>JAGFNQ010002858.1:76057-142467 GCA_024364735.1 Boesenbergia rotunda
AAAGAAGGCCTAATGTCTCGCTAAGACCTGGAAGCCAATTATTGAAAATCAAATTCACTTTACTACTTGTTAAATTTGAATCTAACACAAATCTCAGAAGTCATGCTTAAGGGTACTAGAAAACCTTCACCTTCAAGACTCAGAAGTCATGCTTAAGGGTACTAGAAAAAATAATGTTTATACTATCAATCTACCTTTAGTACCAAAATGCCTCTTAACTCAATTAAAAGAATCCAACCTCTGGCATAGGAGATTAGGTCACACTAATGTTAGACTAATTTCTAAAATTACCCAACTTGGTCTAATTAAAGGAGTATCAAAAATTAAGAACTATGAAAACATGATATGTAACTCATGTAACCAAGGTAAACAAACCAAGTCTAATCACAAGCAAATTCAATTAGACTTAACCCAAACCACACTTGAGCTCCTTCACCTTGACCTATTTGATTCACATGGAGACAAGTCACTAAGTAGGAACCGGTACTGCTTAGTTATTATCGATGATTATTCTAGGTTTACCTGGGTTAGGTTCCTAAAAACTAAGGATGAAACCCTAAACCTATTTATTGACTTATGCAAGATAATCAAAAATCAAAATGATACCAAAATCAAAAGACTTAGAAGTAATCACAGGGGAGAGTTTGAGAATCAGAGGTTTGAGGAATTCTATAGAATAAATGGATATATTCACGAATTTTCCTGTCCTAGAACCCCCCAACAAAATGGGATAGTAGAAAGAAAGAATACAACACTTCAGGAAGCCTCTAGGACCATGCTCAATGAATTTAACCTAGCTAACCAATTTTGGGCAGAAGCAATAAGTACGACTTGCTATATCTAAAATAGGGTCCTAATTAACAAAAGACATAATAAAACTCCTTATGAACTATATTACCATAGACCGCCAAACTTACATTACCTAAGGGTCTTCGGGTGCAAAGTCCATATCTTGAACACCAAGGACTACCTAGGTAAATTTCAGTCTAAGTCAACCCCAGGAGTCTTCTTAGGATATTCAACAACCAGTAGGGCCTATAGAGTTTACAATAAACAAACCAATAAAATTGAAGAAACAACTAACTTAATATTTGATGAGGAAACTAATCCAAAATCTAATAACCAAAACCTGAACCAATCAGGAAGAAAATGAATAAACAATTGAACCATCAATTGAACCACTAGTTGAACCTCTAAATGAACTAACTCTTGAACCAACTACTGTGTCAACTGAACCAACCCAAGTAGTTGAACGAAACACTGAACCAAACCGTCCAGCCAGACCTGAGGCTGAACCAAGTTCTAGGAGAACCAAGAAACCCAGACTCAGTCACCCTTCTGATCAAATTGTGGGTGATCCAACCTTAAGAGTCAGAACTAGGTCTTCCTATAGAAATCTTAGTCAAATATCACTAATTTCAAAATTTGAACTTAAGACTATAGAGGAATCCCTACCTGATTCTGATTGGATCATAGCTATGCAAGAGGAGTTAGCTCAATTTGAAAGAAACCAAGTCTGGGAACTAGTACCTAAACCTGAGGACAAGTCTATTATAGATACTAAGTGGGTATTTAGGAACAAACTAAATGACCAAGGGGGAATAGTTAGAAATAAAACCCGCTTAGTAGCTAAAGGGTTCAATCAAGTCAAAGGATTAGACTATGATGAAACATATGCCCCAGTAGCCAGACTTGAGTCAATTAGAATGTTGTTAGCATTTGCAGCCCATAGAGGGTTCAAGTTATACCAAATGGACGTTATGTCAGCCTTTTTAAATGGGTTCATTAAAGAAGAAGTCTATGTAGGACAACCTCCATGATTTGAGGGCCTAGAAAAACCTGACTACGTTTTCAAACTTAAAAAGGCACTTTTTGGGTTAAAACAAGCACCTAGGGCATGGTATGAACGCCTATCAACTTACCTTATTTCTAAGGGATTTAACCAAGGACAAATTGACTCCACCCTTTTTGTAAAACCTTAGAAAAAAATATTTTCATTGCCCAAATCTATGTTGACGACATAATTTTCAAATCCACCAACTCAAACTTCTTAAAGGAATTTGTAAAAATAATGGAAAATGAATTTGAAATGAGCTTAGTTGGTGAGCTCAATTTCTTCTTAGGACTGCAAATTAAGCAAACTAGGGATGGTAATTATGTTCACCAATCCAAATATGCTAAAGAGTTAATAAAGAAATTTAAAATGGATAACTCCAAAAGCATAAGTACCCCTATGACCACAAATGTCAAAATTGATAGTGACCCTGAAGGTAAATCTGTAGATCTTAAGCTATACCGAAGTATGATTGGAAGTCTACTTTACCTTACAGCTAGCAGACCTGATATCCTATTCTCTGTAGGAATGTGTGCTAGGTACCAAACTTGTGCTAAGGAATCTCACTTAGCAGCCCTAAAAAGAATACTTAGGTACATTAAGGGTACCCTAAATGTAGGGATTTGGTATCCTAGGACTTCCACCTTTGAACTGTCAGGATATTCTGATTCTGACTATGCTGGATGCAAATTAGATAGAAAAAGTACAAGTAGAAGCTGCCAACTTTTAGGAAATAGTCTAGTCAACTGGTGCAGTAGAAAGTAACACTGCGTAGCCCTATCTACAACCGAAGCAGAATATGTTGCTTTAGGAGAGTGTGTGGCACAACTCTTATGGATGATGCACACTCTTAAGGACTTCCAGCTTGACTACACCCAAACCCAAGTCTATATTGATAACATAAGCTTAATCAATCTAACTAAAAACCCAATTCAACACTCAAGAACAAAGCATATAGAAGTTAAACATCATTTTGTAAGGGATCATGTGGCCAGGTGTGAAATAGTCCTTAAGCATGTGGACTCAAAGTCAAACTTAGCTGATATCTTTACCAAACCCTTACCTGAGTCTGAGTTTAGTTCACTAAGAAGGCAGTTAGGGTTATGCTTAGTAGAATAGGACTGCTCTACATGTTTTTTTTTCAAAAAATTATTTTATTTCTTATCTGTTAATTAATATGTTTTGAAAAATTATTTTTTTAAAGTCTTGAAATTTAAAATGATTTTCCGACTTAGTTTTTTTTTTCAAAAACTTACCCCTTTCAAAACTAGAGCTTTTTCGCAAATGGACTTAGCTTAGGCCCTAACCCTAGAACTGCATGCACCTATAAATCTAGAAGCCAGCATTTTGTTGGTGCAGGAAGCACCATATCGAACCTTGTTTTGATATTGGCAAAGGATTCAAAGTTAAGTGTTATTTGTGATCTAATGTTGTTACTTGAGTGTGCAGAAACAAAGTCCTAGCGAAGGGCTGCTAGGCACCTGGCGAAGGGCTGCCAGGAAACCAAGTCCTAGCGAAGGACAGCTAGGCACCGGGCGAAGGGCAGCTCGACATCCAAGACCTGACAAAGGACCATCAGGCAAAAGTCCAACCAGAGGAACGGTTGACATCAGGTAAATTCTCCCGAGAGGAGTAGGTGAGGATGCGTTCCCCGTCGAGGGAACAGTAGGCGTCGGTTCGACCTAGGGCTCCATTTTGGAGACCAAAGTCAGAACCAAGACAGCTAAGGCTGTATAAACAAATACTTTATTGCTTTATTGTGTTTTGGACTAACCCTGGATGCAGGACCAAAGGAAGGAGTGTCTGCAGCTCAGATAGCCTCAAAGGAATGAGGTAGTAGCTGAGTAGGGCGCCCGGAGTGTCCCGGGCGCCCCTAAGGGCCATACAAAACAAGTAAAGAAAAAAGGAGTTCGAATACATGCTGGTCCGGGCGCCCCCTGCGCTGCGGGCGCCCCCATGCGCAACATCGAACCCGAACCCCTCGAAGCCAAGGAGATAGGACTTTGACCCGGTCAATGCGGGCGCCCCGAGCGCTCCGGGCGCCCCGGTCAAAGCGGATCCAGAGGATAGACACTGACCGAGAGCTCTGCGGATCAGAGGCCACGTGGGGGGCGCCCCCGACGTCCCGGGCGCCCCCAGGCCCTATATAAAGGGCCTTCGACCAAGGCTTCAGGACAACTGTTCTCTCAACGCCCCAAAGATCTTCTACGCTCGTGCCTTGCTCCGGAAACACTCCAACTCGAGCCGACGACGTCCCGCTGCCCCGAAAGAGTCAATCCACTCCGGACGTCGGTAACGAAGATCGAATTTTTTATTATTATTGTTAGTGCAATTACTTGTAATAAATTATTGTAAACTGATTTGGGCGTATATAGAATTGCCCAAAGTAAACGGTCAACGACCGTGGGCCTTGGAGTAGGAGTCGACACAGGCTCCGAACCAAGTAAATCGACTGTGTCTTTGTGCTGTGATTGTTTTTATTTTATTTCCGCTGCGTACGTGCTCTTTACGAAAATCCGAACGATTTCCGATATTCACCCCCCCTCTATCGGTTTTCTCGATCCAACACATTTCACAAGCACCTTAGGGTACTTTTGATTGATAACCTAGACTGGGTTGAGATGCTTAGGTCTATGTCTTGATTCAAGATGCTTTAAGTCAGTGCATCTGCAGTAATTGGGGTAATAAATACAAATTGAACAACAATCAGGTTAAGTGTCAAGCTTAGAAACTCTAACTTGATCAGAACACTTAACTTGACTAACCCTAGCAAAAGCTACTATTTATGACAGTTAGTAAGTAGCTAACTGGTTAGACAGGATCCGAACAAGAACGGTTTAATTTGGTTTGGTCCAGTTTATGCTTATTAGAGTTGGTTCAATACAGAACTTCATTTTTTTTTTGCTCTAATTTACCTGCTATAATTAGTTTTTTGATATATGACAAAGGGAGAGAGAAAGGAAAGGAAAAAAGAATTTTTTTTTCAAAACTTTATTTTTCAAAAATTTTATCTCCTTTTCAAAAAGTAAAGTAAATAACATGCTTAAAAATATTTTTCAAATCTAAGTATTTCAAAAATAAAATTTTTCTAAGTATGGAAAATTTTTTGGAAAACTTGTCTAAGTATGGAAAATTTTTGGAAAACTTTTCTAAGTATGGAAAAACTTTTTGGAAAATTTTTCTAAGTATGGAAAAACTTTTTGAAATTCTCTAAGTATGGAAAAACTTTTGGAAAATTTTTTTAAGTATGGAAAAACTGTTTGAAAATTTTTCTAAGTATGAAAGACTTGAAAAACTTTTTGTAAAAATTTTCTTGCGAAAACTTGTTGGAAAATTTTCTAAGTGTGAAGAAATTTTTTCTAAGTATAGAAAGCTTGAAAATTTTTAAGCACTAAGTCAAAATCTAAAGCACTTAGAAAGTTTACAAAACCCCACTTATATTTGAAAAACTCCGGGGGAGAATATTCGGTTCAGGGGGAGAAAACTGAGTAATGTTTTCGAATTCTTTGCTTGTTTTTAACTTAACTTTTTGAACCATGTTACCATAAATCAAAAAGGGGGAAATTGTTGGTGCAGGAAACACTTAAGTCAAACCTGTGTTTTGATAATTGCAAAGGATTCAGAAGTTAAGGTGTTAATATGATCTAAGAAACTTACTAAGTGTGCAGGAAAAGTCCTAGATACACTAGCCAAGAAGTCCTGACAAAGGGTTGGGCAAGAAGTCTTGGTCAAGGGCTGGGTGATGGACCCAAAATAGACTAGGTTAAGTTGTCACGAAATGTGTGGGTTCATCAGAATTTAGAATATGAATATAAATGCTGGAAACCCTTTTTGCAATCAAAAATATGAAAACGTAGTAAAGGGGTCACAGGTCGTATTTTTCCTCGGGACTAGTTGATGTTTGTTTGATTCAAGCTTGTATTTATGTGTTGTTGATATTTTTGGGTTTTAGATAAAATTTGGGTTTGATTTGCAGTTCAGAATTGAAAACTTGATAGAAAGAAGAAGAACTTAACTCAAGGAACTAAACATGGTAATGGCAATTGATAAATTCAACCAATGAACAACTCAACCAAACCAATGCCAATTTGCAAAAATTCAGAAATCAAACTACTATCAAATGAAATATTGCACTGCAGCTTATGTTTAACTTCGGAAATTACCATTCAAGCAAACCCAATAGGAAACAAGTGGAACAAAACAATTTTGACAATTCTCGTTGAATCGAATGCTAGCACTTAAAGCCTAATTGCAGAATTGTGTCTTGATACCAATGCCGGAATGACAATTAGAATTCAGTAACGATCTAAGCCCGAAACAACCTGATTTCAATTTCCATAGCTCACTAAAATTTGCATTAAACTTGACACAAACTAGTGCTGAAATTTCATTTGAAACATTGTGCAGAATTTAAGTAAACTTGCTACCAAAATGGATAAAGCTTATGTGCCAAATTTAGATATGGAATGCCAAGCTAATGCTGACAATTCAGCAATAAAACCAATCGACCAAGCTTGGAAACAAAGCTATCAATGAACATGACCTACTGAAATAAATGAAGCACTGCCGCAATCAAGAAAGGGGCTGATCAGTTCAGAAATGTTCATGATACAGAAATGAGTTGCAAGAGTGCAGAATTGAAGTTCGCACCTCCAGAATTCGAATGCAGAAACAAATGGATGCCAGGTCAAACAAAATCACTGAATTCAATTGCAAAGGAGCTCTAATGTAGAGCTAAACTGGTACAAACAGTGGCAAACATGTTTGATACGCAGAGGAAAATGCTTGTGCCCAAAAACTGCTACTTTTGTGCCAAGGGCTAGTACTAACAGTTTAGAAACTGCACTGAATGATGCAGCTTGGAAGGAAAACTTTAGTGAAGCAATTCACAGGATCAGATGAAGAAATTCAAACCTAAAACTGCTCAATTCAAATTCAATCCGAAGACAGAAATAGACAGGCAGGAATGCAGAAATACAGAAACGTGGACTGCAGAATTTCAGACTGCCCATGAATGCAGCAATTCGAATGCAAAAATTTCAGATTGTAGAAACATGAATTCAGATTCAATTCATTGACACAAGGTACTGATGCTCAGAAATTATACTAATCAGTTTGGAAACATTGCAGAAACTTGGCACAAACAAAACTGTCATGGTAGAAATGAAACTGCAGAAAATACACTGCCACGCAAGGAAGACATCAGAAATCACTTGATACGCAGGTTCAAAACTTGATACTCAACATGGAAAAGCTGAACAAATTGCTGAAATTGTAGCTAAAGTAAAAGCAGAATCAAATTGCTGAAATTGTAGCTAGCATAAGTGCAGAAATGAATGCACACGCAGTGGAATTGCTACGCAGCAGCTAATGGAATTGCAGAAATGAAACTTAGCAATGAAACAAACTAAACTAATTGCAATTGCTCACTACAAACTCCCTAACTAATTACTGAAACCTAATTACCACTGAACAATTCAGAAAACTGAAAATGAGTAGCTGATTTAATCTGATACGCAGAACAGGGGACAAGAAAAACTGATACGCTGGAACAAAATTGCAAGCAAATGAAATTAAGTAAAGTGTTAACTAAATAAACTAGCTAACTACTGAAAGAACAGTTTCGAACCACTAATTAAGCAGAAACAATGCAAGAAAGTAAACTAAACAGCTGCTAAGAAATTCAGTAACAGAAACAGATTGCAGAATTTAAATTACAGCTAAGAAAACTGAAAATTCCTAATTTAAACTAATCCTCAACCCTTCCCGAGCTCAAATCCTCCTTGTTCGTCACGCAAGGGCTGGCCTCGAACCCGTAAGCTCAGCAAATCATCAAGAAATTGTCTCTGCGATTCAATCCCAGCTCAAACTCTGCCCAATCTGAATTTCCATTCGAATTCTTCAATCTCGTTGCGTCCAAGTGCGATGGTGATTCGGGGATGGTCAGAGCACTCTAGGGAACCCCTCCAGATAGCTCCGGGTGATGGAAATGGAATGCAACTGAGATCGACGACTTCAAACAGCAGAGTCATGGAAACCTCACAATGGCGCTGTTCTTGGGCAATTCTCAAGCTGGAAACTTCACTAGACCTCCTCTTGATGATCAAGAACTTGATCTAAGTAAGAAATTGAGGGGTCGCGCCCCTTGGATTGAAGAAATCTACTGAAGAAAGGAAGAACAAACGAAGAAAACTTTGCGGCGAGGAAGACGCGACGGATCTGAGCTGCGGGGAAAATTTCCTTAAGTAATTATGAATGAACGGCCCAGATTGATTTGAGGAAATCCAACGGCTGATCTTGCTCTGATTTGAGCCAAACTTTGAGGATGTTGATCAGGGGTCAGGATCTGCCTCGTGGTAGCCCGGATCCTCCAGATTTGCAACGGATGGTCCAGATCAACCCAATCTTTGAATGGACGATCTAGAGCCCTCCGAGCTTGATCCAACGGTTGATTGAGCTCTGATTGGGATGAAACCTTCAGATCTTGATCAAAGTGCTTGATCAACCCTAACCCTAGCTCGGATTGCTTCAGATGGTCCCGGATGGCTCAGATCTAGCCGCTTTTGAATCGGACGACCCAGATTAATCCGAAGCTTGATAACTCGATCCGGGTCCACTTCCGACTCAAGTTTGACCCAGTATGCCCTAGGTCCATGAACCTTTCATGCCTACAAGAATAGATCAAAAAATTAATGGTCAAATAATCCAAATATGTGTAAATTTGCAATTAAGTCCAAAATAAAGGTAAGTTCTAAAACCTAGGGTAAATTCACAATTAAGCAAGTAAAACATGGGTCAAACATGGATTTTAGCAATTAAAATAATCAACAAAATGGTACTTATCAACTCCCCCACACTTAAGCTTGAGCGTCTCGCGAAACTACTAAGTATGTATCCCCTAGATTTTCTTAAGCATAATTAGAAGCAAATGAAAAGAAATTATCTAAAGTTGTCAATTCTCAAAAATCTAAGCTCTATGGATTAGTATCTCGTCCTTAAATCAACAACTTAGCCTTTTCATCCATCATGATTCATTGAGATGAATTTAACTCACTAGCCTTTCAAGGAAAATTTTGGTGGCTCTCTCCTTAAGTTCTAAGTTGATGATGGAAGTGGAGCTCACTCAAACACACATGCTTCTTGCACTACCATAGGCTTGCTTATTATCTACTCTCCACCATTATTCATGATTGGGATCAATATCTACAAAAACAAATGAAAACATGAAAAATGGTAAGAAATTGAGTAAAAGCCAAGAAAATGGAAAATTGATGGAGTGGAAGACTTGGTTGCTCAAGAATATTTTTGATGCACTTTGCCCTTCTTTCAGTCCTCATAATGTAGTCAAAAAATGTGATGGAATGAGGCTTTGGTATTGCCCTTCAAAAATTTGATGAAAAAAACCTCATCAACTCCTTTGTGCCAACTTTTCATCTTGTGTGCCAATTTTGCTTACTTCTCTTCCCTTCCTGATTTTGTTTCCTTTTTCTTTCTCTCTAGTGAATTCAGAATGTAATGGTGGAACAAATCTTCAATTTGGATGAGAGTATCTTCACTACTTCATGGTGCCAAAACTCAATTGCGTGCCATTTTGACTCTTTGTTGTCTTTTCTCTTTTTTTTTCCTAAACTATTTTCTGTTTTTTTTTCTCTGCTCTCAAGTCTTCTAATGGAGCATCTTAGATCTTGCAAAACTCTAATTCCTTCATATCAGTTGGCATCTAAAAGTAGTTGAGCACTTAAAGTATTCCACTCAAAAATTCTGCTCAACAAGTTGAGTTTTAGCCAACTTCTTTCCATTTTCTACTCTGCTTCGAAACTCCTAGCAGCCAGAACTTTTTTCTTGTTCTGATAGGCTATGATGTGCTTCAATTTATGATACATTCATCCACCTCATTTCGTGATTCACAACCCTTGAAACCCAAAATTCAGCCCCAAGTTGATACCAAACTGCATTCTCAGCTTTCACTAATTTTTTTTTCTGTTATAACTACATTTACAGCTCAAGTATCAACTTGCTGCTCTCCAGAACCTCTTGGGCTTCGAGTGGGTTTGTTCTGAGTCCTTGTCATCACCTTTGCATTGGTTTCAATTCAAATCAGTCCAGCTCAATTCAAATCTGCACAATTTTTCTGTTTTAGCACCAATCATTTCTGCATTTGTTTCAATTCAGAATTTAGCATGATGTTTCCCGATTTCTATAGTAAATAGCAGCTGCAATCAGCTGCAATCAGGGTGGCCGAACTGCTCTATCAGCTGCAATAGCCTCCACAATTCCAACTACCCACTTCTTGATCCACACGTCACTTCTTGGCACAAACTTCCTTTTTTTTTTTTAGTTTCAGACCAGTCCAGCTGCAGTTCAACTTCTGCTCAACTTCCTTTTCTTTTGTTTCCCTTCTCTTCTTCACACTCAATAATTTGCAAGAGACCTTCTGCCGACAATCAGCTATGAAAAGCTTGAGAATTTAGAAATGATTCAACTCAGAAATGCTTTTCTTCAAATGCAGAAATGCTTGCATCTCAACTCAGCTTTTGATCTCAAATCAAGTTCAGCTGCCCTTCCATTGCTAAATTGCACATAAAAACTCCTTTCTTCCCTCTGTTTGGCATAGATTTTCAGCAATTAGTAAGTTGGCCGAAACATGCTCCAAGTGGCAGATTTTTTCCTTTGGCAAAGAACTTTTTCTTTGTAATGGCACAGAATTTTTCTTTGTTGGTGTGCCAATTTTTTTTTTCAAATTTTTTCATTGCTTGCCACTTGAGTCTTCAAAATGTAGTAAAGAATCTAAGTCTCCAATTGCTTCCATCTCTCTTGCTCATTTTTGGTACCAAACTCACTCAAAATGTAGTTGTTTCCGTCCTTCCATTGCAAAAATTTTTTCTTTTGGATCGAAATGCCTCCTTGATACCGAATCTTTCCAAAACACTAGTCACTCCCCCACACTTAAATCTTTGTCCATCTCGGGCAAAGTAGCATTAAGAACATCTCAAATAAATAAGTCCATAGAAAAGTGGGGTTAAGAATAGGAATAAGGAAAGATAAATAGAATAGACATGATTAGTGCCAAAAATTGAAATGGAAAGGTAAACAATTTGATTAGTCTCTATAGATGTGATCCAATCATTGAAATATGGTTTTGAAAGAACCTAAGCAAGTTCTAGAGTACAATAACATATGTGTATCACAAATATAAGGCTAATTCTCACTAGGCAAAAATAATTCATCTCAAGTCATCAATTAAGAATTTAAAACCAAGTAGTACTCAAGCATCCAAGTTTTCATCCATTAGCTCAAACCCTAAGTTTTAACAACCAAATTTAATTTGTTTTCAAAAGACTCTAAGATGACATGAAGATAACCTAAAGGGATACATTTATTCCTAATCATGCAAGAAACAAATTTCCAGGAAAACTAAAATGGTATCTACAATGACTCCTAGTCATTCTACTCTACTCATGCATTTATTAGTAAGGACTCAATTTAAAGGAAAATTCTAGAAGGCATAAAAATGAAACATGCAAGAAGGAACAAACTCCCCTTTATTTCTGGTGGACGGAGTCGATCCAGAAGTAGCCTCCATCGTGGTAGTGGAGGAGTCTGGGTGGCTGAGAGAATTAGGACTCTCCCACACTTGAACTTCACAAAAAATTGCTCCGGAGGCCGCAGGCGATTCAGGTTCAAGATCCATTGAAGGAATGGAGTGCTATGAATTAGAGTAAAATCAACTCCTCCTTCTTGATGCCTTTTGAAAATTCTTCCAGGAGGCTGGAGTCTGTTCAGATGGAGCACCCACTCCGGAAGTCTTCTAGACCCTGCAAAATAATGTAATACCTCTCTCAAGCGTGCAGGGCAAGACAGAAATAAAATAATATCAGTCTCTGCATGAAATGTATCCAAAACTGCATCATGTCCAATGAAATCAATTCTTGGTGCCTCAATAAATTTTTCATAATTATTTTCTATAAAAAATGCATCCTGAAATTTATCACAAATAATAAAATCAATCCTTGGCACTTAAATAGAAATTTCACAATTATTTTCTACCAAGGATGTATCAAGAAATGTGTCACAGCCAATAAAATCAATTTTCGGTTCCTCAATAAATTCTTCACAATTATTTTCAGCATAAGATATATCAAAAGACTCATCACAACAATCAACAATACTAGGCACTTCTAAAAATTTTTCACACTCAGCATTTTCATGATATGTATCACCACATGCTTCAAATTCAGCAAATTTAACACTAGGTACCTCTAGGGATTTTTCACAATCAAATTCTACAAGAGATGCATCCCTAAGTTTATCACAAATAATAAAATCAGTTTGAGGTACCTCTATGAAATTTTCAGAAAAAATAAGAGGAATACTTACCTGATCGTGCTGAAGAATACCTGGAGGTTCTACAAGAGTGGATGTATCCGTGTTCTCCTCCTGGTCAAGTAATTTCTCCACTTCAGGTTCAAGTTCTGGTGGACACTCAACTAAAGCAGGTGATCCTTGGGTTCTTGCTTCCACCATGCAAGTCCCTACACTTTCTGGTTCATCCTTTAAATCTTGTGGTGGTCCCTGGGGCTTAGTGCAATCCCCTACACCTATGAAATCATCTCTCATGCATGTTCCCTCAAACATTCCTGTATCAACCAAATTAGAAAAATTAGGATCATTAACAACTAAATCATCATAAGATAAAAGTATAGAATGATCCTGTAAAGTTTCAGAATTAAATTCAAAACTATCACAAGTCCTGCTATCAATCTCCTCCAATGCCTCTAAACCAGTAGGAATGAGTGATTCTTGGGGCTCAGTGCAATCCCCTACACTCTCAATCCTATCCTCTGAATTTTCTGATGTATCAATCAATGTAGGTGGTTCCTGGGGCTCTGTGCAATCCCCTACACCTATGGATAGATTCCTTTGACTCTCCAATTGTTCAAGTTGTCTTCTAATGTTTTGAAACCTTTGTTGTTGTTCTTGAAAAATTTGTTGTTGTTGTTCTTGAAAACTTTTCTGTTGTTGTAGGACTTGTTGAAACATCTCCTCCAGCCTTTGTTGTTGAGCCTCACTCCAATCAGGATTCTCAAAGCCTCCTTGGTTAGTGTGAAACTCTTGTTGGTCTTGAAATGTAACATAAGGCTGCTGAAGACCAAGAGTAGGTTGTGCATTTTGAAATGGATACTGTGGGGGCTGATCAAATGGTTGAATAGGCTGATTAAACTGCTGAAAACTTGGTTCACAATTTGGTGGAGATTGCTGAAAATTATGGTTCTGAAATTGAAAACTCTGAAATGGAGGCTGAAAATTCTGGAATTGTGGCTGCCCGTTTTGATTTTGTGGCTGGAAATTTGGTTGATTTTGCTGAAAATTTTGGAAAGGCTGAAAAAACTGATTTGTTGACTGAAATTGATCATTTGGGTGCTGAAAATTCTGGAATTGTGGTTGAAATTGCTGTAGTGGCTGATTGAAAGGTTGGTTCTGCTGAAACTGTTGACACGGCTGCTGGTAAGTAGATGAAAACATTTTGAACTGGCAGTCCTGTCACAAAACAACCAAGAAAAATGGCAGCAACCGTATACAAAAGATAAAACACAAGAAAATAGAATCAAATGATATGCCCAGACGCACACAAGCAAAAATCAAACAAATCAACTAGTTGCTTCCCCGACAACGGCGCCAAAAATTTGATGGACCCAAAATAGACTAGGTTAAGTTGTCACGAAATGTGTGGGTTCATCAGAATTTAGAATATGAATATAAATGCTGGAAACCCTTTTTGCAATCAAAAATATGAAAACGTAGTAAAGGGGTCACAGGTCGTATTTTTCCTCGGGACTAGTTGATGTTTGTTTGATTCAAGCTTGTATTTATGTGTTGTTGATATTTTTGGGTTTTAGATAAAATTTGAGTTTGATTTGCAGTTCAGAATTGAAAACTTGATAGAAAGAAGAAGAACTTAACTCAAGGAACTAAACATGGTAATGGCAATTGATAAATTCAACCAATGAACAACTCAACCAAACCAATGCCAATTTGCAAAAATTCAGAAATCAAACTACTGTCAAATGAAATATTGCACTGCAGCTTATGTTTAACTTCGGAAATTACCATTCAAGCAAACCCAATAGGAAACAAGTGGAACAAAACAATTTTGACAATTCTCGTTGAATCGAATGCTAGCACTTAAAGCCTAATTGCAGAATTGTGTCTTGATACCAATGCCGGAATGACAATTAGAATTCAGTAACGATCTAAGCCCGAAACAACCTGATTTCAATTTCCATAGCTCACTAAAATTTGCATTAAACTTGACACAAACTAGTGCTGAAATTTCATTTGAAACATTGTGCAGAATTTAAGTAAACTTGCTACCAAAATGGATAAAGCTTATGTGCCAAATTTAGATATGGAATGCCAAGCTAATGCTGACAATTCAGCAATAAAACCAATCGACCAAGCTTGGAAACAAAGCTATCAGTGAACATGACCTACTGAAATAAATGAAGCACTGCCGCAATCAAGAAAGGGGCTGATCAGTTCAGAAATGTTCATGATGCAGAAATGAGTTGCAAGAGTGCAGAATTGAAGTTCGCACCTCCAGAATTCGAATGCAGAAACAAATGGATGCCAGGTCAAACAAAATCACTGAATTCAATTGCAAAGGAGCTCTAATGTAGAGCTAAACTGGTACAAACAGTGGCAAACATGTTTGATACGCAGAGGAAAATGCTTGTGCCCAAAAACTGCTACTTTTGTGCCAAGGGCTAGTACTAACAGTTCAGAAACTGCACTGAATGATGCAGCTTGGAAGGAAAACTTTAGTGAAGCAATTCACAGGATCAGATGAAGAAATTCAAACCTAAAACTGCTCAATTCAAATTCAATCCGAAGACAGAAATAGACAGGCAGGAATGCAGAAATACAAAAACGTGGACTGCAGAATTTCAGACTGCCCATGAATGCAGCAATTCGAATGCAAAAATTTCAGATTGTAGAAACATGAATTCAGATTCAATTCATTGACACAAGGTACTGATGCTCAGAAATTATACTAATCAGTTTGGAAACATTGCAGAAACTTGGCACAAACAAAACTGTCATGGTAGAAATGAAACTGCAGAAAATACACTGCCACGCAAGGAAGACATCAGAAATCACTTGATACGCAGGTTCAAAACTTGATACTCAACATGGAAAAGCTGAACAAATTGCTGAAATTGTAGCTAAAGTAAAAGCAGAATCAAATTGCTGAAATTGTAGCTAGCATAAATGCAGAAATGAATGCACACGCAGTGGAATTGCTACGCAGCAGCTAATGGAATTGCAGAAATGAAACTTAGCTATGAAACAAACTAAACTAATTGCAATTGCTCACTACAAACTCCCTAACTAATTACTGAAACCTAATTACCACTGAACAATTCAGAAAACTGAAAATGAGTAGCTGATTTAATCTGATACGCAGAACAGGGGACAAGAAAAACTGATACGCTGGAACAAAATTGCAAGCAAATGAAATTAAGTAAAGTGTTAACTAAATAAACTAGCTAACTACTGGAAGAACAGTTTCGAACCACTAATTAAGCAGAAACAATGCAAGAAAGTAAACTAAACAGCTGCTAAGAAATTCAGTAACAGAAACAGATTGCAGAATTTAAATTACAGCTAAGAAAACTGAAAATTCCTAATTTAAACTAATCCTCAACCCTTCCCGAGCTCAAATCCTCCTTGTTCGTCACGCAAGGGCTGGCCTCGAACCCGTAAGCTCAGCAAATCATCAAGAAATTGTCTCTGCGATTCAATCCCAGCTCAAACTCTGCCCAATCTGAATTTCCATTCGAATTCTTCAATCTCGTTGCGTCCAAGTGCGATGGTGATTCGGGGATGGTCAGAGCACTCTAGGGAACCCCTCCAGATAGCTCCGGGTGATGGAAATGGAATGCAACTGAGATCGACGACTTCAAACAGCAGAGCCACGGAAACCTCACAATGGCGCTGTTCTTGGGCAATTCTCAAGCTGGAAACTTCACTAGACCTCCTCTTGATGATCAAGAACTTGATCTAAGTAAGAAATTGAGGGGTCGCGCCCCTTGGATTGAAGAAATCTACTGAAGAAAGGAAGAACAAACGAAGAAAACTTTACGGCGAGGAAGACGCGACGGAGCTGAGCTGCGGGGAAAATTTCCTTAAGTAATTATGAATGAACGGCCCAGATTGATTTGAGGAAATCCAACGGCTGATCTTGCTCTGATTTGAGCCAAACTTTGAGGATGTTGATCAGGGGTCAGGATCTGCCTCGTGGTAGTTCGGATCCTCCATATTTGCAACGGATGGTCCAGATCAACCCAATCTTTGAATGGACGATCTAGAGCCCTCCGAGCTTGATCCAACGGTTGATTGAGCTCTGATTGGGATGAAACCTTCAGATCTTGATCAGAGTGCTTGATCAACCCTAACCCTAGTTCGGATTGCTTCAAATGGTCCCGGATGGCTCAGATCTAGCCGCTTTTGAATCGGACGGCCCAGATTAATCCAAAGCTTGATAACTCGATCCGGGTCCACTTCCGACTCAAGTTTGACTCAGTATGCCCTAGGTCCATGAACCTTTCATGCCTACAAGAATAGATCAAAAAATTAGTGGCCAAATAATCCAAATATGTGTAAATTTGCAATTAAGTCCAAAATAAAGGTAAGTTCTAAAACCTAGGGTAAATTCACAATTAAGCAAGTAAAACATGGGTCAAACATGGATTTTAGCAATTAAAATAATCAACAAAATGGTACTTATCACTGGGCAAGAAGACCTGACCGGAAGTTGGGCAAAGAAGTCCTGGTCGAGGACTGGGCAAGAAGTCCTGGCAAAGGGATGGGCACCGAAGACCTGACCGAAAGTTGGGCAAGAAGTCCTAGTCGCGGACTGGGCACGAAGACCTGATCGGGTAGATTGGGCAAAAGTCCAACCGGAGGAGCCTGTTGGCAAAAGGTAAACTCTCCTGAGAGGAGTAGGTGAGGACGCGTTCCCCGTGCGAGGGAACAGTAGGCGTCGGTTCGACCTAGGGTTCCACTAGGGAAACCCAAAGTCAGAACTAAGACAGCTAAGGCTGTAAATAATGGCTAACATATTTTTGCTTCTTGTGTTTTGGAACTAACCTTTATTGCAGGGAACGAAGGAACATGTTTTCTGCAACTGAGGCACCTCGAAGGAGTGAGGCCCCTCACTGGGGCTAGGCGCCCGAATGGACACGGGTGCCCCAGGTCAAGCCCAAAACAGAACCATCGAAGCAAACTGCCATGAAGCCTGTGGACCAAGTCAGCTTAGGCGCCCCCATCGATACAGGCACCCCCATCAGCCCAGGCACCCCAGTGAAGGGGATAAGCGCTGACCGAGCCTGCAGATAAGAGTTCACGCAGGAGAGGTCATATGTAGGCGCCCCCATCGACACAGGCACCCCTATGACTGCTATAAAAGGGGGTGCACCCCCAAGGCTTCGAATAACTTCACTCACAACGCTCCAAGCACTTTCGTTCAAGCGCTACGCTCCGACAAGCTCCGACTTCGAGATTCCAGCGCCGACGACGACCCTCTACTCCGGACTTCGATCCACCTCGAGCGTCGGTAAATTTAATTTGCGAAAAGTGTTGCAACTTCAATTTTCAGTTCTATATCTGTACTCAATTTGAAAAAGACTTTTGACGACTATAGAATTGCCCAACATAAACGGTCAAGGACCGTGGGCCTTGGAGTAGGAGCCGACCGCGACTCTGAACCAAGTAAAACCAACTTGTGTTCGCGATTGTTTTGTTATTTTCCGCTGCGTAACTGCTCTGTTTTCCGAAAAATTTGATATCGATATTCACCCCCCTATCGATTTTCTCCGATCCAACAGGAACTCCTATTATTCCTATACATAGGCAAACTCCTCGGATTGGAGGAATTTGGCTTTGACTACAGCCTCTGCCTCGGACTATCAAAATTCCTCGCTAGCTTTGTAACTTTTCAGCTCTTCGAGGGTCCAATTTCAGATCAGTTTTCATCCCCACCACGTTGGTCAGTGCCTGGTCTCGGGCCGTCAGCGCCTAGTAAAGCTACTCTTGAGTCGTCGATAGGCGGGACTCAGCTCGAGAGAGGTTCTCTTGTTGGTCCGATACATAGGCAACAACAGCTTGTAGTTCCATTTCCTTCTTGGCTAGCTGGTCTGCCTGCTCCTTGATTCGGCCATCGAGTTCCTCTGTTGACACCTCTAGGAGGCAGATATCTTCTAGCAGATCGGTCTCCCGAGCTTGGAGTCATCCCCTCTCCTGGGTCCATTGAGTCACCTTTGCCGATAGAGATGTAGTTCTCTCTGACAAAAGGCATTCCCAATGGCGGGCGCTGTGCAAGTTCGACTCTAAAGCCAGGAGATTGCCTGCCGAATGCTCCAACTTGGCCCAGAGGTCTCGGGAAACTTCAGCCTGCATTTGGCCTTCCCTTTGAACTCAGTACACCTCCACCTCTAACCCAACCACTTGTTGCCGCAATGCTTCGGTCTCTTGCTCGGGAAGCATCCGGCGGCCTAGGAGTAGGCATTTAGATGTGGCCTAATACAAGAAGCATTAAGAGTTAAAAAGCAGAGATAATAAGAAAAGATAGACAGAATTATATGTTGGACCGGGTTGGACTGGCTAGAGGGGGTGAATAGACGGAAAAAAAATTATGAAAATGGAGGCACTCGTCTTAAAAAAAACTTGGTCACAACTGAGAACGTTGCTTCTAAGGCAGTGGACGCTCAATAAAAAATCTCCTTGTGGTGGAGAAGCCTTACAAAAATAGCACGCTACACTTTTAGAGATTTTACAAGAATGAATTAAAATGATTGATTCCTAAAGCTAAATCTCTAAGCCTATTTATAACCTAAGAGAATAAATCTGGATTGTTGATTTTTGATGAATTTTCTCTTGGCCGTTGATCCATGGATATAATCTGGACAGTTAATCTTGGATGGGATTAAACTGCATCCATTAGATCTAATTAAAGGATAAGGTTATCCTTTAGAAGATAAAGTTTAATTAAAACTTTGCTTCTATTCGCAGCAGGTGATTAACTTTATCTTCGGCTCACATCAACTTATTCACATCACCTGTTTATCCCATTCGATAAGTATGGAGACACTAGCAGTGGGGTCACAGGTTCGAATCTTCTTGGCACCAAATAATTTTCTCTTTTCTGTTGGGCGCTTGGACTAGTATCAAATAATTTTCTCTTTTCTGTTGGGCGCTTGGACCAGTACCAAATAATTTTCTCTTTTCTTTTGGGTGCTTGGACCAGTCTTTTTGATTCTTCGTCTTCTGGGTGATTTCCGGCCAACCGGAGTTATGCTCACCCGAACCCGACTTCGGCCTTTCACCCCTCGAGCATCCTTCCTCCCGGCTTCTCGTCCCTCGGACACCGCGCACGTCCTTCTCGCTCCACCGGCGTACTCTTCCGCAGCTTCCACGTCCCTCGGATTGTACCGAGCCCGTCGGCTCACTTCCCCGCACAATCCTTCTCGTCCGCTACGTCTTACGCTCGACTTCCTCCGTACCTAAGCTCCTGCACACTTAGCAGAGGGATTAAACATACCAGGACCTAACTTAAATCGGTTGATCACATCAAAATCAATCAGGGGTACTTACAATCTCCCCTTTTTTGATGTGCATCAATCCGAGTTAAATTAGGCCAATCAAAATAAAAAAACATACATAATAATGTAAACAGTTTAAGTTTAAAAAAAACTTAAATTTCGAATAAATTAAAATTCTACCCCTTAACTTAATACTATTCCTCCCCCTTTGATCACATCAAAAAATTGGGAAATATAAGTAGGGAAGAAGAAAATTTTTTTGAGTGCGATAAAAAATATTCTAAGTGAAAAAAAAATTGCGTTGCCATAGATTTTTCAGATTTTAAAATGGCATATTTTTTCAAAGTTAAATCCATTTTTTTAAAAAATGACTTAAATAAAATCTAAATTTTTTATTGATAAAATCCACAGCTGATGAGGAGTTCCAAAAAAAATCGAATCCTGTCAAAATATTTTCTATCGAATTTTGAAAAAAAATCATATTTCGATAAATAATTCATAAAAAGTTGAAAAAAATCTGAATATTTTTGTTAAAGTCGAAGATAAAGATATGAGTTTGGACAAAAATTTTGAGTTTTAAATTCGTTCATCAAGTCCAAAAATGACAAACCAACACATAATAGTTCTTATGAATAAATTTTAAAAAATTGAAAAAAATACTTCGAAAAATTTGAAAAAGAAAATTGTAATGAGTCTTTCCCCTAAACTCTTAATTTCAAATTTCGAGGAAAAAAAATATTCGAAAAATTTTGAAAGAAGTTCCAGTAGATAGACAGCATAATTGTGCATAAAAAAAATAAAAACATAATTTTTGTTAGAGAAACAAAATGCGCACATATATAATAACCAAAAAAATTATCAGTTTAATACAAATTTAGGAACCCAAAATAAGTTCCTGTCTACAAGATTAATTAAAAACTTAGGCGGAATATAGCTTTTGGGCACCTTTTTAAATTGACCCTTATGATTTTTAAAATACCAATTTAAATTATTAGAAAAGCTATTTTTCTTTTGGCGTAAATATGCAATATCAAGTTCTAATTTTTGCACTAAGTTTTTCAAATTATCAATTTCGTTTTTCAAAATTTCAGAAGAGGAAGTAAGTGCCAATTCATTTTTTAATTTTTAATTTTCTTTTTCTAATCTACAATTAGATTTGAGCAAGGCTTTAACTCCTGCATATAATTGATCATGAGGAAGAAAACAAACCTCACTTACCGGGTCGCTTTCGAAAAGCGAGGTTCTTTCTTCGTCGTCGATTTCTTCTGATGTCTCTCCCCCTTCATCAGTGCTCCCTTCTTGATGATTTGCCATCAGCGTAAGTCCCGCGTATTCTTGACCTTCCGACTCTTTTGACGAGGACTCATCGTCGAGTTGGATCTTCCTTGTGTTCAGTGCGGCGATGTCTGATTTCTTATTCTTTTCTTCATGCAATTCCAAGAATTTCTCCCAGAGCTCTTTTGCCGAGTTGTAATTCTCGATGCGGTTAACTTCTTGCGCAGGAAGAACGGCTAGTAGATGAAATTCAGCTTTGCCATTTGCTTCAAAGTCTGATTTCTCCTTCTTGGTCCACGACTCTATTTCTTTATTCTTGCCGTTGTTGTCTTTAGGAACTGAAAAACCATTTTTCATAATTATTAGCAATTCAATATCAGTTTTAAAAAATACCTGCATTCGGCGCTTCCACATCGCGAACTCCCCCTCAAACTTTGGTGGGTAGATTACGACTCCAACCATTTTCTTGAAATTGCTGCAGTCGATGATTAGTCCTTCTGCGGCGACCTTGGCTCTGATACCACTTGTTGGACCAGGTTGGACCGGCTAGAGGGGGGTGAATAGACGGGAAAAAAATTATGAAAGTGGAGGCACTCGTCTTAAAAAAAACTTAGTCGCAACTGAGAATGTTGCTTCCAAGGCAATGGACGCTCAATAAAAAATCTCCTTGTGGTGGAGAAGCCTTACAAAAATAGCACGCTAGACTTTTAGAGATTTTACAAGAATGAATAAAAATGATTGATTTCTAAAGCTAAATCTCTAAGCCTATTTATAGCCTAAGAGAATAAATCTGGATTGTTGATTTTTGATGAATTTTCTCTTGGATGTTGATCCATGGATATAATCTGGACAGTTAATCTTGGATGGGATTAAACTGCATCCATTAGATCTGATTAAAGGATAAGGTTATCCTTTAGAAGATAAAGTTTAATTAAAACTTTGCTTCTATTCGCAGCAGGTGATTAACTTTATCTTCGGCTCACATCAACTTATTCACATCACCTGTTTATCCCATTCGGTAAGTATGGAGACATCTAGCATTGGGGTCACAGGTTCGAATCTTCTTGGCACCAAATAATTTTCTCTTTTCTTTTGGGCACTTGGACCAGTACCAAATAATTTTCTCTTTTCTTTTGGGCGCTTGGACCAGTCTTTTTTATTCTTCATCTTCTGGGTGATTTCCGGCCAACCGGAGTTAGGCTCACCCGAACCCGACTTCGGCCTTTCGCCCCTCGAGCGTCCTTCCTCCCGGCTTCTCATCCCTCGGACACCGCGCACATCCTTCTCGCTCCACCGGCGTACTCTTCCGCAGCTTCTGCGTCCCTCGGATTGTACCGAGCCCGTCGGCTCACTTCCCCGCACAATCCTTCTTGTCCGCTATGTCTTACGCTCGACTTCCTCCGTACCTAAGCTCCTGCACACTTAGCAGAGGGATTAAACATACCAGGACCTAACTTAAATCGGTTGATCACATCAAAATCAACCAGGGGTACTTACATTATAACTTTATGAGGGACTCGTACAACCTGGCGATTGCTCCAGCAATGGTCACACCCCTGAGGGAGGTGATATGCTCCTCGACTCGCTCCATCATCGCCTCCCGGCTCCTCGGAGAGGGTATGCCGGAGGTAGCTTCGGAGCGGCGGGCGGGGAGAATCACTAGGCGAGTCTCCTCGAAGGGTATGACAGAGGACCCTGGAGCGCTGTCGTCTGTGCTCGATGATACCTCCTCCGAAGGGTGACTCCCTTGTGACAGCTCCTTAATTTCTATATCCTGGGGCTCAAACGCAACCGCCTTCCCGGCCGCCTATACCTTTCGGCGGAGACGGACGCTTGTAAGTGTTGGTTCTTCAAGCCAAACTCTCTTGCCCTTTGGGCTGAGAGTCCTTGGTGAGGGAGGAAGGGAGTGAGCTTCCCAAGAGGATGACCCAATCTCCCCCTCGGACTCTGCAGTAGTCGATGTCATCCTCCTTTGACGTTTGGAAAGAGGAACAACATCCTCCTCATCCTCGGGGATGCGGAGGGGAGCTCGAGTCGATCGAGTCTTCCTATTTTGAGTTGCAAGAGGGGTTGTGGGCTTCTGATGGAGTGTAGGTGGCTCATTCTCTTCCTCCTCCTCGGAGGGCAGGATAAGCCGTCTTCACTCAGCAGGTAGAGGGCTCACCACTCGAGTCGACTCTGCTACTGATTCACGGACCAGAGCCAGTGGTTCATCGTCCCCTTGTGCCCCGACGAGGGTACGGGAGGGGTCAACCTCTTGGGCAATGGACGGCTCGACTACAAAAAGCTCCTGACTTTGAGTCTTCTCAGAGTTTTCAGTAGGCTCACTCGGTGGGTTCGCAGGAGTTGGGGAAGGAGTAAGTGTCTTCTCATCTACAAGCTTCCATTTGAGAAGCTTGCTCATGGATCGGGCAAGCATGATAGCTTCTGCAAAACAAAAGCAAAAGAACATCAGTTAGTATAAATAGACATTTAATAAAATAGTACACTTACTGAGGTCACGGCTAGAACTGTCAAACGGGCCAACCCGTGGTGGGGCAGGTCGGCCCGTTGCGGGTTGGCAATTTGGCGGGGCGGGGGCGGGTCGACCCGTCATCTAGGCGGGTTGGGAAATCCTCAACCTAACCCAATCTAAGGTGGGTCGCGGGTTAGGCAGGCCAACCCGCGGGCCCATCAAAATATTTTTTAAAAATTTAAAAAAGTAAAAAAAATCATATATTTAGGTTTCATCATTCTAATATATCAAAAAAAATATTTTTTAAATGTAAATGGATACAAACGAATACTCATGTGATGAAAAGTATTATTTTTTATTTCAAAATTATAACAAAGAAAGATAATAAATTATCATAAAACTTGACTAGCATGTGGTTCTCAACCCGCGGGCCAACCCAAGCCTGTCGCGGACCGACCCGTGCGGGGTCGCGGGCCTAGGCGGGTTGGCCCGCGGTGGGCTTTGGTTATTTAAATTCTAACCCAACTCGCTTAAATTGGTTGGCGGGGCGGGCCAACCCGACGGGCCCAACCCAAATTGACAGCTCTAGTCACGACCAAGGTTGGTGGCCTTGGAGCTAATCCCAGCCCGATATAGAAGCTCTTTGCATTGAACCATGTTTGGGCCATAGACCTCCATTTCGACTAGAATGCTCCTGGCTCGCAATACCCCTGATCTTGCTGGAAGTCACCCAATTCCGAGGGGGGGGAGGCAGGTCTTCCCACTATCGAGTTGGGCAGAAAGGTCGCTCAGAAAGTTTGATGAACAAGAAGCGCTCTTTCCATCCCTTGTGGGAAGAAGGGAAACCACCTATGAATATGTGGCTGAAGCGAGTGGTAAAACTAAAAGTCCCTCTAGACGCAAGGCTCGGAAGGAAAAAATAATGGAAAAATGCGGGTTTAAGGGTATCCTGAACAACTTGAATAGAATGAACACCCCGCTCATCTGAGCAAAGGCGTTCGGAGCCATTTGGTGAAGGGGAATGTCAAAATATTGAGAGATGACCATGAAGAAAGGAAGGATTGAAAAATGAATACCAAATTCTACTTGACCTAGAAAGAAAGTGTAAAACCCTAAAGGCGGCTCTACGAGAGATTGGTCGAGCATAGGAACCCTAACTTCAAAGTCCGTTGGGATGTCATAGGTTTCACAAGCAGCCCGTAAAACACTAGATTTAACCCTTGAGGATGTGGCCTTGTACCACTCCGGTTGATAAGCATGTTTCTCTTTGGGTTCTTCCTTCCTACTCTTTCCTTTCTTTCCCTTTGCCTTTCCACTCTTGCCCATGGTCCAAGTGTTGGAATTTGGATGGCTAGAGAGGGGGGGGGGGGTGAATATAGACAGACACAAAAATCACTTTCACTTATTGGATTTCTGCACTTGAATGTTAGTAGCATAGCGGAAGCAAAAACAAAACAGAGTATAAATGCAGAAATGAAAAACAAACTACAAATGCTAACGAGGATCGTTTACAAGGTTCGGGGATAACTTGCCCCTACTCCTTGGCGTGCCCGTGAGGTGGGCGATCCCTTGATCGTCGACAGATCAAGCCTCGGAAATCCGGATATCAAATAGCACCTCCTTCTCGGTGGAGTAACCTCTCCACACAAATATCTCAATAGAGTATATGGAATGAAAGCGCAGAGACACAAAGGAAGCTTACAGATCACTTAGGACAGTAAGAACACAAGCGAGCTCCTCACCAAGCTCCACTCAGCCCAGATCTCACGCAAGAACTACCTGCTCTTCGTGTCTTCTTGTTGATGGACTCGCCAAGCTCCTTGTTTCTTCCAAGTCCTCAAGTATCAGTATGTTGCTCAAGAATCACAGTTGCTTGCTCAAAGAGATGGATCAAAGTTATCGCAAGAGCACACACGTTGAGAAGAGTTCACATAGAGTCCTTTTTCAGCTCCTTCTCCGCTCCGCAGCTTAACCTGCTTTGCATCGCCAGCATCGCCAGGTCACAAACGCTCCTCTGGAGCTCACCAGCTGCTCACCTGCAACAGGCCAGCTACCCCTGACCTCCTCTGAACTCACTGAATCCCCTCCAGTCAAGCCCCAGGTCATCAGCTTCTCAGCCGTTGTAGTTCGCGCCAGAGAACGTTATATCCTGCGGAAGCAAACAGCCAAACCTGCTGTTGATAAAGCCTCAATTTGACTTTCCCTGAGTAAACCTGATTTACCTGTACACTTAGCAGCTCATTAGCTCAGCAGATCAATAGAGAATCAACAATCAGAAGTTAGGAGCAGAGATCAGTAGCGAATCAGCACGTAATCAGACGTCTAACAACGCTTTTGAATTAAAGCTGTCAGCTACTGATCGGTCACCGGACCGATCAGAGTGACTCTTGATCGGTCACCAGACCGATTAGGATGGGCTCAGACCGATCAGGCTCCAACCCGATCGGTCCCCAGTGAGAAACCCGAAATCGCGACTTCTCCGGGATCGATCACCAGACTGATCCCAAGTCTTTCCACCTTCGCAGTCCAACCCTCCTGATCAGTCACCAGACTGATCAGGGTGTGGCCTGATCAGTCTGCAGACCGATCAGGCTGCCTCCTGACCGATCAGGCTCCAGCCTGATTGGTTATAGTGAGAACCTTGCGACAAATGATCGTTCACCAGAACGATCTGTATAGTATCCCTGATCGGTCACCAGACCGATCAGGAGTCGATCAGTAAGGTTCCCAATCTCACTGTATGCTCCCTGATCGGTCACTAGACCAATCAGGAGCCGATCAGTAGGGTTCCCAAACTCACTGTATGCTCCCTGATCGGTCACCAGACCGATCAGTCATAGCTGGATCGGTCACCAGACTGATCCATGAGGGAGCACCGTGCCAACTTCCCTAATCGGTCACCAGACCGATCCAGGCATGGTCAAATCTCCTCTAAGTCACGAGAACAAGCTTCCAGCCCTTCTCTGACTCGTTCTTAGTCCCCTGGACCAAGACACCGTGCCCAGTCTCACTCACCGGGACTTCACCCTAGCCCTCCAAGCTAGGACCTTGCCCTCCAAGCCAGGGTTTCATCAACCTAGCCCTCCAAGCTAGGACCTGGCCCTCCAAGCTAGGACCTGGCCCTCCAAGCTAGGATTTCATCCAACCTAGCCCTCCAGGCTAGGACCTAGCCCTCCAAGCCAGTGTTTCATCCAACTTAGCCCTCCAAGCTAGGACCTGGCCCTTCAAGCCATGGTTTCATCCAACCTAGCTCTCCAGGCTAGGACCTGACCCTCCAAGCCAGGATTTCATCCAACCTAGCCCTCCAAGCTAGGACCTGGCCCTTCAAGCTAGGATTTCAGTCAACCTAGTCAGGATTTTAGTCAACCTAGTCCCACTAGGTATGCCTAGTCCCACTAGGTCTTTTCCACTTCACTTAGTCCCCGACCAGGACTTAATCTCAATCATCTTATTAACCTAAACTAAAATCAGTGTCAACATCAAAACAACAATCAGGGTCAGACTGCATCAACAATCTCCCCCTTTTTGTTATTTGACAACCCGATTTTAAGTTTAGGGATTTGAAATCAATTTCTCAAATTTCACTATCGTAGGAGAATCAGAATCCTCCCCCTACAACAGTTAAACTCGTAGTAGTCCTAAACTTAACCAAACCACACTCTCCCCCTTTGTCAAACACCGAAAAGGGTGTAGACTGGTTGTTAAGTTTAAACATACTCCCCCTCAAACCTAGGGGTTTTCCCAAACCAATAAAGATATGATTTAATTTTGAAAGCATATGAAGCCATGTGATAAAAATAAAGCAGGATATAGTAATCACATGCAACATATGAATCAAGGAACAGGAATAAAACAAGACATAGTAATAAACATGGAGTAGCATGATATACATGGAATCAGTCATAATGTCAAATGCATCACACAGCATCAAAATATAGTCAAGTGCAACATAAATCCAAGACAGACAAATAGTTAGATGCATATCAATGCATCAAAGTATAGTCAACTACACCACCAAGACATAATATGCAAAACAGTCAAATCACCAACCATGAAAGCTAGATCAGAGTATAGCCATAATCAATCGGCGGCCGGGGGGGGGGTCATCGGCCTGCATGGAGTCATCAGTCGTGTCATCGTCAGGTATGAAGGACCCCGGTGTAGTACTACCAGAGGGTGCAACTCCATAAAACGTGTGCTGGCGCCACTCGTCGTACCAAGTCTGCTGCTGGGAGCGGATCCCCGAGACGTCGGACTCTAAAGCATGCAGTCGGCGATCGAAGGATCGAAACTCCGACCGGACCTCCTCTCGCCAGAGCTCAGAGACGTGACACTCGTGTTGCATCGTCAGCTCCAGCTCCGAAACCTGCCAGCGGATATCGGGATCTGGCTCGTAGTCGTAGTCAGCAGCGGCGGCGGGCGCCTTCGGATGTGCAGCCGGAGTTGCTGGTACCTGAACATGTGCTCCCCGAGGAAGCTCGCCAAGACCTCGCTCGTCCTTTCAAACCAGACTCTGATCGTCAGGCCCAACAATGATGCCAGATTTGGCAAACGCGTGTTTGCCCAATCGGCAATCCTGTCTAACCATGGGCACTGTCCTGCCCTTGGTCACATCAACACCAACTGACTGAAGCCAGTCAGTGATAACGTGACCGAAAGGCATATAAACAGTGCGGCGGCTGGGCTCTCTATAAGATATGATCGACTGAAAGATGCTCTCCATGATGTCAAAGTCCAAATGGCGGTGCATGCCATAGAGCATCAAACAGTGATACGGACGAATCTCAATCAAGGGTTTGGAAGTGATCGGCAGAATGCAGTTGGTGATTATCTTGAAAAGAATGTAATCAATAGGAGAAAGTCGAAGGGCCGCGAAGGTAGGAAAATCGGGCCCTAACTCATCGAGGCCAGCTGATCTAGGATGGCCAAAGAAATGCTGGTATATGTCATCAGGGGTGACACCCTCAAAAGGAGGCAATAAGGGGTTAGGAAGCTCTGGGTAGATGGAATAGAAGTTAGGCGATCGTCGACCGCCAAGAAACTCAGCCAAGGTATCATAGGAAAAGTCAAGATTTCTCTTGGCTACCCGAGTAGTGAAATCAAAGCCCCCCTGCGGTCCTTGTTGCAAGTTATTATAGAATTCAGAGACAAGGTCATAGTTGATTGTCCGCTCTAGGGAAAGAAAGAATTCGAGATTGTAAAAATCAACCACCTCGAGGATAGAGGGACAATGTTCAGCCAAGAAAGGTCTATCAATAGACCTACAAGAAAGAAGCTTGAAAGTTCGGGTCTGAAACGCTTGCTCAAAGCAGCGTTAGGGAATCGGGAACTCGATGAAGGCTGAGGCCTTCGAGAGGGTGCGGATGATGAAGGGCCCTTGCCCTTCGAAGCCCCCTCAGCGGGTTCCTTTCCCTTTGAAGATTTCCTAAAGTTAGAATAAGAATCATGGCAATAGATGACCAATTGAGCAAGATTTGATCAATAAAAAAATTGGTCACGGCATAGAAGAATCAAGTGAACATAAGGGTAAGACATTGATCAAATTAATCATAACAGAAAATGATCAAATGAACATAGGTTTAATCAATGAAATAAGATTTGATCAATAATCAGTGAGGTTATAGGGTCAAGACAAGGGAGGTCACGGTAATGACACACACATCACAAGAGAAATACTATGATTAGCACAAGCTCATAATTTATGAATTAATCTGTAAGGTAAACCAACAAAAACGCTTCCTTAGGTGCCATTTGGTGATTGATTTGTTGAAAACATGCGCACGAGAGGATCTGAACGTAGCAAGAGAAATCTCGAGAGCAAAAGGAGAACTCCAACATCACTCGCAGATGGAGAAAAACCGCAGGCAGAGAACTCGCTGGTTGCAGGATGCGAGAACTCGCAGGAAGCAGAGCTCACGCCCAGGACGAAGAAGCTTGTGCTCACACTCGCAGGGAACAAAGATCTCCTCGCTGAAATCTCAGGAGCTCACGTAGGAAGAGGGGAAGGGTTTCGGCGCTAGGGCTTGGGAAGTAAGGGAAAGAGGAAGTTAATAGGTTGGTGGACCGATCCACCAACCAAAATTTAATGCGATTGATCGGATCACCGTTCGATCCAGGAGCACCCAGATCGATCAGGCTCCAGCCTGATCGGTCTGGCTTGGTCCTGATCGGTTGGGTGACCGATCAGGCAAGCCCCTGATCGGTCTGTCGATTGATCAGGGAGCGAACAGAGAGTTTGGGAGGTATTCTGTGAGCCTCCTGATCGGTCCGTGGACCGATCACCACAGGGAGCCAGATCGATCTGTGGACCGATCCAGGCTAACACAGAGAGATTGCAGTGGGTTATCGCAATTCGGCTTGATCGATCCGTTGGTCCGATCAGTCCTACTCCTGATCGGTCCAGCGACCGATCAGGCCACCTCCTGATCGGTCCGGTGACCGATCAAGTATCAGGAATTTTTTGATACGATTCTGAAACTTTAGTTTCAGACTTCCAAATGAATTTCGATACGATTTGATAGAAGATTATCGACCTTAGAGGTGTTCCCTTGACTACACCTGATCCCTGAACAAGGGATCAAAGATCCTTATGGGTTTAGCAAATCAATTTGCTCCAACCAAGTAGAGTCAAATGTAAACACAAATATCCATTCAAAGTTTAACCAAGTTTGTATCAAAATAAAGTCTCCAATCAAGTTTCCTTGATTGGAATGTCCATGTATGATCATGGAGCCAAATACACATATGTTATGCATTGATTTTCCCCATACTTGGCCAACTTAATGATTATTATCTCGTCAACCTAATTCCTCAAGGGATGCATGAACCTTTAGAGTAATTAGGTTGATCCTAGCATCTTACCCCATTTCTAGCAAACAAAAACGTTTTGTTAACCCTTATAGTTTGTGTGAGATGTCCCCAAGTTACCTAATAATTGTTCCCAACAATTTGAATTGATCATGAAGGGTTTTGAATGCTTTTCCAATCCTATGAAGCGCGACACATTCCCAATTCCCTTCATACGAAACTAAATTCATTCTCGGGAAGTGATTTAGTGAAAATATCCGCTAGGTTTGATTTTGACTCTACATGTAAGAGTACAATATCTCCTCTAGCAACATGATCTCTAATGAAGTGGTGACGCACTTCAATATGCTTGGTTCTAGAATGATGGACTGGATTCTTGGTTAGGTTTATTGTGCTTATGTTGTCACACAAACTTGCACACCCTTGTAGCTTAATCCATAGTCCTCTAGTGTATGAATCATCCACAACAATTGCGATACACTCTCTCCTATGGCAATATATTCTGCCTCGGTCGTGGAGAGAGCAACACAATGTTGCTTCCGACTTGACCAACTAACTAGTGATGATCCTAAGAATTGGAAGCCCCCACTCGTGCTCTTTCGATCCAACTTGCACCCAACATGGTCGGAATCGGTGTAGCCAATTAGGTCAAATGATTCGGTACGGGGGTACCAAAGACCAACTCCAATTGTGCCCTTAAGGTATCTCAAAATTCTCTTAACAGTAATTAAATGAGATTCCTTGGCACATACTTGATACCTAGCGCACATACCCACAGCAAAAAGTATATCATGTCGACTAGCTGTGAGGTATAGCAAACTACCTATCATGCTCCGATATTGAGTTAAGTCAACAGGTTTACCACTCTCATCATTGTCTGACCTTGTGTTTGTAGCCATGGGAGTGGTTACCTCTTTAGAATCACTCATGTTAAATTTTCGGAGTAATTCTTAAGTGTACTTTGATTGGTGCACATGGACTCCGTCACGAGTTTGCTTGATTTCAAGTCCAAGGAAGAAAGTCAACTCTCCCACTAGACTCATTTCAAATTCACTCTCTATGTGTCTAATAAATTCATTTAAATATCCCTTGTTGTTTGAGCCACAAATTATGTCATCGACATATACTTGGGCTACAAATATATTATCACCATCTCTCCGTAGAAATAGTGTAGGGTCTATGTGTCCTCTAACAAAGCCCTTTTCAATGAGAAATGTCGACAACCGCTTATACCAAGCTCGGGGTGCTTGTTTAAGGCCGTAGAGCGCTTCTTGAGCTTGAACATGTGGTTTGGAAATTCGGAACTCTCAAACCCCGGAGGTTGTTCGACATAGACCTCTTCTCTTATTAAACCATTTAGAAAGGCCGATTTGACATCCATTTGATAAAGTTTGAAACCACGATGTGCTGCAAATGCAAGCATCAATCGGATGGACTCTAATCGTGCCACGGGAGCATAGGTCTCATCGTAATCAAGGCCTTCAACTTGACTGTAGCCCTTGGCTACTAAGCGTGCCTTGTTTCTTATGATTTCTCCCTTATGGTTCAATTTATTTTTGAAGACCCATTTGGTTCCAATAATGGTGGTCTTCTTAGGTCTAGGGACTAAGTCCCAAACTTGACTTCTTTCGAATTGACCTAGTTCATCTTGCATGGCAATGATCCAATCGGGATCATTTAATGCTTCGTCAATTTTTCTAGGTTCAATTTCGGAAATTAGGGCAACTTCATTAGCCTCATTCCTAAAGAATGATCTAGTCCTAACCCCATGATGGATGTCTCCAACAATTTGGTCTTGGGGATGACTAGAGGCTAACCTAGTTTGCCTTGGTGTTGGTGGTGCTTCTTGATGGTGTCACTAGACACAAGCTCAGCCTCAGGATCCGGCTGATCTATGGGTTGTCTAGGCTCACCGTCATCAGACTCATCACCATCTACAACACTTGGACTTCCATCCAAACTTAGTTTCCTAAGTTCGAATTGAACTCCTTCTACATCTTCTGGTTGATCATTTGCTTTTGGAATTTCCTCAAAAACAACATCAGAAGACTCTTCAACTAATCTAGACTTCTTGTTATAGACTCGGTAAGCTTTGCTAACGAGGGAGTACCCGACCAGTATCCCTTCATCAGCTTTTGCTGTGAACTTTCCAAGATGGTCCTTGGTGTTTAGAATAAATACCTTACAACCAAACACCCTAAGGTGTTTAACTGTAGGTGGTTTCCCAAACCATAGTTCATGAGGAGTCTTTCCTAGGAATCTATGTATGAGGACTCAATTTTGCACATAGCAAGCTGTATTCACAGCTTCAGCCCATAAGTAACTCGGTAATGAGTACTCATTGAGCATGCTTCGTGCAGCCTCTTGTAAAACTCGGTTCTTCCTCTCTACAACACCATTGTGTTGTGGTGTTCTAGGAGTGGAGAACTCATGTCTATATCCTCTCTCTTGACAAAATTCTAAAAATCGTTGGTTTTAAAATTCACCTCTATGATCACTCCTAATTGTTTTAATTGTTGATGAATTTTCATTTTCAACTCTTCTACAAAAAGAAATGAAAACATCTAAGATTTGATCCTTATATTTTAGAAAATACGTCCAAGTATATCTAGTAAAATCATCAATGATCACAAAACAATATCTACTACCATTCAATGATATAATAGTGCTACAATCAAACAAGTCCATATGAAGTAAATCTAAAGCGGTAATTGTACTTACAACGCTTTTACCATTATGTGCAGATTTCGTTTGCTTACCCATTTGACATGCATCACAAAGTTTGTCCTTTTCATACTTGATGCTTGGTAAGCCACGAACTAATCCCTTGTTGGCCAATTTCCGGATGTTCTTCACGTTCACATGTGCTAGTCTCCGGTGCCAAAGGGTAGATTCATCTTCTCTTGACATGAAACACTTAACAAAAGCATTAGTAGCACTTTTAAATGAAACTTGATAAATGTTATCTATCCTTGTGCCTACTAGTACCGTGTCAAATGTGTCATGTTGTCTAACTAGACATTGACTTGATTGAAAATCAATTGTGTAACCCGCATCACACAATTGACTAACACTTAGGAGATTAAATGTCATCCCCTTGACTAGAAGGACATTCTTAATCCTAAGATATTCGGATATTTGAATGTCTCCTATCCCTATAACCTTAAGACTACCATTGTTACCAAAGAAAATATTACCTCTATTGTTTCTTTGAAGGGTAGTGAATAAGGTTCTATCACCGGTCATATGTTTGGAGCACCCACTATCAACGAACCAAGTTGATAGATGCTCCCCCTCAATCACGACCTACACAATACGAAAGATAGAAGATTTAAGTACCCAAATTTTGGGACCTAAAGCACCTACAATGCAAGACTTATGCACCCATGCCTTAACCACTTTCTTTTGAACCCTAGGAGTCTTAAGTAGTCTAACATCAGTCCTAGACATCAAGGAAACAAATGAAGGTTCTTTAGGTCGGTAACCAATATCAGCCCTATTGTAAACCGCCCTTTGTGCATTTAGAATCATGTCTAGAGTCTTTGAGCTAGTTGAGAATTTCTCAAGAACACTCTTGAGTCTCTCAACTTCACTCTTCAAAGATTTATTTTCATCCTCTAACATTTCTAAATGTAAATCATCAATATCCTCATCCTTAGAGGATTTCAAATGTTCAACCTCTACTTTCAATGATTTAACTTTTGCTTTTGACTTTTTCAACAAATCGGTTAAACATGCAATGGTCCTATAACATTTATCTAGTTCGGGAGTGATTACCTCTTCATTATCCGAAGATGATGAAGCCGCGTTTGAGGAGTCCGTTGATTCATCACTGCTCTCCTCTCCTTCAATGCCATGAGTGCTACATGGCGTGTACTCTTCTCTTCCTTCTCTTCTTCGGAAGAGCTAGAGGATGATTCATCCCATGTGGCCTTCAAGGCCTTTTTCTTCTTCTTCTTCGATTTTTCCTCCTTCTTCTTGGATTTCTCCTTCTTCTTCTTTAGCTTTGGGCATTCATTCTTGAAGTGCCCATTCTTGCTACACTCATAACAAGTAATGTTAGATTTATCAATCTTAACTTCACTAGGGTTACCTTTACCCTTGAAGCGCCGACTCTTCCTCATCATTCTTCTAACAAAGTTGGCCATCTCGGAGGAAGAAGACCCGCTGCCATCCTCTTCAAACTTGGACTCGGATGAGGATGAAGATGAAGAGACTTCCTTCTCCTTCTTCTTCTTAGTCTTTTCTCTTGCCACAAGAGCAATCCCCTTCTCCTTGGGGCCTTTGTTAGCCATCTCATGTAGCTCCATTTCACAAAATAAGTCATCTAATTTTACAATTGATAAATCCTTAGAAACCTTGTAGGCATCCACCATGGATGACTACAAGACATTCCTTGGAAAAGCTTTTAATACATACCTCACAAGGTCGCGGTTCTCGACCTTTTCATCAATAGAATGGAGACCGTTGAGGACTTCCTTGAACCGGCTATGAAGTTCACTCACCGTCTCACTCTCCTTCATGGAGAGGTTTTGTAGTTGGTTGAGGAACAAATCCCTCTTGGCGATTCTCGAGTCTCGGGTGCCCTCATGGAGTTCAATGAGCTTATTCCACAAATCCTTTGCGCTTGTAAAGGGACCAACCTTGATTAGTTGGTCTTTGTTCATTCCACATTGCAAAGTCACCACCGCCTTCGCATCGGCTTCTCCTTTTCTCGTTTGCTCAGCCGACCAACGTGAAGATTCCAATTCTTTACCCTCCACGTCTCTTGGAGGAGTGAAGCCCTCCTTCACGGAGAACCACATTCCGATGTCGGTCTTGAGATAGTATTCCATGCGAGACCTCCAATATTGAAAATCGAACCATCGAAGAAGGGAGGTCGGGTGGTGCTAAATCCTTCTCTCAAAGCCATCGTTGATAGCTCTCAGTTGTTAATCTGCTTGAACAGAGCCCCAAGCTCTGATACCACTTGTTGGTGCTTGGATGGCTAGAGAGGGGGGTGAATGTAGCCAGACACCTGAAACTTCGCAGTTTTTATATTTTCTCTGCACTTCAGAGGTTAGACAGCGGAAGCAAAACAAATGCAGAAACTAAGTGCAGAAACTAAGTAACAAGCAAAAACTCTAACGCAAGGATATACAAGGTTCGGGGATAACTTGCCCCTATTCCTTGGCGTGCCCGTGAGGTGGGCGATCCCTTGATCGTCGGCAGATCAAGCCCCAGAAATTCGGATATCAAATCCTCCTTCTCGGTGGAGAAATCTCTCCACACAAATGGTCTCTAATGTATCAGAAATTAAGCACAGAGACAACAAAAAAGATCTTACAGATCGCTAGCAAAGCACAAGGATGAGAAATGAGAGAGCAGGTCACTGAGCACAGCACAGCGCCACCAATGCAAGAGCTCCCAGCTCTTCGTTTGCTTGCTGATCCACTCGCAACTCCCTCTACAGACTCAAGGTTACAGCTTTGCAGGAGATCGCTTCAAGTGATTCACAGTAATGCACACAGATGATTGAGCAAAGCTATCGATGTGGAGAACTCTCCAACTCCTTCTCCACTCCACGACTTATCCTGCTTCCATCGCTAGGTCACACGCTCCTCTGCAGCAGCTCCCAGCTGCTCACTTGCAACATCCAGCTACCCCTGACCTCCTCTGGACTCCCTGAATCGCCTCCAGTCGAGCCCCAGGTCATCAGCTCCTCAGCCGTTGCAGCTCACGCCAGAGGACGTTACAACCTGCGGAAGCAAACAGCCAAACCTGCTGTAGCGAAAGCCTTCATTTGACTCCCCTTGGATGATCCCTGAGTCACCTGCACACTTAGCAGCTCATTAGGGCAGCAAATCAACAGAGAATCAAACAATCAGAAGTTAAGAGCAGAGAAAGCAGATGTGATCAAACGTGATCAGAGCGTCTGACAGCGCGTTTGAATTAAAGTGATCGGTCACCGGACCGATCCACAGCTTTGCTGGGATCCCCAGCATTCGTAGCGACAAGGGCCTGATCAGTCACCAGACCGATTAGGCTGTGCCCTGATCGGTCAGCAGACCGATTAGGCTGTGCCCTGATCGGTCAGCAGACCGATCAGGAAGCTCTCCAACCGATCAGGCTCTAGCCTGATCGGTTATAAGGAGGAGTCCGCGACACTTGATCATTCACCAGAACGATCTGAACAGTATCCCAGATCGGTCACCAGACCGATCAGGAGCCGAACAGAAGCCAACCCAAACCTTTCTGTTCTCTCCCTGATCGGTCACCAGATCGATCAGGATGTGCCTTGATCGGTCAGCAGACCGATCAGGCAGCTCTCCGACCGATCAGGCTCCAGCCTGATTGATTATAAGGAGGAGTCCGCGACACTTGATCGTTCACCAGAATGATCTGAACAGTATCCCAGATCGGTCACCAGACCGATCAGGAGCTGAACAGAAGCCAACCCAAACCTTTCTGTTCTCTCCCTGATCGGTCACCAGACTGATCAGACATAGCTGGATCGGTCACCAGACCGATCCACGAGGGAACTCCGTGCCAACTTCCCTGATCGGTCACTAGACCGATCCAGGCAAGGTCAAATCCACTCTAAGTCAAGAGAACGGGCTCCCAGCCTTCTCTGACTCGTGCTCAGTACCCCGGACCAAGACTCCATGCCCAGCTTCTCTTACCGGGACTTCAGTCAACCTGGCTTCACTCACCAGGACCCGCCTTCACTCACCGGGATTTCCAATCACCTAACCCTCCGAGTTAGGAATTTTCACACCTAGCCCTCCAAGCTAGGACTTTTCCACACATAACCCTCCAAGTTAGGACTTTCCACACCTAGCCCTCCAAGCTAGGACTTTTCACACCTAGCCCTCCAAGCTAGGACATTTTACACACCTAGCCCTCCAATCTAGGACTTTTTCATTCATCCAAAGCCCAGTCCCTGACCAGGACTTAATCATAATCATCTCATCAACCTAAAATAAAATCGGTGTCAACACCAAAACAATTATCAGGGTCAGACTGCATCAATATCGACTGCCCCAGGGGCTGTCGACTGGTCCTCCCCGAAAACTAGCCGTTGGCTAGCAATTAATGCTAGGCCAGTCGACTGCCCCAGGGGCAGTCGACTGGTGCGGGTCTGGACAGCTTGCGAAGTTGTCATGTTCTCTTATAAAAAGAGGACTTTTCCGCACGTGAACGGTACGGTTTTACATTGTAACGAAGTGTTGTTCGTGCTATCAGTCTTCATATCTTCTTCTCGTTCTTCATCGAATTCTGTAAAGAGGAAGAAGACGCTTTTGTAAATGTTTCTCCACCTCGAAGGAGACTTTTCATAGTGGAGGTGGAGTACTCATGTGAATCCTTGGATTAGTCACCCATTTTGGTGGATACCAAGTAAATTCCTGTGTTAGCATTGCTCTCTCGTACTTTGCATATTTTTGTTTATATTGTGCTAACTTCTGTGTAGAGAAAACGACAAAAAAGTTGCTATTCACCCCCCCTCTAGCAATGCAAGGGATCTATCAATTGATATCAGAGCCTGTTCGCTTTGGAAGAACTCACCGTCGACCGGAGTAAAGTAAATGGCGTTTCAAGAGGGATACAACACTGCACGGCCACCATTCTTCGACGGGAATGACTTTGCATACTGGAAAGGTAGAATGCAATACTATTTAATGAATGACATTGAAAATTGGATTAGTGTTGTAGATGGATTCGATGCATCCATCGACGAAAGAGGAGAGCCACTGCCAATGAGATCTTGGTCGAAGGATGTCATGAAGAGGGCGTAATCAAATGCCAAGGCCACCACCATATTACAATGCGGGTTGTCCAAGGAACAACTCATCAAGGTGGGGTCGTTCAAGAGCGCCAAAGAATTATGGGAGAAACTCGTTGAACTCAATGAAGGGTCCAACGAGTCAAGACGGGCAAAGAAGGATCTACTTGTTGCCCAACTCCAATCCTTGTCCATGAAGACCAACGAGACCGTAAGCCAGTTGCATGGAAGGGTGAAGGAGATCATCAACGAACTCCATGTGATTGGAGAGAAGGTTGAAAATCAGGATCTGGTAAGGTACGTTTTACAATCTTTCCCGAGAACAACTTTGTGGGCATCAATGGTTGATGCCTACAAAGTATCAAGGGATTTGTCAATAGTAAAATTAGATGATCTATTTTGTGAGTTTGAATTGCATGAGCAAGCTAAAGTTTCGACCAAAGAGAAAGGTATAGCTTTCATTGCAGAAAAGAAGAAGAAGAAAAAGAAGGAGAAGAAGGTGGTCTACTCCTCCTCATCCGACTCAGAGGAGTCCAGTGCCTCTATGGATAGCGACCAAGAGGCATTCATGGTAAGAAAAATACGTAGGGCTTTTAAAAGTTTTTCTAACAAGTTTTATGCTAGGAAAGGATCCAAAAGCAAGGGCAAGGCAAAGGACATCATCTGCTACAACTGCCACCAAGAGAGACACATGAAGAATGAGTGCCCTCAACTAAAGAGAAAAGATGAAAAGAAGGAGGAGAAGAAGAAAGGTGACAGGAAGAAGTCAAAGGGAAAGGAAAAGAGTGCCACCAACCTCAAGGCGACTTAGGATGATTCATCATCCTCAGAGGAGGAAGAGGAGCACGTGTCCCACTTTGCGCTTATGGCAGTGGACCATTCAGAGTCATCTGATGATGAGAGAAGCTCAAGTAGTGAAGAAGAAAGCGGATCATCATCATCATCATCATCATCCGAATCCGAGGCGTTGGTAAGTGAGGTATATAGCTTACCTTCTTCTACTTTGGTTAAGATTATTTCTAGTACCAATATGGACTTGGCTAAAGCTAGAAGTAAAATTAAGGACTTGAAAGATGAAATTGTCATGCTTAGAATAGAGTCTACAAAGCTTAAGGAAGACTTGCATGCTTGTTCTCTTATATAACACGATACATGCTTTGAAATTGAAAATAAGGAACTAAGGAAAAAGGTAGAGGACCTCACAAAGGCACTTAGGAAATTTCAAGTGGGCTCTAGCAACTTAGATATGATAATTAACAGTCAAAGAGCCGTGTATAACAAGGCCGGATTAGGATATAGGCCAAAGACCAAGGAAGTGGCCTTTGTCTCACTTATGGGTAGGAATGGTGCATCTAGGAGACAAGAGACTAAGGGAAACATCAAGAAGGCGTGAGTACCAAAGAAATTTTTAAATGATGCTTGTGGATCAAAAATTTGGGTACCAAAAAAGTGTGTTTTCTATGTTGTATAGGTGAAGGTGAAGGAGGTCTCAACCATGTGGATAGTAGATAGTGGGTGCTCAAGACATATGACCGGAGATGTGAGCAAGTTCACTACTATTAGCTACCTAAGAGAAGGAACGGTCTCCTTTGGAAATAGTGGGAAACTGAAAATAATTGGTAGGGGCACCATTGAGATATCTCCTACAATCTCCATTCATAAGGTACTTTTAATTAAAGACATGAAATTTAATTTACTTAGTGTAAGCCAATTGTGTGATACGGGTTATAGGGTTGAATTCCTTGCTAGAAAATGTCTAATTAAACAAAATGGGTCCAATAATGTCATACTAGAAGAGTATAGGGAGGTCAATCTTTATTATCTTGATCTTACTTATGCTACTAACAATTTGCCTAAGTGTCTCATGTCTAAAAAAGAAGAAGGGTGGTTGTGGCACCGAAGACTTGGGCATGTGAACATGAGGAGCATTGCAAGAGTGGCCAAGGAGGAGTTGGTGAAGGGGCTCCCTATGATCAAATATGAGAAGACCAAATTGTGTGATGCATGCCAAGAGGGTAAGCAATCAAAATCATCAGACAAAGGTAAAACCCTAACCACCACTACTTTACCTTTAGAGCTTTTACATATTGATTTGTTTAATTGTCATAGTACTCCCTCACTAGTAGGGAGTAAATATTATTTAGCCATTGTAGACGATTTTTCTAGATTTACATGGGTTTTCTTTATGAAACACAAGGACGATACCTTAGAAATATTTATAGGTTTTAGTAAGAGGGTAGAAAATGAAAAATATCTCAAAATTAACCGAATTAGGAGTGACCACGGCGGGGAGTTTCAAAATTCAAGTTTCTCATAATTTTGTGTAGAAAATGGGTATAAGCATGAATTTTTATGCCTAAGGACTCCTCAACAAAATAGGGTAGTTGAGAGGAGAAATAGAGCCCTACAAGAAGCTGCTAGGACTATGCTTAATGCATATTCCCTTCCTAGCTATTTTTGGGCCGAAGCGGTTAATACCGCTTGTTACATTCAAAATCGGGTTTTGGTACATAGGTTCTTAGGTAAAACACCCTTTGAATTGTGGAATAGGAGAATTCCACAAGTCCACTACTTTAGGGTCTTTGGATGTAAGGTTTATATTTTGAATACCAAGGATGACCTAAGGAAATTTGAGTCAAAAGCGGATGAGGGAATTTTAGTTGGTTATTCATCCACTAGTAGGGGTTATAGGGTTTACAACAAAAGGACCAAGGTAATTGAGGAGTCTTCTAATGTTAATTTTGATGAAACTACAAATACCTACCCTAGGAAATCCTCAATTGATAAGGATATGGAAGAAGTCCAACCCCTTGCCCAAAGAATCCAAGACCTATATTTGGAGGGCAATGATCAAGGGGGAGGGAGAACTACCCTAGAGGATGAGGAACATGTAGTCAATGAACCAATAACATCTAGGCCCTTGAGACATCACCAAGATCACCCTATTGACCAAATAGTGGGTGATGTCACTCAAGGAGTAAGGACTAGGTCCTATTTTAGAGACCAAACTAGTCAAATCACCTTAATCTCTCAATTAGAACCTAAGACTATTGATGAAGTATTGGGAGATGTAGATTGGGTCTTAGCAATGCAAGAAGAGCTAAATCAATTTGAGAGAAGTGAGGTTTGAGAGTTGGTTCCTAGGCCCAATGATTGCACCATTGTAACCACAAGATGGGTCTTTAGTAACAAACTAGATGACCAAGGCAAAATCACTAGGAATAAGGCTAGGTTGGTAGCTAAGGGGTTTAACCAGGTTGAGGGATTAGACTATGATGAGACCTATGCCCCCGTAGCTAGATTAGAGTCCATTAGAATTTTACTAGCCTATGCCGCTCACATGGGTTTCACACTTCACCAAATGGATGTGAAGTCGGCATTCCTTAATGGGATCATTAAAGAAGAGGTTTATGTAGAACAACCCCCTGGGTTTGAGGACCCTAACTATCCAAGATACGTTTACAAATTGAGAAAAACCTTATATGGATTGAAACAAGCTCCACGGGCTTGGTATGAAAGACTCTCTTAATTTTTAGTGTCTAAGGGGTTTAGGAGAGGAACAATTGACCCTACTTCGTTCCTAAAATCTAAGGATAAGGACATATTTGTTGCCCAAGTGTATGTAGATGATATCATTTTTGGGTCAACAAATAATCACTTTCTACAAGAATTCATCAAATGTATAGAAGATGAATTTGAGATGAGTCTTGTAGGAGAGCTAACTTTCTTTTTAGGACTTCAAGTTAAGCAAACTAATGAAGGGACACATGTATATCAAACTAAATATGCTAAGGAAATGCTAAAGAAATTCGGCCTAGAAAATGCTAAGGTAGCATCTACATCTATAGGAACCAATATGAAAATGGATAGTGACCTTGAAGGGAAAATGGTAGACTCAAAGCAATATAGGAGCATGATTGGGAGTTTATTGTACGTAACCGCTAGTAGGCCCGATATACTTTTTATGGTAGGTATGTGTGCAAGGTACCAATCATGTGCCAAAGAGTCCCATTTAGTGGTAGTGAAAAGGATTCTAAGCTATGTTAAATGTACCCTCAATGTCGGGCTTTGATATCCTAGAACCCCTAATGTTGATCTTATTGGATACACCGACTCGGACTATGCGGGATGTAAGCTAGATAGGAAGAGTCTAGTGGAGGGTGTCAATTACTTGGGTCTTCCTTAGTTAGTCGGAGTAGTAGGAAACAACCATGTGTTGCTCTATCAACAACGGAAGCCGAATATGTGGCAATGGGTGGTTGTATTTCCCAACTACTTTGGATCATGCACATTTTAGAAGATTATGAGTTACATTATTCCAAGGTTAAAGTCTTGTGTGATAATGTAAGTAAAATCAATTTAACTAAGAACCCGGTTCACCATTCTAGGACAAAATACATTGAAGTGAAGCATCACTTCATTAGGGACCATGTGGCAAGGGGAGACATAGAATTACACTATGTTGAGTCCAAGTCAAACATTGCCGACATATTTACCAAACCTTTTCCCGAATCGGAATTCACATCCTTAAGAAGAGGCCTTGGAATGTGTTTTGTAGAAGTATAGGATGAACTTTAGGATAATAGATTGGGAAAAGTGTGCTTGATCCATTAGGGTGATACAATTGGTTCACTTGTGCTTGTGACATAATGTTGAATCATTAAAAGTATCAAAATATGAAAAATAGACCAACCATGGGAAAAGCAAGTGTTTAATTAATGGGCACTTTGCCCAAAAATCATAGTTGAACATTTTAAACATTTGAAAACCATTTCATGTCTTATATATTTTGTCATGAGCTTAGAAGAAATTTGAATGCATAAGTAGGTTGAAAAATTGATACAAACTTAGTGGTTTTCAATAATTTTGAACTTTGTTCAAAATTCAAGCATGTTTGAAATTTTATATACACTGATATTTTTCCTTGATAAAGTATATTATTTCAAACATGCCTGCAAATTTTTATAATTTTTGAAATTTTTTGGATTTTTTTGGACGTTTCTGAAATTCGGCTCAGAAACTGAAAAATGGCACTAACAGAGTATCAGTGGACTGCCCCCTGGGGCAGTCGACTGGCACGCCTAATTTCAGCTTCTGTGATATTTTTCAGAAATCCAACTTTCTCTTATTTGATGTCATGGGTTTGGGTTGCTTGGGGCAATCGTTTTGATGGTGTCAAAGGGGGAGAATGGATGGTTTAAGTTAGATTTTTGACTTAAAATGGGTGGTTTAAGTTAGTTGTTTAACTTAAATCTTGGAGTATGATGAAAATTGGAAATGGATAAAGGCATAGGTTAAGGGGGAGGGTACCTCTTAGGTTTTACTATGTCTTATATTTTTCAATTGTTGTTGCTTGTTGTTAAGTTAGGTTTGAAACTTAACTTGGATTATGAGTAGAATTGAAAATGGGAGAAGACATGGATTAAGGGGAAGGTTACCTCTTAGGTTTTTGAAATGTCTTATGTTTTTCAATTGCTACTGTTATTTACTTTGTTGACTGGTATTTTATCTCTAAACTTAAACATATTGTCACACATCAAAAAGGGGGAGATTGTTGAGGCAATTGGCCCAAGAATAATCGGGAAGATCATGGTTTTGATGTGTGTGCCAATAAGTTTAAGGTTAGGGTGTTATGTTGTATTTGATATATGTGATTGAGTTTGCAGGACTTGGAGAATCACACATGGTGAACATATTCGAGGGACGAGAGCCGAGGGAGGAAGACTCCAAGGGCAAGCCAGGAAGTGGACTTCAAGGGCACACGTGAAGGGTGGCATGGAGGCAAGCCAAGGGAAGGCTTGTGTGCGCATCCGAGGGACGAGAGCCAGAGGAAGATGACTTCAAGGGGCGAGCCAAGGGAGTGCACCTGAAGGCATACGTAAAGGAGAGTGTTTGAGTGATTGTAAGTGAGTGGAGGTTGGGCAGTCGACTGGTAGGAAGCCAGTCGACTGCCAAAACTCACAGAAACCTTACAGCCTCGGACCAGTCGACTGTCCCAGGGGCAGTCAACTGGTTCTCCCCGAAAACTAATCGTTGGCTAGCAATTAATGCTAGGTCAGTCGACTACCCCAAAGGTAGTCGACTGGTGAGGGTCTGGATAGCTTGCGAAGTTGTCCTGTTCTCTTATAAAAGAGGACTTTTCCGCACGTGAACGGTATGGTTTTACATTGTAACAAAGTGTTGTTCGTGCGATTAGTCTTCAGATCTTCTTCTCGTTCTTCATCGAATTCTGTAAAGAGGAAGAAGACACTTTTGTAAAGGTTTCTCCACCTCGAAGGAGACTTTTCATAGTGGAGGTGGAGTACTCGTGTGGATCCTTGGATTAGTCACCCGTTCGGGTGGATACCAAGTAAATTCCTGTGTTAGCATTGCTCTTTCGTTCTTTGCATATTTTTGTTTGTATTGCATTAACCTCTGTGTAGAGAAAACGACGAAAAAGTTGTTATTCACCCCCTAGCAACGCAAGCGATCTATCAGTAGACTCAATCATAGAAAAAGCAACAAAACAAGGTGCTCATTTACTTACATCTAACCCCACCCCACAGAATATAAAGGAGTGGTATGGTGAGTTAGAGGTTTTTGCTTCATTTACTAAAATTGTCCATTAAATATTTATGCAATCCCCATTGGTGTAGTTATTCCAATCAAATATAGTCAAAAAGGATTCATATCTAATGAGAAGGTCTCATTGGACCATACTGGATTCACCGAAAACCTACATAAACAAAATATAAGAAACTTAATAACAAGGGAATGATTAAATTTTATTATTGAATGACAATAATCATCATTGGTTTACATTATTATGCAATCCCAATAGTAACTAACTCACTTTAATTTACTAAACTTTAATAATATTTCTGCAATCTCTGCATCTTTATTCTTCTTAAAAAATGCCCTGACATTCTTCAAGATTTTATTTTTGACCTTCTAAATTTCTTTTCTTTTAGCTGCTTGTTGATCAGATATTTTTGTTTGCGTTGAGGTTGCAGATATTGTTGTTTGCGTTGTGGTTTCTGACATTGATGGGGCAGGAGGCTCTTCATCTTCATCTTCATCTTCATCCTCATCCTCAACAATCTCTTTGCCTTTGCTATTGCCCTTGTACGCTTGTTTTATCTGAGTTCTTTTTCTTCTTTTTGGTAGTGGCTCAGGGTCATCTGAGTCTTTGCTCTGCAATTGTTTTTGGAGCTTGAAGATTCTCTTGTCAGCGTCTTCCATGATTTTATTTTGTACAGCTAATAATTTTTTACGGAGAGCATCTTTATCTAATAGTTGGGAATCCTTCTCAGCAATTATGACATCCTTCTCACTTATGGCGGTTGCCATCTCATTTTTAATATCCTCCAAACTTTTAAGAGCTATAGATAATTGTTGCTGTAACGTATCAATTTGTTCTTGCTTTTCGATACACTGATTGCAGTCTTCCATATCTAAGGCCTGTAGGCTTCCTTCTGCTGTCTGCTATAATACCTCAAACTGTACCTCAAGTGCTTGAGTTGGAGGAGAGTAGAGAGGTATCAAAGCACAAATATTTCTCAAAATACAAATTGTTTTTGATACTAAGTACAATATTTTTCAAAGTACTGATGGTTGAAGTATAAAATATCTTTCAAAATGCAAGTTTTTGCACAATATTTTTCAAAGTGCACTATATTTGGCTAAGTGGAAATGTTTTAAAAAAAAAGGTGCATATTTTTTTTTTGGGTGAAATTCCTTTTCTAAATGAATTTTTTTGGCAATATTAAGTTCAAATTAAAAGTTTCCAAGTGCACAACACTTTTCAAAGTATAATTTTTTTGGGTACAATTTAAGTACTTAATTCTTATCCAATATTTAGTCCTTTTTAAAAAGGAAGGTTTTTGAAATTGTTTTGTCAAAAATAATATGTTTTTCAAAAATTATACTAAATACTTTGGAAAGGAAAGAAGTTTTGTTGGTGAGATTCATAGATCAAATTCAATTCAGTGGGATCTTTCACTCACAAGTTTTTTTCATTAAGAACGCTTTATGAAACCTTTTGACCCTCGAATTTGACAAGACTAGATAAAGTGGGTTGGTCCTTTTCTTGCTTGAATTTACTAGAGTTGGTTCAATATGGACTTCAAATTTTTTAACTAGCTCTAATTCAAAATTAACTTACAATAGTTGTTAACATTTTTTTTTGATATATGGCAAAGGGGGAGAGAAAGGAGAAAAGAGAGAAAAATTTTCTTTCAATAAATTTTTCAAATTTTTATCTCTTTTTCAAAATGTAAAGTAAAATGTTTAAGTGCTTCAAAATTTTTTCTAAGTGCTTCAAAAAAAATTTTCTAAGTGCTTCAAAATTTTTTCTAAGTGTTTCTAAGTTCTTCAAATTTTTTAAGTGCTTCAAGTTTTTTCAAGTACTTCAAATTTTCGAAGAGCATTTTCTATATAAAATTTTCCTTAGTAAATAAAGTTTGTCTGAGCAAAAACCTTTTGAAATTTTTTGACAAATATTTCTAAGTAAAGTTTTTTCATAGAGAACAAATCTTTGCGAAAACCTGTTTAAAAATGCTTTAAAGAGTTTTTGGTTTAAGTAACATATTTTTTTGCACAAACTATTCTTAAGCGAAATCTTTCTAAGTGTGCAAAAATTGAAACCCTTTTAAAATTTTGATTAATTTTTTTTAAATTCTTTTTGCAAAGCCTTGTAAGTAAAAGTTTAAAAAAAACAAAAATTTAGGTTTGCGAAACTTGTCTAAGTGAAAATTGTCTAAGTGTAAAAAGTTTTTTTGGTAAAAATATTTTTGTAAAACACTTAGTCAAACTTAAAAGCACTTAGAAGTTTTACAAAAACTGAATGCTTGTTTGAGGGGGAGAATGTTTCAGGGGGAGATAATTGAAAATTGTTTTAAGTTGTTTAAGATAATCTTGCTTGTTAGATGTGCTATAAAATGTTTTTAACTTAACTTAATGAACCGTGTTGCCATAAATCAAAAAGAGAGAGATTATTGGTGCTGGAAGCACTAAAGTCAAACTTGTGTTTTGATAATGGCAAAGGGTTCAGAAGTTAAGGTCTCGTTGTGATCTAACCAGGCTAATCAAGTGTGCAGGAAAAATCCTAGGTATACTAGGCACTAAGTCCTGGCCGTGGGCTGGGCAACTAAGTCCTGACATAAGGTTGGGTACTAAGTCCTGGTAAGTAAAGTTGGGCACTAAGTCCTGGCTGAGGGCTGGGCACCGAAGACCTGGTGAGTAAAGCTGGGCATTAAGACCTGATCCGGGGGATTGGGCAAAAGTCCAACCGGAGGAGCCGGTTGGCAAACAGGTAAAATCTCCTGAGAGGAGTAGGTGAGGACGCGTTTCCCGTGGAGGGAACAGTAGGTGTCAATTCGACCTAGGGTTCCATTTGGGAAGCCCAAAGTCAGAACCAAGATAGCTCAGGCTGTAAAACATGGTTTAATCTTATCATTTATATGCTTCTTGTGTTTTGGAACTAACCTTGATTGCAGGAATGAAAGAATGAAGATTTTTGCATTCAGGCACCTCAATGGAATGAGGCACCTCACTGGGCTAGGCGCCTGTGTTGAGACAGGCGCCCCAGCCAAAGAGGGATTCCAGCCATTCGAAGCAAACTGTCACACAAGCCTCAGGACCAAGTCATTGAGGCACCTGTGTTAACACAGGCGCCCCAGTTAACTCAGGCGCCCTGGTTGAGGGGGATAAGCGATGGCCAAGTAGGCGGATTGGAGTTCTCGCAGGATAGACCACGTGTCAGGCGCCCCCCTCAACACAGGCGCCCCTGTTAACACTATAAAAGGGGGTTCACCCCCAAATCTTCCATATCAATTGCTTTCAACACTTTCGTTCAAGCGCTACGCTTCGACAAGCACCGTACTCGCGACTTAAGCGCCAACGACGACTCGCTGCTCCGAACTTCCAACTTCTCCGGTCGTCGATAAAAGTTCATTTTTTAAGTGCTGTAATTCTTTTTAAATTCTATATTTGTACTCAATTTGTAATCACTTTTACGAAAATATAGAATTGCCCATCGTAAACGGCCAAGAACCGTGTGCCTTGGAGTAGGAGCTGATTGCGACTTCGAACCAATTAGAAACAAAAAGTGTTAGCGATTGTTTTTGCTTGTTCCGCTGTGCAATTACTCTCGTTATTTCCAAAAATTTAACGATCGATATTCACCCCCCTCCCCCACCCTCACCCTCTATCGATTCAATCCGATCCCACATAAAACACCAATGAGACACTACCAAAATTAACACTTAGATTTCATAGATAAAGGTTGTGCTCAGATTCGGTCAGTCACTATAGATTATCGCTAACAGTAGGTGAACAACCATTAGTGAAATCAAAAACTAAATATTAGGGTACGTACATTCCCACTGATCTGATGATGACGATGTTAACCACACGACTCCAATGGAGGAAAACATGCTACCTTCAATTGCGAAGAAAATAGGAGGAAGAAGACGATTACAAACCACAAGGCTCCGGAGGACGATATACACCTCGCTCAATGCTTGGCCTGATATCCCCAAATTTCAGGCCCTACGTGGTCCTTATTTCAGATTATATATTAATTTTATAATTGTAAGTATATTTATTTATTAAGTATTTTTAATGTATACTATATATTATTTGGGATTTATATTTAATTTTTTTATCTTTATAAATTGTATAAAAATATTTACTCTGTAACAATATTTTTACACTAATTTTCTTTTAATTTTATTGATTTTATATTTTTATCTATAAAAATTACTTTACTCTATAAACTGTATCTAGACTTTCATATTAATTTGTTTATATATCTAATAAATTGTTTTTGCATAGGGCATGAAATCTACAGACTTCACACACAATGGCAACTTCAAGCCCACGGTGGGCCTGAAATCATCAGACTTCAGGCCCATCGTGGGCTTGAAATAATGTGATTTTAGGCTCACGGTGGGCCTGAAATAAACTGATTTCAGGCCCACGTAGGGGCCTGAAATCAGAGATATTCAGGCACAACGTGGACTCTAATTTTTTTCCAATTTAAAAATATTATTTATAATATTTTATCATGATTTATTAAATTAAATATTTAATTAATATCTTTAATATAATTCTACAAGATGTAACAAAATTCTCTCATTTAAGTGAAATACTTAGGACTGGTCAAAACAGACTTACATTTGTTTAAACTTGAAACATGAAGGTTTCATCTCGAGAGTACATAAATACACAATGCATACCAATATTGGATTCCTTGCATACCATAAACTCATATTTTCAGAATTTGTTGCAATACGTACGAGTATTGTACCGAAACCCACTGATGTACCTATAATATTTGGACTTCTGAAAACTCGATATCACTAGTTAGAGTAGAGCTATGAGATGGTGTTTTTGTTGTCCAAACTTAGTCCTAATGAATATCAATTATGTTGTCATACTGTATCACTTGGCACAGGAAAATAATAATCAGAGCTTATTTTAGTTGTAATATCTTTTATTAGTTTTTCTTAGCTATAACATCCATAACCACTATTTTTCAGAATCTATATGTTTATATTATAGAAATCAATAATATGGAATTAGTACTATGCAATTGTTGTCTATACAATTAGTAATATGGAACCTTGCTTTTGGTTATCACAGGGCCTGAAAAAAATCTGATTTCAGGTCCACGCTAGAAATCATCTCATTTCAGGCCCACGCTGGGCTTGAAACCATCTTATTTCAGGCCCATGCAAGGCTTGAAATCATCTGCTTTTAGGCCCACATTGGTCCTGAAATCCTCTTATTTCATGCCTAATGTGGGCCTAAAATCAAATGACTTTAAGCCCAACGTGGGCTAAATTTTGTTATTCCAATTTAAAATTAATTTTTATAATATTTTATCAAGATTTATTAAATTAAATATTTTTAAGGAAATCTTTTATATAATTCTACAAGTTGTGACAAAATCGTCTCATTTTATTGAAATCTCAGGAATGATCAAAACAGACTTATATTTGTTTAAACTTGAAACATGAAGGTTCCATCTGGAGAGTATCTAAATACACAATGCATACTAAAATTTGATACCTTGCATACCATGAACTAATATTTTCAGAATTTGGCACAGAAGGAGCCTTGTAGGTGCATCAGTGGGTTTCGGTGGAAACCTACTGATGGACCTAGGATATTAGTCATTCTTAAAACTCGATATCACTAGGTTGAGTTGAGCTAGAAAATAGTATTTTTGGTGTCCAATTTTACTCCTAATGATTATGAATTATGTTCTCATACAGTATCATTTGTCACAGAACAATGCAGCAACTCGAGTTTAATAAACATCACAGAATTATTTTTCTTACCATACAATTATATAGATGTGACAAAACTATACACAATTTAATTTGTTTACAACACCATAACATGTTTTTTACAACATCACAATCGATAATTAATCTAATATTTTACAACACATGCCCCTTAGAATTAAAAGTGTTACATCAAATCTCATTTTTCTCATGTCTCCTTGTTTGAAATCCATCTTCTCATCGTATAGGAGACATCGAACATATTTCATCAAAAAAAAGGCACAGTCCACACTATAAATAACATCACCATTTTTAATTTCTATATATTTTATAAATTACTTTTCAATTGGAACTCATCCTCATTTACTAACCTGGCTTCTTGTTGGGGACATTTTGGTCTGACAGAGCCCCATTGGTCCAAGGGATGATAAATTTCAAGATATGGATAAATAGACCTCAGTTGCTCGCGAGTGTATTGTTTTAATTCTTTTACCTGTAATTAAGATCATGAATTTGAAATCAATATCAATGATATTTTATACTAAATGATTAACATACAAATTAATAATGGTTGCTCACCGCTGAGTCAAATTCATATTTATATTTACGACCACTAGCAAAAGAATTGAAAAGATTGAAAGTCATTGATTTTGTATCCACCGATAACAAGTGAAAGTGTGCATTATCACTGCACAAAGGTATTAAAATATATCTGAAACCTTTATCTATTATATCTATCTTCATCACTTGTTGCAAGCCAAACTTTCTTGAGGATCTTATCGATGACTAATAAAAAAAGCACAGACAAAATTATTAATAACCAAATCATAAAAATAGTTCTACTACAATATATATTGTAAATTCATTTAGATCCCTTACTGTGAAGAAGGTTGAATAATATATTGACTTGTTATATGACCTACCACATGCGGATGCTCTCCTGAATAGAATTTTACAAAAGACATCAATTACCTTGCCTTTTGTAAAAACCTCTCCATTCAGAACAGATAAGAATGAATGTGTATTCAAATCAAAGGGTGTATCCTTCCAAATAAATTCAGTTGTCAACCTGTAAAGTTAATAGATCAGTTAATATATTAATGAAAAAAATATATTAAATAAACTATGTGTCTTAGCATACTTTAGGTTCCCAATTTATTTAGCTGGTAGGTCACATCTTTATCTTCATTTTTCTTCTTTGAATTCATAAAATGCTTCTTCACAAACTACATCGATATATATATATAAATTAATTATTGACCTAAATCAATATAATTGACCTATTTTACATGAAAGTAAATCACATACATCAATGCCTTGTTGCCTCATTTTGTAGTGTTCGGCGATCGTATTTGTTTCCTCCTCTATGTCTTTTTCAGACATGACTTCTATTACAGTTATAATTTCTCTTGCATCATCCATATTATCTCCACTAATTTTTCTTTTTCCCTTATCCAAGACATCTGATATTTGTTTCTTGCTTCGCTTCCCCTTAGGTAATATCTGATGCCATAATGGACTGTCAATTGGAGTATCCCTGTAATCATACCGACTTCGGTCACGTCCTCTCCTTTTCCTTGTTCTACAAGCTACTGGTTCAGAAAGAGGATCGATTACAGGATAACTTGATTGAGCCTCCATGCCCTTTTTCTCAATTATTGCAAGTAATTTCTTAACCCTTTCATTCAAACAAATTTCTCCTCTGTTAGCTCCTTAATTCGGTTATCTTTAAGAATGCAGTCACTACATTCCTTAGTACTTTGCCTTACAGCTTCTGTGTCATCTCCTTATGATGTCTCCGTTAGGCGTGGAATGTCATCACCGATATCAAGGTTCTCAAACAATATTTTTTCATTTAGTTTAGGAATTATTTCAATCATCACCTGTCAATTAACAAGTACACAAATGTTAACAATTCCATATCAAACTAACATAGGTCACAGTTTAGAATAATTACCTCTTCGGGTAATAGTCGGTCGACAAGGGCCCTCACCCTACTAATATGCGAAGGAATGAATCCTCCACTTATTTATTTGGGGTCCTTGAACATTGTATGGTTTTTGAATTGGTACATACTCCAAAAACCATGCCTACACTAAGTGTTACATACAAATACATTAACGACAGCAAAATATTATATAAAAAATAATTTGTAAAATTATACTCACTGCCAAAAGGCCAGCAAATCCCTTTAGGTAAGGAATGTTGGTGCTGGTGTGGTATCTCTGAGTTGATGAAAATAAGTCCCCAATCTTAGGTAATTATGGAGACAAAAATTGATGGATGACTTCAACCCAGTTGAATCTACCAAGATTCTCATAATCATCTACTATATCTACAAGACCTAGAGGGACCTTATATGTACTAGACGAAAATAAAACACAAACAAATATATACAAAATATAGAATTTATACACTAATAAAATATCAGTCCTCTACCTTATATGTGCAGAAACCCTAACCCCTACTTTGGAGAGTGTCGATCAGTATAGACTTCCATGCAAACACTTAAAGTCATCTCAGGGACACGCGGACAGACTTCCCTCGGGTTTTGGTTGGGAGGAGGGATTGAGGGGATGAGCTCGCGACTATAGCACAGCTAGTGCGCTCACAATATCCTCTACCTTCGGCAATAACAATTAGGTTGCTGCGCTGAGAGAGAAAGAAGAAAAAGTCGACTCCCTGGGGCATCCGAATCATAAAATGTTAATTTAAATTGAATAATCTCAAAAAGTGGTTCAGATGTCTCGGAATTCTATATGACAAAGGCAATTCTTGGCGGGAGGGGTATAAGAGGAAGATCACTATAATAGTGCGCCCTTTGGTAAAAAAGAAACTCATGTATGTTTTTTAGTAAATACTAATTCTCAGGTGCGCTCTTTGGTAAAAAACCGGTCAAAGTAACATGGGGTCGGTAAATAGATACATGAATTTCTAAGCAATTAATTTATAAAAATATAAAAACTAATTAATAATCTGAGTTGGATATTCTGCTGCATGGTATACGCTTGGTCAAATGCATTTATTAGGATCTGTCTCCTAGCTACTCAGTTAAGGAATAGAATTAGACTTGGGGATGCATTTGATTTAAATTATTATATATAACTTTATTACGTGATTACCTAACAATCACATAACTAAAATTACAGAGTATAAAATATAATCTTAGGTGGCATTTAGTTTAAGGGTTTGAAAAGGAAATGGAATAATAGAAATATAGAGTATTTTGTTAATGAGTTTACGGATAATAATTTTGAAATCGTTCAAATGGGCAAAACCCAATGGCCGATTTAGAATTCAATCACATTTTACACATCTTTTCTTTTTTTAACCATTACTATAGGTTTAGGGTTGCTGCACTTCGATGGGCGTGTCGTCGGAGGCAATGGACGACCTTGGCTAGACTCCAACGACGACAAGTAGCTGATGTACGTTGAGCCTGGCATCGCCGTAGCCCCAGTTGTCGTCCCATGGAGTCGCCTGGAACTCTCTACCACCTCAAAGTATGAGCGTCACCCTCACTCAGTTTCTCGCCTCTTGTCTTCTCTTACACCCTATTTGGAAAGGGGTGGAATTGAATTTCTTCAGTAATTGAAATTCAATTCCACCGTTTGGAATACATTTTTAACCAAAAATTAATAAGGAATTGAAATTCAATTCCCTTCAAAATTCTTCAAAACAAATAAGACCTAAAGAGGTCTGATTTGTGAAGGGAATTACTTTATTAAATAAAAATTACTAAATAATCTTTATTTCTCACTCAACATTATTTTGGATGATGGACAAAATGGTAAAAATATAAGAATTGAATTCAATTCTGATAGATTCCAAATCAAGGAATTCAATTCTGTTATTTACTAACTCATTCCAAACATGAGAATTGGATTCAATTCCTAATGGAATTCAATTCTAGATGGAATTCAATTCTGAATGGAATTCATTTCAATTCTTTTGCTTAAAAAGTTTCCAAACAGGGTGTTAGATTTGGTTCAACTTAGGGTATGCAACAAATTAATTTAATATTTACTAATTTACCCTTGTCATTGATCTTTCGCCACGGTACCAAGCTCACTCATCGTTGCTCCCTCACAATCCCTTCGCCTTCTGGGGCATCCTCTTCTTTTGTGTTCATTTATTTCTTGCTCGACAACAACAATGACAGTGGAGGCAAGCAGAGAAGCAAGCGAAGAAGTTGAGAGGAGCGAAAATCTCCCTTTCCATGTGAAGGAGCAGGTGAAGAAGTTGAGGTTCGCCAACGCCGGGCTGGCTTTCTCCTAAAGACTCATACTTCACATGAGGTCTTGATTTCTGGTATGGAGGCAAGATGATTGTTGTTGGATTAATCTCCGCTAAGGCTTATTTAAGACTTTCATGATCCTCATATCCACCAGTCGCGTCATCACTAACGCCGGTAGTATGACCACCAACCTTGCCAAGGGTATCTATGTTGTCGCCTCCATTTTCGTTGTGCTCCACCGTGTTATAGACATCAAGCCTAATGACCCAGACGCCCACAATCCCGAGCGTCTCATCGACGACATCGAGATTTATGGGACCGACTTGCCTACCCGGCGTGCCCTAATGTAGTTGTTCCAGAAGGGAACGACGCGGATAACGAGTCATCAAAGTGCAGCCCACAAGGACGGTGACGGGGAGAAGACGATCGTACCTTGCAAGATCAACACGAGCGTTAATGGGAACACACCAGAAGGTTTTCCGATGGAGCTTACTCCGACGCTCAAGTTAGGAATCTGAATTCTCTTAGGTGGACAACGAGGAATTAGAATTTGGTTAAGTTCGGAAAGCTTACCCCCATACGTGGATGTCGAATCACCTTATATACCTGAGGTTTTGGTCACACATATCTCCACGTTCCCTAATCATCGGTTACGTGATATCTTTTAGGTAACGACTGTTGCGATCATTAAAGCCTTAATTGTCGCGTGTAACAGATAATAATTATCTGATGACTTTCCTATTCTGTAAAGAGGAACGACTACTTGAAGTCGGGCGATCTGGTATATTGATCTTTGGGCTCCACTCTCCCAAGTCAGTCTCGGGGTCTCATGTCCTGAGCTGACTTTGGGGCCTTCATTTGTTTTACTGAGAGGGTCTCGGGGCCTGACACCCTGTCTGACCTCGGGGGCTCTCGCCTATTCTCCTGAGGTATTCTCAGGAGTCCGAAGACCGACCTGACCTCGGGCGTCTATCCTCCTAAGGTAGTCTCGGGAGCCTGAAGCTCGGCCTGACCTTATGAGTCTATCCTCCCGAGGTAGTCTCGGGAGTCTGAAGCTCAGTCTAACCTCAGGGCTCTGATCTATTTTTTCGAGGTGGTCTTGGTATGACCCCGACGCTCAGGTTCAATGTGTAACGACCCGGCCCATCGACCCGGCCCGTCAACCCGACCCGGGTCGTTACAATAAAAAGGCGCCTTTTATTGTAACGACACGACCCCTCTAGCTCCATCAGGCTGCTCTCTAGGTCCATGCCCTACGACCTTCCCACCCCTGGCAGTGGGTTTGTGCCTTCCCCAGATTCGAACCCTAAACCTCCAGGACAAGTACTAAAATTCCTTGAATCTGGTAGCCAAGTGAGCAGCTCACTTGGCTACCATATTCAAGGAACTATATAGTACTTGTCCCGGAGGTCTAGGGTTCGAATATGGGGAAGGAAAAAATTCACTGCCGGGAGTGGGAAGACCGTAGGGTCGCCGGCTTAGAAGGTTGCTTGCAGGGACCAGAGAGGCGGGGCCACTACATAAAAAGACGCCTTTTTAATGTAGCGACATGGCCCCTCTAGCCCCATCAGGCGGTTCTCTAGGCAATGCCCCACGGTCTTCCCACACCCGGCGGTGGATTTTTGTTTCCCCAGATTCGAACCCTTGACCTCCAGGACAAGTACTAAAGTTCCTTGAATCTGGTAGCCAAGTGAGCGCTCACTTGGCTACCAGATTCAAGGAACTTTAGTACTTGTCCTTGAGGTCAAGGGTTCGAATCTGGGGAAGACAAAAATCCACCGCCGGGTGTGGGAAGATCGTAGGACATGGCCTAGAGAGCCTCCTGATGGGGCTAGAGGGTGCGATCATACCAGCACTAATGCACCGGATCCCATCAGAACTCCGAAGTTAAGCGTGCTTGGGCGACAACAGTACTACGATGGGTGACCCCCTGGGAAGTCCTCGTGTTGCACCTACCTTTTAAATTGTAACGACCCGGCCCGTCGACCCGACCCTTCGGCCCCTTGGGCAGCCAAATTTCATTTTTGGTGGCCCAACAACCTGGCCCCTTTGGTCGTCGACCGTCGGTCGTGCCGTTACTCACTAGGTCTTCCCACCCCTGGCCAGTGGATTTTTATCTTCCCCAGGATTCGAACTCTAGACCTCCAGGCTAAGTACTAAAGTTTATGAATCCTGGTAGCCAAGTGAGTGCGTGCTCACTTGGCTACCAGGATTCATAAACTTTAGTACTTAGCCTGAAGGTCTAGAGTTCGAATCCTGGGGAAGGCAAAAATCCACTGGCCAGGGGTGGGAAGACCTAGTGAGTAACGGCATGGCTGATGGTCGATGACCAAAGGGGCCAGGTTGTTGGGCTGCCAAAAATGAAATTTGGCTGCCCAAGGGACCGAGGGGTCGGGTCGACGGGCCGTGTCATTACAATAAAAGGCGCCTTTTTATTGTAACGACCAACCCTTTGACCCGACCCCTCGGCCCCTTGGGCGGCCAAATTCCATTTTTGGCGGCCCAACAACCTGACCACTTTGGTCGTTGACCGCCGGCTGTGTCGTTACTCACGAGAACTTCCCACCCCTGGCTAGTGGATTTTTGCCTTCTCGGGATTTGAACTCTAGACCTCCAGGCTAAGTACTAAAATTTATGAATCCTGATAGCCAAGTGAGCACGTAGGGTAAGGGTTCGACTAGTCGCTTTCCTCACTTGGCTACCAGATTCAAGGAACCTTTGTACTTGTCTTCCTCACTTGACTACCAGATTCAAGGAATCTTTGTACTTGTCCTGGAGGTCAAGGGTTCGAATCCGGAGAAGGCAAAAACCCACTGCCAGGGGTGGGAAGGTCGTAGGGCATGGACCTAGAGAGCCGCCTGATGGGGCTAGAGGGGTCGTGTCGCTACATAAAAAGGCATTTTTTTATTGTAACGACACGACCACTCGACCCCTTGGGCGGCCCAATAACCTGGCGGCCAAATCAACATTTGGCGGCCCAACAACCTGGTGGCCAAATCAACATTTGGCGGCCCAACAACTTGGCCCCTTATGTCGTCGACCAACAACCGATGTCGATGACCATCGACCAGGCCATTACTCACTAGGTCTTTCGACCCCTGGCCATTAGAGTTTTGCCTTCCTCATGATTCGAACTCTAGACCTCTAGGCTAAGTACTAGAGTTTATGAATCCTGATAGCCAAGTGAGCCGCGCTCACTTGGCTATCAGGATTCATAAACTCTAGTACTTAGCTTGGAGGTCTAGAGTTCGAATCCTGAGAAAGGCAAAAATCCACTGGCCAGGGGTGGAAAGACCTAGTGAGTAACGACCGGTCGATGGCCGTCGACATCGGTTGTTGGTCGACGACATAAGGGGCCAAGTTGTTGGGCGGCCAAATTAGGCTCACTTGGCTATCAGGATTCATAAACTCTAGTACTTAGCCTGGAGGTCTAGAGTTTGAATCCTGAGGAAGGCAAAAATCCACTGGCCAGGGGTGGAAAGACCTAGTGAGTAACGACCGGTCGATGGCCGTCGACATCGGTTATTGGTCGACGACATAAGGGGCCAAGTTGTTGGGCCGCCAAATGTTGATTTGGCCGCTAGGTTGTTGGGCCGCCAAATGTTGATTTGGCCGCCAGGTTATTGGGCCGCCCAAGGGGCCGAGTGGTCGTGTCGTTACACAGTGAACCCTGACACGTAGCTTCCCCGTGCCACGTGTCCACCCTGGGATGCTCAACCCCATCAGTAGTCATCTTCCGAGGCTTCTCGTTGGGCATTGAGGCTGGCAAATCGATGGCTCTCATCGGGCAAAGCGACTCTGGGAATTCCATCATCATTGGCCTGATCGAGTGGTTCTACAACTCGCTCAGGGGGACGATCAAGATCAACTGTAGAGTTGTGAAATCGTATGACCTCCGGGCGCTAAGGAAGCACATCGGCATGGTGGGACAAGTACCGACGCTATTCGCTAGGAGTATTCACGAGAACATCGACTATGGGAGCGATGGCGAAAAGGCACCGATGGAGATCAAGTCAGCAACGGGGGGATAATCAGACGGCGGAGGCAGAGGTGCTCCAGCGTAGGATGACCACTGACACTCGTCCAACGGCGAAGGGCAAAGGGAGCGTTAGCAGGCGAGGCAAGGGGAGGAGGCGACCCGGTGGGGAGATACTAGGTTTGTGGAGGGTGATTTTGGGGAAAAAAAATTGATAACTCCATAATTGTGAAAAGTCTTACGATTCCAAAGTTTTCTGATTTCGGATTGTATTCCTAAATTGTTGACATGATAGAAATCGCTCATTATCAGGAATCGTTCACGGGATGAACTTTGGGTGTGGAAAGATTAGATTTTAATGGATTAAGTAAAAAAAATTATATAGATAATAATAATAATAATAAAAGGCATGATTAAAGCCCAAAATAGTCTAACCAAGATTTACAATGCCAACTTTTGAAAGATTAATTACGCCTTGATGGAATTTGAGGATGGAATTATAGACCTAGTGTGAAAATTATTTTATCTTTACTCATGTGTCATAAAATGATTCTATCTTGCACAATCATTTTCAATTTATTTCTAATGGTAGTCAAGTTTTTTTCCCAAAATAGTTATTTTTAGTCACATATTTAATCACACTTTATACAACTTTGTTCTCCAGTTCGATTTGAATGAGAGACATTTAATGATTGCTAGATTTACCTTAGAAGAATATGGCAAAGTTCCTTCGAGCAATATGGCGGAGCTCTTCTGAACAATATGGCAATGTCCTTCCGAGTAATATAGTTGGGTTCTTCCCAACAATCTAAAGTTCCTTTGGGTAATATTGTTAAGCTCCTCTGGGCAACATGGTGGAGTCTTTTTGAGCAATCATATCCTCAGATGCTATAGCAATTACTACAATACCGCACTCCTATAGTGCTATAATACTACAAAATTAGCCTCCGGGCTATGGTGCAACGGTAGGATAATTAGTCGTTAATCCAGACATTCGCGGTTCGATCCCTAGCTATGGTGCATTTTGTAAGAATTTTTCCTTTCCTCCAAATGGGACGCGAATCCTGGGACGCTGGACTTCTAGACTGCCCACCCCGAGCGCTTCCCGATTTACCCTGGTGATTGGTGGGAAATTTTCGTAGGGCCGAACCGGTCACCTCAGATTCAATTTATCGTCTGATTCATCATTTTTATAATACTACAAAATTATGATGATCCAGAAGCCAACCTACTTGGCAGAGCGATACTACTAAATTTCATACAACAATACCCCCAAAGTTTCACAGAGTAATACCACCAAAGTTTCACAGAGCAATACCACTAAATTTTGTAGTGCAATAGTCCAATTTCGTAGGAGCAATACCACCAAGTTTTATAGAGCGATACCACTAAGTTCTGTGGAACAATATCACTGACTCCTTCCGAGCAATACAATTAAGCTCCTCTGATCACAGAGTTCATCCGAACAAGATGGTGGGATTTCTCCTGACAACCTAGTTAAGCTATTTTGAGTTGTATAGTTAAACTCTTCCATGCAATACAGTTGAATCTCTCTGGAATAATATAAGTAGGGCCTATTAAGCATTAGAAGTATTACATGCTGACTCTCGGAGAAACCTTCTACCAAGCATTGAGGATATCTTCACTTGTTACAATGAATCTCTTGTTGTGCATCATGTGTTGTGAAGCTTCTAGTTACTAACACATGGCGATTGATGAATGAAGAGACAAATAATGGGTGTCAGAAGTGGTTCCTTTGATTCTATCATCATGGTACATGACAATCAATGAATAGAGCGGTAAATAGTAGATATTAGAAGTGGTTCCCTTGATGCATTCCTCGTCTAACGTGGCCATCAAGGAGTGAAGGAATAATAACGGATCGTCAGAAACCTTGTTTTCACTTATTCAAGCAGGAAGAAGTAGAAAGGCGTGAAAGAAGATGATATGGAGATTCCCTTCAAACATCTCTATAAGCATTAAAAGAGGTAAAGTAGAGAGAGGTAGGTCTTCTTAATTATTCTCGCAAGCGGAGATAACTCTTCTTTATAAAACTTCTTTCTTCTTCATTCTTCTTCTTCTTCTTTTCGTCCACCTCCTTCTTCATGTGATTGACTTGAGCGTCGGAGGGGTCGTGCCAATCAGTTAGCCCAAGCTCTAATTTGTGTTACTTCCCAAGGTATAGATTTCACAAGTTGAAAGGTTGATCTAAGTTTCTGACGGGAAGGAGCTAAAACGAGCAAAAAAAGAAATTATTTATTTCCCTAAATTAATTTAGTGGTTTAGAGAGCCAATTTAGCAAGAAAGTACTGGGATTAATTCGTTAGTATTAGCTAGGGCTTCATTCTTCATGCTGGTCTTTTTCTTCATCATAAATGCTTAGCTTGTTTACATTGTCCACATTATACAAATATGTTAATGAGACATTTACAGTTTGATCTTTTCAAAACTATACGATCCCGGGCCAGCTTACGTAACCTGGTCCGATAGCCTGGCGCTTGATAAGTACTATTTTATTGATTATTTGAGCTGCTTAAATCCAACTCCGCCTGTGACGACCTAGTCATGGCCGGTCCCAAGCCCGGATAAAGGAGGAGGGTTGCGTTAGGTTGCCAGCCAGCGTAAAAAAACTATGGCAAATACTCAATGAATGGATCCATTAAAGTATTATGCTAATGCTAGGATGTTCCCCGGAAGGAACGCGTTGCAGGGTCCGACTGTAACGTCTCGGCAAGGACCGCTACATCTCCAGAACCCGGGTGTAGTGCTAAATATGCAAGGGTTCGCGTTGCAGGGTCCGACTGTAACGTCTCGGCAAGGACCGCTACATCTCCATGAGAACTTGGGTGTAGTGTTAAATAGGCAAGAGTTCTCTCACACCATAGGTGGAATAAGAATAAACATTATAAGAAAAGTAATAGTCTGAGATTTGAAACATGGAATATAGGAACTCTCACTGGTAAAACAATAGAGGTAGTAAATACGATAATTAGGAGAAAAATTAGTATTTTGTGTGTGCAAGAGACAAAATGGGTAGACGAGAAGGCAAAAATGATAGAGAACTCGAGTTTTAAGTTATGGTACACAGGAAAGAGTAAAACAAGAAATAGAGTGGGTATTTTTGTAGATAGTTTTTTAAAAGATGAAGTTGTTGGCGTAGTTAGAAAGGGGGATAGAATTATAGCTCTCAAGATAATAGTGGCGAAAGAAGCTGTGAACGTAATTATCATATATGCACCTCAAGTAAGATTAGATGAAGAAACCAAATCAAGATTTTGGGACGATTTAGATGAGGTGTTACAAAACATTCCGCCAAATGAAATGATTTTAATAGGAGGCGATCTAAATAGACATGTCGGAGCAAAAAATGAAGAATATGAGAGAGTACATGGGGGTTATGGGTTTGGAACAAGAAATGAAGAAGGAAAAACTATATTGGATTTTGCGATAGCATATGACCTTATACTAGCTAATACATTTTTTAAGAAAAAAGAAGAACACTTGATCACATTCAAAAGTGGGAATAATAAATCACAAATTGATTATTTTATGGTTAGGAAGAGAGATAGGAAGATTTGTAAAGATTGTAAGGTTATCCCTGGAGAAAGCTTAACTACCCAACATAGATTAGTAGTGTTAGATATACGCCTTAGTTATAATATCAATAGAGGAAAAATATACACGACTCCTAGAATTAAGTGGTGGAAGTTAAAGGATGGGAAGCAAAACATATTGAAGGAGAAGGTAGGAATACAAGCATTAGATGAAATATATAGCGACTCTAATACGACATGGGATAAGATGGTATCAAAGTTGAAAATAGTAGCTAAGGATGTACTCGGTGAGTCAAAGGGGCATGCACCACCAAGGAAGGAATCTTGGTGGTGGAATGAGAAAGTACAAGAGAAAGTGAAAGAAAAACGAATAGCTTATAAGGAATTATATATTTGTAAGAACGAGGAAAACTTAAAAAAATATACAATAGCCAAGAAAGAGGCTAAGAAAGCAGTGAATGAAGTAAAAAATAAAACTTTTGAACGATTATATCAAAATTTAGATACAAAAGAAGGGGAAAGAGACATTTATAAAATAGCTAAAGCAAGAGAAAGGAAAACAAGAGACCTTAGTCAAATAAGATGTATTAAAGATGAATGCGATAGAGTACTAGTAAATGATAGCGAAATAAAAGAGCGGTGGAAGATTTACTTTCATCAACTTTTTAATGAAAGTTTAGGGGACCAACTTGACTTAGGCAATTTAAGTATTTCAAATGAGTATAGAAATTTTAATTTTCATCGGAGAATTCAAACTTCAGAAGTGGAACAAGCTTTGAAAGGGATGCAAAATGGAAAGGCCGTGGGACCGGATGATATCCCAATAGAGGTATGGAAATGTTTAGGGAAAAAAGGTATTGAATGGCTTACAAAATTATTTAATTTAATATTGAAAACAAAAAAAATGCCTAATCAATGGAGGGTAAGTAGTCTAGTTCCCTTATATAAGAACAAAGGAGACATACAAAATTGTGCAAACTATAGGGGTATTAAATTAATGAGTCATACCATGAAACTTTGGGAAAGAGTAATAGAAAAAAGATTGAGGAAGGAGACCACGGTAACCGAAAATCAATTTGGGTTCATGCCTGGAAGGTCGACAATAGAAGCTATACATCTTCTTAGGCAATTAATTGAAAAATATCGGGAGCAAAAGAAAGATCTACACATGGTATTTATTGATTTAGAAAAAGCTTATGATAGGGTACCAAGAGAAATTATATGGAGAATTCTAGAAAAGAGAGGCGTTAGCGTAACATATATTGACCTAATTAAAGATATGTATGAAGATGTAACGACTAGAGTGAAGACTTCAGGTGGATTGACTGAAGCATTTCCAATAAGGATAGGGTTACATCAAGGATCAGCTTTAAGTCCCTATCTTTTTACACTAATCATGGATGAACTCACTAGGCACATTCAAGATACAGTGCCATGGTGCATGTTGTTTGCAGATGATATTGTTTTGATAGATGAGACACGTGAAGGAGTAAATGCTAAACTAGAATCTTGGCGGGAAACTCTAGAAATGAAAGGTTTTAGGCTTAGTAGAGTAAAGACTGAATATATGGAATTTAAGTTTAGCAATGCTAGACGTAGTGAAACAATTGTTAAGATAGGAGATGATGAGTTGTCTAAAATCGAGAACTTTAAGTATTTAGGATCGTTCTTGCAAAGTGATGGAGGAATTGAGAGAGATGTCTTACATAGAATACAAGCAGGATGGTTGAAATGAAGATTAGCATCGGGTGTCTTATGTGATCGTAAAGTACCTCTAAAACTTAAAGGGAAGTTCTACAAAACGGCAGTTAGACCTGCTATGTTATATGGTGCTGAATGTTGGGCTATGACTCGAGCACATGAGCAAAAGATGAAAGTTGCAGAGATGAGGATGTTAAGGTGGATGTGTGGACATACAAGGATGGATAGAATAAGGAATGAGAGTATTAGAGAGAAAGTCGGAGTTGCATCTATTGAAGAAAAACTTCGGGAGACACGTTTGAGATGGTACGGACATGTACTTAGAAGACCAATAAATGCCCCTGTTAGACGATGTGAAACTATGATAAATACGCACATTAAAAGAGGGAGAGGAAGACCAAAAAAGACTTGGTTGGCAACAATAAAACAAGATAAATTTTATTTAAATCTAGATGATGATATAGTAGGGGATAGAACTCAATGGCGTAAAAGGATCCATATAGCCGACCCCACCTAGTGGGATAAGGCTTTGTTGTTGTTGTTGTTGTTGTTGTATTTGAGCTGCTTAAATCCATGTTTTACCTATGTTTTTATTGCTAAAATTGTGAAATTGCCCTAGGTTTTAGAACTTATTCATATTTTGGACTTAATTGCAAAATTACATATATTTGAGTTAATTGGCCACTAAATTCTTGATTTATTTTTGTAGGCATAAAAGGTTCAAGTACCTAGGGCATATTGGGTCAAACTCGAGTCGGAAGTGACCCGGATCAGATTATCAAGATTACGATTAAATCCGGGCCGTCGATTCAAAAGCGGCTAGATCTGAGCCATCCGGGATGATCTGAAGCAATCCGAGCTAGGGCTAGGGTTGATCAAGCACCTTGATTAAGATCTGAAGGTTTCATCACAATCTGAGCTCGATCGATCGTTGGATCAAGCTTGGAGAGCTCTAGATCATCCATTCAAAGGCTAGCTTGATCTGGACCATCCGTTGCAAATCTGGAGGATCCGAGCTACCACGAGGCAGATCCTGACCCCAGATCATCATCATCAAAGTTTGACTCAAATCAGACCAAGATCAGCCGTTGGATTGAAGCAAATCGATCTGAGCCGTCCATTGATTAATACTTAAGGAAAAACTCCACAGAGCTTACCCTTGTCGCGTCTTCAGCCCAGCTTCCACTGTTCTTCGCCGTTCTTCCCCGTTTCTTCATCGTTCTTCAAAATTCTTGTTTCCATGAAGGCGTGACCACCTCATCTTCATTCCCAGATCGAGAATCAAGTCTTTGGCGATTGGTGATTGAAGAATTCTGCTCAATTGCGCTGGAACAGGGGATTTCTTGGGGGTTCCGGAAGTTCTCAGTCCGATCATCTTCTTCTCGACCACAATCCATTCCAAGGCTTCTGAACCACTTGTAGGGGTTCTCAGGTGAGCTCAGAAGTTTTCCATATCATCATCGCAGCCTTTCCAATCGAGATGAAGAGAATCGGATGGAAAATTCCATCAAGCTCAGATTTGATGCAGAATCCACTTCAGAATTGATTGTCCATTGATTTGCCGAGCCTAGGGGTTCGAAGCCGGTTCTTGATTGACAACCAAGAATTTCTTGAGCTGAGGAAGAAGTTGAGGAGTAGTTTAGATCCTTAGTTTCTAAGTTTGTAGCTTAAATTTCAATTCTGTTGCTGTTCTGTTCTGAAATTCTGTTGTAGTTACTGAATATTTCGATTCTTGAGTTGTTAGCTGTAATTTAGCTTCAATTCTGCAAGTAGAGTAATTTAGGGACTTGTTTAGTGAATGAATAGCTCAAATTTCAGCTTAGTTTAGTTTCCATTAGTTGCGTGCCAATTGTGTTGCTAGCGTGCCAAGTAATTCTGAATTTTCAATCTGTTTATGCTGCTATTTGTAATTGAACTGCCGGCCAAACTCAGAAATCACTAGGTTCATTGCTCCTTAATCTAGTTTCAAGTAGTGTTAGTAGTTGTTCCATTAGTTTTGCATCCAACTAGTTAATCTATTCCAATGCTGCTATTAATTTCTGAATTTCTGAATACTTAAGTTAGCTTTCGGGTGTGTCTTAAGTGAATTACTTTAGGACTGGTTTTCTTCATTAATTCCTGCATTTTAGTCAGATATAGGTTTCCTTAGTTAACTTAGAGCTTAATTTCGATTTCTTGCAATTCGTTCAGGGTTTTTAGTTTAGCTAGAGCTGAATTCTGAAAATCGAAATTGATTTACTGCATAACCCAGCTTCTGATTTCATTTGCTTTGTTAGCTCTGGTTTTAGTTCGAATTCCTGTTCAGAATCTTGCTTAGTTTTTCCTCAAATCTTTGTTTCACAAACGAACCAATCAGTTTTAAAAAGTCGAGTTGAAAGATCACTCATTTCTTGATTTGAATTGGTTTTTGGCACAAGGAATTGTCCCTTGTGTGCCAACTGCCCTTGGCTTTAATTGCATCCAACTTTCAACTTGATTTTGTGGCATAAGATTGTGTTTTGAATCAATAAGCTTGCACTTACTCAAATTTGAATTTTGTTGGCAGTGATTGGGATCCAAAAAACACTTGGGCTAGTTTTAGTTGCAAGTGCTTGGTTGAGTTTTACTTTTGCATGCTATTAATTGTTGCAACCTTGTTTGTTTCCGAAAATCCTATCACTGTTTTTCTTTACTTCATTGCTTGGCATTTCTTTTGGTTTGTTGCAAACAGAAAACGATTTCCCATAAAAAATTGGTAAGTGTTTACTTAGGATTCCATTAGGTTGAGTACTACGTGCCATCTCTTGGTTTAGTTCCATTGCTCACTTTCTTTATTTTCATTTCATTTTCATTTTCAATTAAAAACCGAAATTTCATTACTTATTTGAAACCCAAAAACGACACATAATTACAAGTTTGAATCAAGCACGACAACTATCCCCGAGAAAAATACGACCT
>JAGFNQ010002858.1:142648-203709 GCA_024364735.1 Boesenbergia rotunda
GGATCCAAACAGACACTTGCACGAATTCCATGTGGTGTGCTCTACTATGAAGCCTCAGGGCATTTCTGAAGAAGACATCAAGCTGAGAGCTTTCCCCTTCACATTGACAGGAGCAGCCAAGGACTGGTTCTATTATCTGCCTACAGGGCATGTGTCTAGTTGGATCTCCATGAAGAAAGCATTTTTAGAAAAGTACTTCCCAGCCTCAAGGACAGCTATAATCAGAAAAAGTATCTGTGGGATTCAGCAAGTGGTTGGTGAAACATTGTATGATTACTGGGAAAGATTTAACAAGTTGTGTTCTAGTTGCCCCCAGCATCAAATCAGTGAGCAATTATTGATTCAATATTTTTATGAGGGACTGCTGCAGATGGATAGAGTCCTGATAGATGCTGCAGCTGGAGGGGCCCTAGTGAACAAGTCACCAATGCAGGCTAGGGAGTTAATATCTAATATGGCTGAGAATTCCCAACAATTTGGAGGCAGAGCCTTGACCACCAGAGGAGTGGGAGAAGTTCAGGTAGTTCCTACTGAACAGAAAGAAATGAGGGAAGCAGTGGTGGAGCTCACATCACTCATTAAGCAAATGAAGGTTGATAATGCAATTAAAGGCTCAAATTCTTCAGTACCTCCGCAGTCAAGTCAAATGATAAGTGTGTGTGGCATTTGCTCTAGTCTAGAGCACACTCAGATTCGTGCCCCACCCTCCAACAGGACGAGACAGTAGCAGCCTTAGGGAGAGGACAATTCCAAGCAAGAAACAATCCATATTCCTCCACTTATAACCCCGGTTGGAGGAATCATCCTAACTTGAGATATGGGAATGCTTTCTGCCAACAAGAGCCTCAAATCCAGTCTTCACAGCACCTCAATTTAACTTCCAGCAGCTCAACAACCTCAAACAATCAGCAACAATTTCAGCCATCAAATCCGAGTTTTCAGCCTTCGTTTCAGCCTAGTTCCCACATTTTCAACAACAATTATCAGGCATTTGAACCACAATTCAGCAACCTTATCAAGGGCAGCAGGCTTTCAATCATTTCCCAGTTTTTCCAGCTCAAACCAACAAATTTTCAGCCATCACAGCCCATGAATCAGTTTTCACAGCCCTACAGTCAAGGGTTTCAAGGGGCAGAATTTTCAGCCTTCGCCACCTAATTTTCCACCTCAGAATTCAGAATTTTTCAAGGTCACAACGCCAGCAATGTTCCAAGCATATAGCCATTTGATCAACCCTATCAACAGCCCAATCAGTCCTTTAATCAGCCCCAACCACCATGTTTTCAACCGAATCAACAAGCTCCACAATTTCAGCCAACTCATTCATCTTTTCAAGGTCAATCAAGGAGCTATTCTAATCAAGGGAGGTTATGGAGATCAAATGGAGAAATGATCAGCAAGAACCAATGATGGAAGTGCGACAAATGTTCCCAACAACAACAACAACATATTCAAAACCTTGAAAGGCAATTGGGTCAATTGGCTAGTGGGCTCAATCAGAATCAAGCTCAAGGATCCATCAACTTACCTTCCAAAACTATTCCTAATCCAAAGGGAACTGGTGAGTGCTATTTATTTGAGAGTGGGAAGGTTACAACAACTCCAAAAGAGTCCAAGAGCAGAATTTTCAGGAAACTGGACAGCAACTTCAATTCCCAGCCCAAAACAACACTGAAATGAGTTCAAATTCAGCTGATTCCAACCCTACCCGTTTCCAAACTCAATCCCAAGCAACCCTCCAAATTTGGTGGCAAACGGAGAAGAAAACAATGTCGAAGACGCAAGGGACAGCAGCCTACTACGCAAGGGACTGAAGGCAGAATTCAGTAGCACCTATTCCGGCCAAAGGTTGATGATTTTAGGGTTCCTTTGCCTTTTCCACAGGGGAGAACTCCAACCAAAAGACAGTGGAGGAGGAGAAAGCAAGGAATACAATGAGCTTGGTGAAACTTTTTAGTAAAGTTGAAATTAATGTACCCTTGCTGACGATGATTAAAAGGTTCCTAAGTAGCAATTTTTGGAAGATCTTTGGTATTCATAAGAGAAGCTTAAGGAAAATGAATTGGTCAGCATGGGGAAAAATGTTTCATCACTTATCCATGCCTACCCTCAAAAATGTGAAGACCCTGGGATGTTCACTGTTCTTGTGAGATAGGGAGCACCATATCATGATGCTATGTTGATTTAGGAGCTTCTATTAATGTCATACCCAGGCAGTCTTTCAGATGCTTGGCATAGGTCCCTTTACAGCCCCACTAGAGTTGGTGATACAGCTAGCGGATAGGAGCCAGACCCGGCCAGCAGGAGTATGAAGATGTTTGGTTAAAGTGAAAGGAATGATTTTTCCCTGCGGATTCTACTATTAGACATGGAGGGAGATTATCTAGGCACCGCGTCCCCACTGATTCTTGGAGCCTTTCTGAAGACTGGCCAAACAAAGATTGATGTTTATGCTGGCACACTCTCGATGGAGTTGGGAGACACAGTAGTCCAGTTTAGCCTTTTAGATGCTATGAAGCACCCGAGGGAGGATCACTCCATCAGGAGCGTGGATATTCTTGATGAAGCTGGAGCAGACAGAGTTAGAGGCTGAGGATTTCTAGAGATTTTTCTGGAGAAGTATTCATTCAGAGGAGGCTGAGGAGAGTATTTGCTGCTGAGACTGAGGGATTTTTAGAAGACATTTCAGAGACATTTCCAGTAGAGAGGAAATTTGTTAACTAGAGTGTAGGGGATTGAGCACAGAGCCCCAAGGGATATACCTATTTCTGGTTGGAGATTCAAAGTGGTAGGGGATTGCACAGAGCCCCACAAGGATCATATAACCAGGTTGAGCGCTGTTCAGAACTACTGACCTGATTTATACGGAACTCTATACATATGACCAGGAGGGAGCTATGGACACATCTATCATTGTGGAACCTCCAGGTATTTTTCAGCGCGATCAGGTAAGTATTTCTTTTATTTTTTGGATACATCAAAAGGGGCACCAAAAGTTGATTTTCTGGCTGTCGATACATTTCTTGATTTGTCATGTGTGGGAAATAATTGGGAAAATTTCATTGGAAGCATCCAAAATAGATTTCATTATTATGATAAGTGTCTTGATGCATTTTGGGTAGATATTCATTGTAAAAAATTCTTTGAGATACTTAAACTTGATTTTATTGGATGTGAGTCATTTTTGGATAAATTGTATGCAAAACTGATATTATTTTATTTCCTTCGTACCCTGCACTCTTAGAGGGGTATACATTGTTTTGTAGGGTCCAGAGACTGCTGGAGTGGGAGCTTATTGAACAGACTGAAACCTCCTGAAATGTGTCCCAAAAAGAATAAAGAGGGAGTAGATTTTACTTTAATTCAAAACACTCTACCTCTTACATGGGTCTTGTATTTAAATAATCTTCGTCCACCTGAACAGGTTGCAGTTAAATCCAAGTGTGGGGGAGCGATGCACGTGAAGTTGAAAAAGGAAGAAGCTCTTTCGCACACCCAGACTCCTCCACTACCACGGTGGAGGCTTTTTCTTGACAGACTCCGACCGCCAGAAATTAAAGGGAGTTTGATTTTTGTCGCCTTTTCCTTTATTGCATGTTTTCACTCTTAAAATGAGTTCTTGTTAATAAATAAGTGAGTAGAGTAACATGACATGAATAAAATCATTGTAAATACTATGTTTTGTGTTTTCGTACTTCTTCTTGCATGATTAGGAATAAATGTATCCCTTAGGTTTTCTTCATGTCATGTTAGAGTCTTTTGAAAATAAATTAAATTTGGTTGTCAAGACTTAGAATTTAGTTCATGGATGAAATCTTGGATGCTTGAGTACAATTTTGGCTTTAGACTCTTAATTGAAGATTTGAGATGGATTATTTTTACCTAGTGAGATTAGCCTTGTTTGTGACACACATTTTATTGAACTCTAGAACTTGCTTAGGTTCTTTTAAAACCATATTTCGTTGATTGGATCACATTTATGAAGACTAATCCTATTGTTTCCATTTTTCCATGATCATACTTGATACATATTCTTCTTGAATTATCTTTCCTTGTTCTTAATCGTAACCCCATTTTTCTATGGATTTGTTTGCTTGGGATGTTTTCTTGATTTATTTTGCCCGAGACGGACAAAGATTTAAGTGTGGGGGAGTGATTAGTGATTTGGAAGCTATTTCGTTTCGAAAAAAAAAAATCTTGCAATGGAAGATTGGAAACAATCACATTTTGAGGGAGTTGGAATGCCAAGAATGCGCAAGAGAGATGGAAGCAATTGGAGTTGAGATTCTTCATTACATGTTGAAGAACCAAGTGGCACGCAAAGAAGATCCAAAGAGGTACATGTGCCAAGTTGAATTAAAAATGGACCAAGACTGAGCAAGGCTGAAAAATCAAAGCTGGAAATTCGGAATTACAATTCAATGGTGGAGTTCACAGCAGCTAAACAGTTGTGCAAATCAGTGATTGAAGTGAAAACAAGCTGAAGAAATTCGAATTGAAGGCTGTAAAAGATGGGAAGGCAGCTATCTAACATCCTAATGTCGAATTGAAGTTAAACAAGTTGGAAATTCTGTTTGGATTAGAAATTGAAGTGAAGGAACTGATTTGAATACCGGAAATCAATTAAGGTAGCAGAAACTGAGTTTAGTGCAGAATGGAACAAAAATCAGAATGGAACAAAAAGCAGAAAAAGAAGAAAAAGAAAATTGCTGAAAAGTTTGTGCCAAAAAGGGTAGCAAGTCCTTTAAAGCTCAAGGCCAGGGTTAAATTGAAGCTTAGATGTGATCAGAATTCTGCAGCTGTTTAATTTGGAATCAATGCAGGATTCGGTGCCAAGGTATTAAATAGAGATGGAGTTGCAATTTCAGAAACAAATTGACTGAGATTGAAGCAACAAACGCAGAAATCTGTGCCAAGCTAACCAAAAATCTGAGCTGAATTGCAATTATAACTGCTGAATGAGTAAGCTGCTAGGTTCTAAATTGATTGAAGGATTGTTGTGAAGCTGATTTGGAAGAAGCAGATTGGAATGTGAAGCTGAATCAAATCTGAACTAATGCTGAAAATTCTGGCCAAATTAAATTGCTGAGAAGCAATGAGCTGATTGAAATTGTTTTGGACTGCAGCCTAATTAGATTCGTAATTCTGAGTGGGATGCTGCACAGATCAGTAACTTAAACTAAAGATGAACAGATCTGAACTGAAACAGAAGAAAAGAAGCTGAAAACAATGAAATGCAGCAAGGGAAAGCTTGTAAATTGCCAAGTGCTGAATTGAAGCTGATATAGAAGCTGCACACAAACTATATAATCTGAAACGTGGCAGAAATTTGTGCCAAAATCAGAGGAAGGAAAGAAAAATCTGGGCAGTGGTACAATCTGAAGTAAATCTGAATTGAAGCTGAGATGATTCCACTTTAAACTGCTGAAATGATACAAACTTTGTGCCAAGTTTTTGTGGAGCATGATTTGTTCTTAATTGTTTTGAAATGCAGCTGCACTAAATCTGAAATTCTGAGTTTGCAGCTGAACTGAGAGGAAGCTGAGCAAAAGCTGAGAATTCAGAATGCTGGAATTATTAAACTGTATTGTAAGGATAGCACCAGCTACAAGAAGTTTGGAGAATAGAAGAGCTGTGAAAACAGAGGTTATATGGTCGAATTTTCTTGAGGGAGATGAAAAGAAACTGAATAAAAACAGAGCAGGGAATTGGTGCCACAGAAAAAATTATGGATGCTAGACTTTTCGATCAGTACAGGAAAGCAAATGCAAAGAATCAACCATTCTCTGATGGAAGTTCAAATGCATGCTGTACAAATTTTAAAAGAGAGGAAAAAAATCTGAGATGGACAGAAATGACACAATTGCAGGAAACCTGATCAATGTAGAAAAAATCAGTGCCAAAAGAAGAAAGTTGCCATGACTCAACTTAAACTGAGAATGTTTTTTTTTCTAAGGTGGTAAATTAGAGATTACAGAGCACTTCCAATGCTGATCAAAAAGAAAAATGACTGCAAGGAATTTCGGATCAGAATTTGCCAAGATGAGAAAAAGTTGTGACAAAGCTCATTGCAAGAAGAAAAATGAAAATTCTGAAATGTTGTGTCAAGGAGGGTAGCTACTTAGTTAAAGCTCACGGAAAGGGTTGAAGTGAAGCTGATATCTGATCAGGATCCAAGCACATGGTGATTGGACAAGCAGCTAGCCTAAAGAGAAAGAGAAAAATCAGTAAAGAACAAAGGAAAAGAAAATCCGCAATTAGAACTTGGAGTGCCATTTCTTTGTGCCAATTATGCTGATCAGTCCATTTGAAGATCACGGCAGTGTGCTACTTATGAAGGAAATCTGCTAGTTCTGATAAGGAAGTGTAGCTGAATATAATTGGAGCTGGAGAGAACAAAGATAGAGTTGACACAAGGGAGTTTCGGCCTCATGAATTTAATGGAATGCTTCTCATCCAAATCCAAGCAGTGCATCAATACATTCTGAGCTTTATTAGAAAGAAAGAAAGAAAAAGATTGGATGAGGAGAAAAGAGAAAGATTCAAATGGCACGCAAGGAGGAGACTTGGCACATTAGACTAAAGAAGAGTCCTTCATCAAAAGCAAAGAGATTAGTTAAGTTTAACTCCATCAAACTTGGGAATTCACTAGGGGACTGATAAGAGCAGCAAAGAGCATGGGAAACATCCTCAAGCACTCAAGTCTTCCACTTTACCAATTTTTCCATTTCCTTAGTTTTTATTTCACTCCTTACCATTTTCTATGTTTTTCTTGGTTTTATAGATGTTGATCCTATTCATGATGAATGGTAGAGAGTAGATAATAAGCAAGCCTATGGTAGTGCAAGAAGCATATGTGTTTGAGTGAGCTCCACTTCCATCATCAACTTAGAATTTAAGGAGAGAGCCACCAATATTTTCCTTAAAAGGCTAGTGATTTAGATTCATCTCAATGATTCATGATAGATGAAAAGGCCAAGTTGTTGATTTAAGGACAAGATAGTAATCCATAGAGCTTAGATTTATGAGAATTGGCAACCCTAGGTAATTTCTTTTCAATTGCTTCTAATTATGCTTAAGTAAATTTAGGGGATACATATTTAGTTGTTTCGCGAGACGCTCAAGGCTAAGTGTGGGGGAGTTGATAGATTCCATTTTATTGATCATTTGAGTTGCTTAAATCCCTGTTTGATCTATATTTTTATTGCTAAAATTGTGAAATTGCCTAGGTTTGAGAACTTATTCATATTTTGGACTTAAATACAAAATCACACATATTTGAGTTAATTGGCCACTAAATTCTTGATTTATTTTTTATAGTCATCAAAGGTTCCTGGACCTAGAGCATATTGGGTCAAACCTGAGTCGGATGTGAACCGGATCGAATTATCAAGCCTACGATTAATCCGGACCGTTCGATTCAAGAGCGGCTAGATCTGAGCCATCCGGGATGATCTGAAGCAATCCGAGCTAGGGTTAGGGTTGATCAAGCTCTATGATCAAGATCTGAAGGTTTCATCCCAATCAGAGCTAGATAAACCGTTGGATCGAGCAAGGAGGGCTCTAGAGCGTCCAATCACAGATAGAGTTGATCTAGACCATCCGTTGCATATCTGGAGGATCCGAGCTACCACAAGGCAGATCCTGACCCCAGATCATCATCATAAAAGTTTGGCTCAAATCAGACCAAGATCTACCGTTGGATCTTCTCAAATGAATCACAGCCGTCCATCGATTCCTATTTAATAAGAAACTTCCCAGCGCTTCTCCCCGTCGCGTCTTCGCCGTCTTCTCCAGTTCATCGAGTTCTTCACTTTGCTTTGCGTTTTCTTCAATCAGTGGGCGTGACCACTCGATTTTCTTGCTGATTTCACATGCTAGATCATTGGGGAGTTCATCAGCCTTGTTCCCGGATCAAAATTGCCCAAGAACAGAGTTTGTGAGAGGTTTCTACAGCTCTGTCAAATTTGTACCTTCGGATCAGCTGTGCTTCAATACCTCCCACCCGAGCTATCCAGAGGGGTTCCCTGAGTAGCTTGGACCATCATCCACCCCATCCACGCACGCAGACACAGCTGCAATGAAGAAATCGTATGGAAAATTCAGAAATGGGCAACTTGAGCTGTAATCAATCGCGGATGAAAATTTCCCCATGATTTGTAGAGCTTGCGGGTCCGAGGCTCTCCTTTGCTTGACAACCAAAGAGTATCTGAGCTCTGGAAGGAATCGAGGAGTAGAATTTTTTAGTTTAATTTCAGTTTAGCTGTAGATTTCGAATTCTGCCCTGTTTTTCTGCAATTTCCAGTTTCAGCAACTTAGTTTGTAATTCTGATTTGTTTGAGCTCAATTAGGATTTTAATCTTCGAGTTAAGTTAACTAGGAACTTGTTTAGTGATAGATTAAGACAGATTTCAGTATGCTTTAGTTTTAGTCCTTGCGTGCCAATTTCAAGTGTGCGTGCCAAGTAAATTCTGTGTTGCTTTCTTTCCTTCAGTTTCTGAATTTGCATCAGATCAGATTCCTTGTTTCCCAGTTGTTAATTCCTGCATTCGAATCAAGTATAGGTTTCCTTAGTTAATGTAGAGCTTAACTCCAATTTCTTGCAATTCATTCAGGTCTTTAGTTTAGCTAGAGCTGAATTCTGCACATTGAAGTTGAATTACTGCCTATCCTAGCTTCTGATTTCTTTTGCCTTGTTAGATCTGGTTTTAGTTTGAATTCCCTTTCAGAATCTTGCTTAGTTCTTTCCTAATACTTTTGTTTCACAAACGAACCAATCAGTTTTAAAAAAAAAAGTTGAGTTGAAAGACCACTCATTCCTTGATTTGAAATTGGTTTTTGGTACAAGGATTTGCCCCTTGCGTGCCAACTGCCCTTGGTTTCAATTGCATAAAAATTTCAACTTGAATTTGTGGCATAAGATTGTGTTTGAATCAATAAGCTTGCACTTACTCAAATTTGATATTGATAGCAGTGGTTGGATCCCAAAAACTATTTAGCTAGCTTAGTCAAGTTGTTTGTTTGAGTTATACATCTCGCAAGTTTTTCATTATATCAAGTTAGTTGGTTTTCGAAAATTCCAATCACTGCCTTTACCTTTTCTCAGCATTCCTTTTGTTTTGTAGCAATCAGAAGTTAGTTTCAAAAGAAGAAAATTTTGCAAGTGCTTGAGTAGCTTCCATTAGGTCAAGTACTAAGTGTCATTTATTTGTCTAGCTCCTTTGTTCACTTTTCTTTATTTTCCTTTCATTTTCATTTTCAATTACAAACCAAAACTTCATTACTTATTTGAAACCCAAAAAAGAAAAACGACACATATCTACAAGTTTGAATCGAGCACGACAACTAGCCCCGTGAAAAATACGACCTGTGGCCCCTTTGCTACATTCTTATATTTTTGCTTGTAAAAGGGTTTCCAGTTATTCATTTACATCTAAATTTGATGAGCCCATACATTTCGTGACAAATTAATTAGTAGATTTGGGCCCGTCAGATACCCCTGTCTATAACCCCTACCTTGCTAAACCGATTCCTTGGACTACGGCCCTCCCAGTCCACATTTTGCTGCTATCCACCTAGGAATCCTCCATTTGATCCTCCCTACTCCCACATTACTTTAGACACACTCCACTCCTATTTCTATAGGGAAGCTAGACTCCCCGCAAATAGACGATTCCAATCCGTTGACCTTCAGGCACAGGACTACGCCTTGTACAGAGTCCTGGTCCGCTGTATCTTACCACTCTCCATTAGAGATGTCGCGACCATGCGACCTTTTCATGCCTTCCTTCTGTATGCCCTGATCCATCACCTTGACATTGACATTGGACTACACATGTTTCATACTATTCTGCATGCGTCCAGTGTTACGACCCAGGGACGAGTGCGCACTCCATTCTGCCACATCATCACCTCCCTCCTTCATCACCACGGTCGTGACATTACCGTGGGTGAAATAACCGCGATGACCGACTTTGATGAAATAGGATTTAGGAACTTCTCTTTAGCGGGTCTAGAGGTATCGACCACCGTGGTTTTGAGTTGGAGACGACAGCAGGCCACAGCTCCGATCGACTCAGACGAGGAGGTAGACGTTGACGTTGCAGATCTGACAGCTGAGGCTCGAGCACACATAGACGAGCCCCCTCCACCGACACTCTACGATCGAGTGACACAGCTAGAGACACATGTCCAGAGCCTCCGAGAGGAAGTGGAGGCCAATCATGCCGAAAACATGGAGACAAATCTGGGCTACTACATCGGGTATATGAGCGCCCTTAGAGCTGAGAGGGAGGCCAGAGATGGACAGTATCACGAGATGATGACACTATTTCGATCATGGCAGCCTAGCTCATCTGACCACCCTGGCCCTTCTTCCTAGTTAGACTATTTTCAGCATTGTACTAAGTAACTAAAACTTGACTCATGTTTGACTCTACTGGACCTCTGGTTGACCAGTTAACCTATTTTGTTTTACTACTTATTTGACTTGAGTATCTGATCTTTACTGTGCTCTGTAGAATAGGTTAACTCTACTTTTGATTTTCTTACTGCTTTACTTAATTTAAAAATCAATTTCTAAAAGAATTTGAAAAACTGTTTTACTTAATTTCAAAATCAGTTTTTTTTAAAAAATTTTTTTCTTTCGACTTAGTTTTATTTCAAAACTACCCCCTTTCAAAACTAGGGCTTTTTCACAAATGGACTTAGCCTAGACCCTAACCCTAAAACTGCATGCACCTATAGATTTAGAAGCAAGCATCTCACAAGCACCTTAGGGTACTTTTGATTGATAACCTAGAATGGGTTGAGATGCTTAGGTCTTTGCCTTAATTCAAGATGCTTTAAGTCAATGCATCTACAGTAATTGGGACACTAAATACAATTTACACAGCAATCAAGTTAAGTGTCAAGCTTAGAAAATCTAACTTGAATAGAAACACTTAACTTGACTAACTCTAGCAAAAACTACTGTTTATAACAGTTAGTAAGTAGCTAATTGGGTTAGACAGGTCCCTACAAGAGAAAATTAACTGATTTGGTTTAAGTCTTATCATGAATTGGTTTAGTACAGCAAAATCATGCAAATATTTTCCTTTATGAAAGTTATTTCCTTTATGCAATTTAATTTCTGCTATATTTATCTATTTTTGATATATGGCAAAGGGGGAGAGATAGGAAAGGAGAGAGTTTAAAATTTTCTAGCTCAAAATTTTCTAGCTCAAAGTTTTTTAAAACTCTATCCTATATTCAAAAAGTATTAAGTTTCTCAAAACACTTAAGCTTTTTCAAAATTTTCTAAGTACTTATGTTTTTCAAAATTTTTCAAACTCTATCTTTAATTCAAAAAGTACTAAGTTACTAAGTACTTAAGTTCTCAAGTTTTCAAAATCTTACTAAGTACTTCAAAATTCTACTAAGTACTTAAGCTTTCAAAACCTTACTAAGTTCTTAAAGTTTCAAAATCTTATTAAGTACTTAAGTTTTTAAGTTTTCAAAAAGGTGCTAAGTACTTTAAACTAACGGTTCATAAAAATTTCCTAAGTACTTAAAACTGAAGTTTTTCAAACACTAAGTACTTAAAATTAAAGTGTTCAAATTTATCCAAGTACTTTAAAACTTAAAGTTTTCAAAACTTTTAAGTACTTTAAACTTAAGGCGTCAAAATTTTCAGAACTCAAAACTTAAGTTTTCAAAACTCTTCTTAAAGTTTTCAAAATTTGTCAAAGTGGTTAAATTCTTTCCAAAGCACACAACGAAAATTATTTTGGAAAATATAAGCTTTAAAGCTTAAAATTTTTTTTTGGTTAAAACCATCTTCAGACTTAAAACCTATTTTTCAAAAACCCCACGAATTTTTAAAAAATCTAGGGGGAGATTCCTTCCAGGGGGAGGGAACAAAAGGTAATTTTTATATACTTTGATTAAACATAACTTTTTGAACCAGGGTTGCCATAAATCAAAAAGGGGGAGATTGTTGGTGCAGAAAGCACCCAAATCAAACCTGAGTTTTGATAATGGCAACAGGGCTCAAAAGTTAAGTCTTACTTGTTATCTAACATGTTACTCTAGTGTACAGGGTAAAAAGTCCTAGCGAAGGACTGCTAGGCATTGGCGAAGGAATGCCAGGGTAAAAAGTCCTAGCGAAGGACTGCTAGGCACTGGCGAAGGAATGTCAGGGTAAAAAGTCCTAGCGAAGGACTGCTAGGCACTGGCGAAGGAATGCCAGGGTACTGAAGCCCTAGCGAAGGACTGCTAGGCGCCAGGCGAAGGACAACTTGGGACTGAAGACCTAACGAAGGACAGCTAGGCACCGGGCGAAGGATAGCTTGGTGTCCAAGACCTGACGAAGGACTGCTAGGCAAAAGTCCAACCGGAGGAGCCGGTTGGCATCAGGTACATTCTCCCGAGAGGAGTAGGTGAGGACGCGTTCCCTGTCGAGGGAATAGTAGGCGTCGGTTCGACCTAGGGTTCCATTTTGGAGACCCAAAGTCAGAACCAAGACAGCTAAGGCTGTATAAACTAACATCTTGTTGCTTTATAGTGTTTTGGACTAACCCTGGATGCAGGACCGAAGGAACGAGTGTCTACAGCTCAGAGAGCTTCAAAGGAGTGAGGCAACAGTTGACTAGGGCGCCCGGAGTGTCCCGGGCGCCCCCAAGGTGAAAACAAAACACATAATGCAAAGGAAGGCTTCGACAGTTCATGTTCGGGGCGCCCCCATGCTCCCGGGCGCCCCCGCTGCACCCGAGCGCCCCCAGCGCTCCGAGCACCCCAGTGCTCCGGGCGCCCCCAGTGCTCCGGGTGCCCCCAGGTGAAGCTACCGAAGCAGCTCCAGCGAAGCCAAGAGGATAAGAGTTTGACCCGGTCAATCCGGGCGCCCCCAGCGTCCCGGGCGCCCCGGTCAAGATCTGATCCCGAGTTTGAAGGGATCAGAAGCTGACCGAGTTAAAGGCGGATCGGCCAAACGTGGGGGGGGGGGGGGGGGGGGCGCCCCCGACGTTTCGGGCGCCCCCAGGGCCTATAAAAGGGCCCTCGACCCCGAAGCTTTAGACAACGAATTCTTTCAACGCTTCTACGCTCTTCTGCTTCCGCGCTCTACTCCAGCAACCTCCCGACTCGAGATACAAGCGCCGACGACGTCCTACTGCTCCAGAAAAGGTAATCTACATTGGACGTCGGTAAAAAGAAGAGTTTAATTTCAGTACTGCACTTTAACTGTAATTCCATTTCTGTAACTGATTTTGCGCGATTATAGTATTGCCCGCAGTAAACGGTCAGCGACCGTGGGCCTTGGAGTAGGAGTCGACCTAGGCTCCGAACCAAGTAAAAACCTTGGTGTTTGTGTGTTTTTGTTTTTAATCTTCCGCTACGCATTCTCTTTTCAAATCTGAACGTTTAACAATATTCACCCCCCCCTCTATCGTTTCTCTCGATCCAACAGATAGTACACTGTATTTGTGATCATTAGAGGTTAAAGGATCCAAAAAGTGGGAAATTGTTGATGTCTTTTTGATGTGTGGCAAAGGGGAAGAAGTGTTGGGTTTAAGTGAGAAACCAAACACGCCTTTGCAAGAAATCCTAGGTCTAGGGGGAGCTTAGGTAAAGGGGGAGCATTGTTGCTCATTTGGTGGCGTAAGGGGAACCTTGGAGAAGTGTTAAAAAGCCCATTTTGGTAAAAGTCTTAAACTCTTAGGGAGGTTAGGTGTGGGGATGCCTTGTGGTAGGATCCATGCATGTTTGCATTGCATATGCATTGGCGGTGTAAGTCCAAGGTGAAGCCTTGGCCACGTAAGTCCAAATTGTTATTAGCTTTGTTTTTGCTATGTGTTTTCCCTAACTTAAACGTATTGTCAAACATCAAGTCAAACATCAAAAAGGGGGAGATTGTTGAGGCAATCTATGGTCTGGAGTGACCATGTGTTTTGATGTTTGGGCAAAGGGTTTAAGTTATGTTCACCCTTGTATTTGATATGTGTATTGGAGTGTGCAGGTTTGCAGAATACACGTTGACTTAGCTGGACAGCTTCGGGACCGGTGAAGGATGGCATGGGAGATAAGCTGTGGGCTTGCATGCATCCGAGAGACCGTGGACAAAGCAGGGACGATGAGCCGAGGGAAGCGGACTTCAATGCATACGTGAAGGATGACATGGAGGCGAGCCGAGGGCTTGTGCGCGCATCTGAGGGACGAGAGCCAAAGTTGAAGAGGGCTTGAAGGCAACAGGTCGAGGCTGCTGGAGTAGGAACGATGAGCCGAAGGAAGCAGACTTCGAGGCATACATGAAGGATGACATGGAGGCAAGCCGTGGGCTTGTGTGCGCATCTGAGGGACGAGAGCCAAAGTCAAAGAGGGCTTGAAGGCAACAGATCGAGGCTGCTGGAAGAAGAGTCAGCTGAGTTGTGAGGGTGCGAGTGTTGAGGGAATTATACTCGGGAAATCCTAGGGTTTATCGAATGCTGAGAGAAATGTACTCGGGGAAGAGAAACCTTAGGTGTAGAAGTGGATCAGTCGACTAGTGCCAGGGCAGTCGACTGATGAAGTCCACAAAAAGATCAGTCGACTGCCCCTGGAGCAGTCAACTGATGGTAGCTCAAATTTAAACGTTAAGCTATAACAGTCGAATTTGAGTGGGACCAGTCGACTGGTGAGGGACCAGTCGACTGGTAACGGTCACTTCAGGCAAGAGCACTATTTAAAGGGGCTCGGTTTTGGCTGAGAGTTCTTGATGAAATTAGCTTTGGTTAAAGGCCAATTAGTAGTCGTTGTGCTCAGAAGTGTTGTCCGGATTGTGGCGAGGTTTCTCCACCCACGAGGAGCTACACGAGCTAGCCGGAGGTCTTCCGGGGAGTCATCCACCAACGGATCAAGATCGTCCACCTTACGGGCAACCGTGGAGTAGGAGCTTCATCTCCAAACCACGTAAGGTGATGTGTTAGCATTGTTTACTTTAGTTTTTGTTATTCCGCTTGCGCTTGCTAATACGTGTAGGAAGAAAATCAAAGATTAGTTATTCACCCCCTCTAGCTAAACGGAAAGGTCCTAACAGACTTCTCTTCTGCCAAACATCAAGTCCTGTTTGGCTCACTCCTTGGGTTTTCTGCTAAACATCAGATCTTGTTTAGCTAATCCTTGTTCTAACTGATCAAACATTCGTATATTAACCAGATTTAATCTAGGTTTGATCATCCTGCCAAACATCAGGTCCTGTTTGGCCAACCCTAGGTTCTGGTTGACTCTACCAAACATCAAATCCTGTTTGGCTAAACCTTTGTCAACCTGATCAATCCTGGGATAACCCTACCAAACATAAGGTCCTGTTTGGTTTTAACCCTTGATCACTTTGACTAACCCCTACCTTGTCTAACACATATTGTTACTAACTTAAGTATATTTTTAAACATCAAAATACTTAGAGGAAGACATCATTGATGCATCTTGCACCAACAATCTCCCCCTTTTTGACGTTTGACAATATCTTAAGTTAGATTGGTCTAAGGGTTAAATCTAGGTTTAATCCTTTGGGAGAAATCGAAAAAAATCTAACTTAAACTCCTCTCTCCCGCTTTGTCATACATAAAAAAAATACAAAAAAACTTGCACCAACAATGAAATTTTTTGAAACTTTCTCTCCTCCTTTTGAAAATACTTAGGATAATAATTTTTGAGAGCATATATATATTTTTTTTTGAAAAAGAGATTTGCAAAAACTCTTCCCCCTTTTTGAGAAAAACAAAGTACTTATTTTAGAACGTATAAAGAAAACATGAAGTACTTAAATTGCACCAACAATATATACATTTAAAAGAGCATGAATTTCCCTAAGTCTGACATAATCCTAGAAATCTTGTTGACCACAAGAAAATTCTTATGTGTCTTAGGGATATTCCATAAATGTATATTTTGGAAAAATGATTACTTTCTTGATTTGGTTTCACTTCCAGTCTGACACAATCCTAGGAAATCTTGTTAACTACAAGAAAATTTTCCTAAGTGTCCTAAAAAATGTTCCAAACTCAAGATGAGATGAATTTTTTAAAAACTTTGTTCAAAAGATGGAAATAATTTTCACAAAATATTTTTCAAGACTGAGAATATTATAAAGAATGGTTTGAAAAGATATTGTTTTGAGAAGAAAGGATTATGTTTTCAAGAAGATTTTGAAACTATAGTGTATAAAAACATAATATTTTTGAAACATTTAATAGTTCTTTTGATTTAACCTCCCCCTAAACTTGACACAGTCCTAGGAAGCTTGTTGACTACAAGTGATCTTCCTCTGAGTCTTAGGGTTTGATTCAAACGAAAAGAATTATCGAATAATTTTTCAAAAAAAATGGTCAGAAAATAGAATTAATTTCTTTTGAGTAGAACTCCCCCTAAACCTGACACAATCTTAGGAATCCTTGAAGATCATAAAGGATATTTCCTATGTGTCTTTAGAGTTCATTCACACCAAAAGAATAATTAACACATTTTTTGAAATAAGTTTTGAAATATTATAGTTTTCAAGGGAATAATTTTTTTTAAAACAATTTTGAATCAGTTTTTGAAACATTTTTCAAGAATGTATTTTGAATTGATGAATTTTTAAAGCATAAATCATTTTTAAAAGATTTGCATTTTCAAAAGAATAATTTTTGAAGTGATATTTTTGAAAAGCATAATTTTGAAAAGAGTAATGATAGGGAGAGTGAATTTGGGAGAGTGAATGGGAGAGTGAATGACGTGGCAGTTATTGTATACACCTCCGATCGCCGATCGGACACCACCGGCGGCCTCTGATCACCGTCTCGAATCAAACTATGTCCTAAGAAGATCGGTGAACTCATCGGGAATCGCCGCAATTATGATCTCGTCGCATTCACTGTCAATCCGACGAGATCTCAATTACCGGCGACCTTGCCGGGTTCACCATCCCCTAAGACATAGTTTGATTCGGGACGGCAATCAGAGGTCATCAGTGGTGTCCGATCGGCGATCGAACATGTACACATTAGCTACACGTCATTCACTCTCCCATTCACTCTCCCGAATTCACTCTCCCAATCAAAAGAAAAAAAAACCTCTCCCTGAACCTGACACCGTCTGGCTACCCTTGTTAACTACAAGGACCTTTACCTAAGTGTCTTAAGGGACTTTAGTATTAACCTAAAAGGTTTATGTCTAAGTGTGTAGGTCAAACACTTTTCGAAATAGATATATGATTTTTGAAAATGTATTTTATAGATAAGCAATCAGGCAAGCATGAAATTCATAAAAACATTATTATATTTAAACATTATTTTAAAAATATATTTTTTAAGAAAATATTCTAAAGATTTTGAAAACATTTTGAAAAAGATTTGTCAATTAATTAGTCCTTAACATCTCACCCATTCTAAGTGTCGCAGTATAAGCGAGCATGGTTGCCTTGTGGGTGTATTTTGAAATGCTTGAATAATTTTTCTCAATTTATTTATAGACTGGTTGACCTTGAGTTAGATTCGAGTTTAATCAATTTGTAATTTAAAAGTAGATTTCAATAATCGACTTCCAGGTCTTGGCGAGGCACAGAGGCCTTCTTTGGCCGTAGCCTTATTGGATCATCAACCCTTTCCTTAGACAAAGCTTTTTAATGAAATAATACATTTATTTTACTCTTTGAAAAACTCTAGTCTAACTAGTCTAGGATGTGGCAAGGTAGCTTCAGCTAGTTCCACTTAGCTAGGCCAAGCTTCCTTAACGTACTATCATCTCGCCCCACCTTGGTACTAGGTTAGGCAAGCATCAACTAATCTTTTTCCTATCTAACCGTTCTAAATCATGCAGAAAATTAAACATGAATTACATGACAAATATTTAAAAAAAATCAGCAAATGCATAAACATGACATTTATGCATGAATCAATCAAGTCAACACATTTTAATTAAGATTCTAATACTGTATCAAATTCTCGATTTGATACATATCGTGTGAACCCGCGAATATGTCAACCCACTTTGACATATTTGTTGTTATTTAGTTGGAGGTTTCAGTTGGGTACGATTTTGTTTAATTTCATATCTTAAAATAATTAATTAGAATTCTAGTTCGTGAATTGTTAAATAATTTAAGATTAAAAATATTACGAATTAAGTAGGATTAACATTATTAGGGGAAAAATTGTTAGGAGTTAATTAGAGTTAAATTGATTAAGGATTGATTAGAGTTGGATTATTAAGAATTAATTAGAGTTAAATTAATTAAGAATTAATTAGAGTTAAGTTATTAAGAATTAATTAGTGTTAAATTTATTAAGAATTAATTAGAGTTAAATTAATTAAGAATTAATTAATTAAAGTTGAGGTTATTTAAGAATTAATTAAGGTTTACTTATTTAAGAATTAATTAATTAAGGTTTAAGATTTCAGGGTTAAATAGTAATTGTGGGTTTAATTGCATCATTTTCATTAATTCAAAAAATTCAGAATCATCTACTATTTCTTTTTCATTTAATTTTTCTAGTTTATCTAATACTTCTACTTTATTTGAATTTTTGTAGAATTTATTACATGTAGCTTTGATTCTAAGAAATTCTTCTTCCTCCTCATCCTCATCATCAGAGTTATATTGTTCTCCATCTTCATAGTAGGTACAGTAATTTTTCAGGGTTGTTTATTAAATTTGTAGTATTATATTCCAGATCAGCAACATTAACTAAGGATTGACTATTATCCTTACCATTATCTTCAAGATAATTATTAATATTATTTTGACCCTTATTAGAAAGATTATTAATGACAAATTCATTTTTATCCTCAGAATTATCATCAGAAAAATCATCATTATTCTTAATATTTTCAGAATTATCGCTAATATTATTATCCTTAACATTTTCAAAATTATTACTAATATTATTATCCTCCTTAACATTAGAATTTTCAGGTATTAAAGTATTATTATCCTTGACTTTATAAGAGTTATTATTAAGTTCGAAAATTTTATTACTAATATTAAATATTAAAGAGTTAATGTTCGATATGTTAACACTTTCTATGTTTGATAATTTGTTATGTAATACATTAAGCTGGTTATGCAAAAAATCTAATTTACCAGAAAAATTTTCAGTAATATCTAAATTATCAGCATGCTTGAAAAAATGTGCAGGAATTTTAGAAATTTGAAAATTATTGTAATAATTAATTTTCCGTACCTTGATTGGACACTGGTTCTTGTAATGTTTGTGCTTTTGGCATTTGAAGCATTGGATATGGCTCATGTCCCTCCGGACTCCTGACGCGGGTGCCGCCTTTACCGCCGGTGGTGACGATCGATTCTTACGAGTAAGATACTGGTTTTTATTGTGTCCTCTCTCCCTGTAATTAAAGCAAATAATATGAAATTTAAATACTGACATAATTTAAAAATTACCTGATTCACCCTAGCTCCCCCTCAATTCTTAGTTTCTTTGCTCCGTCGGCTGTTAGTCCGGTGAAGAGCTTCCAGGCTCTGATACCACATGTAGGATCGATACCGTCGATAGAGGGGGGGTGAATATCAACTTGAAAATTTTATCGAAAACTTCAATGTTCGTTCGTTCTAGTCCGAGAGTTAGTAGCACAATGAAAAATAATAAAACAAACGAAAGACACAACATAAAAGACACACGGGTTTTTACTTGGTTCCCAACTCCCTAGGGTTAGTACGTCCAAGGCCTAATCACGGGTAGCACCCGTCCATTAGTGGTCTCCTTTCCAGAATTTTCGGAGGCGGAGAAACCCGTCTTACAGTTCAAGTTTACAAGCAAAAAGATATAACTAAAAATGCGAACTTGTAAAATAAAATCAAACCAAACAAAAGTCGATCCGGCCAATCTGGAAGTCCAAAGTGCGCCACACTTTCTCCTGGAGCCTCCTTGGTCGCAGAGCTTCGACTTTAGCACTTTTTCTTTGCTCAGAATGCTTAGAATGATGTTCCAAGTATTGTTCAGAGTTGAGGGGTCGAAGCCCCTTTTATAGCATCATCCAGGGCGCCCTAGAGTGTAGCGCCCGCTTTTTTTTTTTCCATAAGCGGCGTTACGTTAACATGCTTAGGGCATGTAAACATCATAAGACAGCGGAATAACTTTAACTTATACATGCCCTATTACCATTCTTAACTTAATGACATGGGAACCTTAGCATATTAACTTTGAACTTAAGCATCATATCATGTCATACATAACATCATATCATAAGGTTCCAGAAGTCATTATTCAAACATATAAGTAGCCAAGGTGAAGTTCTAGCATAAACAGTAAACATATGGTTTCCTGGGCCAAGTCACTACTACACACATGCGTTCTTGCCCTCCTGCTGCTTCCATCATTTTCCCCTTGAATGATCTGCGATATAAGGAAATAAGACTATAAGCACACAGGCTTAGTAAGACTCTTTCCTACTCACAAAAACCATTCATCATTCATCATCTCATAACGAGCACATGAAACATTAACATACTTGGTGCTCTACTTAGAACATAACATCTTACATCACTTATCGTATACATAGCATGGCATGAACATAAACATAGTAAACATTCTAAACATGGCATGATACATGGCATAAACATAAACATAGTAAACATTCTAAGCATGGCATGATACATGGCATAAACATAAACATAGTAAACATTCTAAACATGGCATGATACATGGCATAAACATAAACATAGTAAACATTCTAAACATGGCATAATACATGGCATAATACCTAACATATCATATGAACATCTTCTTAACATAATCATGGCATAGTTCATTCATTCTCATGCATACTTCTTAACATGAAGCGTAAGCATAAAATCTTATCACATAGCATAATGCATAACATGAATGGATGCATGAGTGGAATGCATATACATAAGGATGCTTAACTTTTAAAAACATACTTTTAAATGCTTAACATAATCATCATAACATCATTTGGGGTCCCCGGCTTGTACCACATACATACATCATAGCGCGCATCCCTAGCAAGTCCGAGGTCGCGAGCTCCGACCTACTAGGGTAAGGACAGCATAGTCGGTAGTTCCCGAACTGAGGCGTTCTTAAGGTGCCCATCCCTGTTGCACAGCTCCGGTAGTGCCAGAACCGTGGATAGCTTCGGTAGTCCAAAACCGGGGCGTTCTTAAGGTGCCCATCCCTTGGACCCATACTTCGGTCCGGTACAAGCCCATACATAAAGTAAAATACTTTTCATGTTTCATCATTCATAAGACATTCATAGCATAACCATGTTACATAAAGCATGACTTAACACATGCTTGTCCTTTCATTGTTCATTCTTATTGCATAACATCATGATGCCTGTAAGGCATGAGCATTATCTTCATTCATAAACATGGTATGCATCTTCTTTCATAGCATGACATGCATCTTTATTCATACAACATGGCATGCATCATTCTTATCATGAACATAAACATAACATACTTATCGTGGCATCGTTCTTATCATAAGCCTAACATAACATACCTATCATAGCATCATTCTTATAGTGAACCTACCTTATCATACTTATCATGGCATCATTCATATCATGAACATAAACCTATCATACTTATCATGGCATCATTCATATCATGAACATACACAATAACTTAACATGGTTCTTAGCATAACATGAGCATATAACTTAGCATGGTTCTCTACATCACATAAGCATATATAGGTAGGATTTTCCATAACATTCTACCTACCATTCAAATACATGGCCTAAAACATAAACATTCATGGTAACCCTATTAAGCATGGCATCCAGTCATAACCTGAACATGAAACATAAAGCATGGTGCTTAAACCTTAGGGTCATGGTTAACATGATTCCTACCACATGCTTGATCCTATACATATAAATACTTTATGGTAAACATGAACCATCATTCTTTGAGCCCTAACTCCTCTCCCAAACCCTAGATCCAAGTCTTGGCCGAAACTTCTAGGGTGGAGTTCCATCCATTCCATAAACATGTAATGTAGCATAAGGTAAAGGAACAACCATACATTATTTATAAGACCATAGGAAGTCCTTGGGGCTCATGATTAGGGTTAACCCTAACCATTAGGCCACTTTCCTAGGGCTGGACAAAACTTATAAGGCCATGGAGCCATGGAGAAATTCCATTAAAACCCCAAATAAATTGCTTAAACACCAACCATATCTTACCATAGGGCCATTGGAGCCCTTACTTGAAATAAGTCCTAACATTCTACCCTTTTAGGGTACTTGGACGAAACCTATAGGGTCTCTAGGCCATGTGAAACATTCACATAAACACCCTCCATCTCCCTGATATCATGATAAAACATAAAACATACACTTGAAGTTTGAGACCCAACCCTACACAAGGGTTCTTGATGTTGGCCGAAACCCTAGGGTATCCTAGGGTACCCCAAAAATTCCCAAAAATTATATTTAATCTCTAAACATCATGAGAGAGCATTAAACGACATTATCAAGATTTTTGTCATAATTATAGGCCTTTAAATCATGGTGGCCGAAACCCTCAAGCTTAGGGTTCTTGGTTTTGTTTCTTTCATGTTGGCCGAAACCCTAGGGTGTCCTAGGGTACTCCAAAAATTCCCAAAAATTATATTTAATCTCTAAACATCATGGGAGAACATTAAACAACATTATAGGGATTTTTGTCATCATTTTAGACCAAGAATCCCATGGCCGAAACCTATAAGGTTAGATTCATGGGTTTCCTTTGGTTTTTCCAACATAAACATCATATACAACTTTCATATCATGTTAATCTTCAAGAAAAGCCATTATACCACAGGTGAGGGAGTCTTACCTTGGGTTTCTTGATTTTTCGAACCTTGAAAGAGAAGAAAATTGCAATTTCTTTGGACCCTTGAACCCCCTTGCCTTTGTATCCTTGGAAAATCCTTAGATCTTGGTGATAGGACCTTCTTGTGGAGCTTTTCCAAGGGAGAACCACCCTTGTGGTGTTCGGCTAGGATGAGGGAGGAGGGAGGAAGAAAATACAAGTAATGGAAGAAAGAAGTAACCCCCAAACCCTCCTATTTATCACCCATTAAGGAGGTAAATGAAGAGTCTCTCCATGACCCTTCATCTTCTTCTAAGCCTTAACCAATATCCACTTCATTTCCTCATAACATTCCCTTGCTAGATGAGTTGGTTAGAGCCTACATGGTTGTACAAGAGGTCCAATGTTCAATCCTTGGTAAATGTACAATTTTTTTCCACTTATTTTATTTTATTTTCCTAGTAATTTTTGAAAATCCTAAAAAAAATTCCCCCATAATTATGTTAATATTTCTTATTAAAATCCCTTCATATTTCTATAAATTTTCACCTAAAATTCACCAATAATCATGGTACTACAAAGCCCATATAAGACCCATTAGTACTTAGTTTTCTCAATTTAATTGAGAAAATATGGATTTCTAGGCCAAATTTTATATAATTATTTCTAGGTCCCTCGGAAAATTATTTATACATGCTCAATATTTTTAAGAAAATATTAAGAGAATTTTCCGGGTCGTTACATAGAGCCTTTGCGGCGCCTCTATACGGTCAAAAATCCATCCATAATTGTGAACTTCGCGATGCTGATAAGAACCTCTTCCCAGGCACCAGGGAGGTCCAGGGCGCCTGGGTCATGGGGGCGCCTGTGTTGGCCAACCCAACCCAGGCAGCTGTCCTCCATCCAAGGTGCCTGGGTCATTGAGGCGCCCTGGTTCATGGGGGCACCCTGGAAGAGATTTTCCAGGCCATCTCTTGTGTTTGCTCGCCTGCCTTGCCTCCAACTCTAGGTACCTCCAAGATACACAAACACAAGACAAACAAATATATAATTTTTGCCTTAATGATTGGTTCTGACTTTGGATTTCACTCGAAACTCTAGGTCGAACCGACGCCTAATGTTCCCTTTCCCGGGGAACGCGCCCTCGCCTACTCCTCTCAGGAGAAGTTACCTTTTGCCAACCGGCTCCTCCGATTGGACTTTTGCCAGATCTTTCGGATCAGGACTGCGGCGCCTAGTGCAGGACCAGGACTTATTGCCCAACCCTCGGTCAGGACTTCATGTCCAGTCCACGAATAGGAATTATTGCCCAACCCTCGGTCAGGACTTATTGCCTAGTCCACGACCAGGACTTATTGCCCAACCCTCGGTCAGGTCTTCGGTGCCCAACCCTCGGCCAGGACTTATTGCCCAATTCCTCGAACCAGGACTTCGTGCCCAACCCTCGGTCAGGTCTTAGGTGCCCAGCCCTCGGTCAGGACTTAGTGCCCAATTCCTCGAACCAGGACTTCGTGCCTAGGTTAACTAGGACTTTCCTTCGCTTTGATAAAAACTTCTTTTGTTAGTCATATTAATCCTGACTAGACTTTTCTTCTGCTAAACATCAAGTCCTATTTAGCTCACTCCTTGGGGTTTCTGCTAAACATCAGATCCTGTTTAGCTAACCCTTGTTCTAACTGATCAAACCTTAGTATATTAATCAGATTTAATCTAGGTTTGATCATTCTGCCAAACATCAGGTCCTATTTGGCCAACCCTAGGTTCTGGTTGACTCTGCCAAATATCAAATCCTGTTTGGCTAAACCTTTGTCAACCTGATCAATCCTGGGTTAACCTTACCAAATATAAGGTCCTGTTTGGTTTTAACCCTTGATCACTTTAACTAACCCCTACCTTGTCTAACACATATTGTTACTAACTTAAGTATATTGTTAAACATCAAAACACTTAGAGGAAGACATCATTGATGCATCTTGCACCAACACCAGGCTGGCCGATCGAGCTACACGTGAGCTAGGCCGGGATCATAAGCATCTCCCTCGAGTCTAGTGGAAGGAAGAGTTGAGTCCGACTGACTGAACCACTAGTTTAGAACGAGCTTGACACCTCCGAGTGGGTTGTTTGCCCGACCGATCTGCGTCTCCTAGCTCTCGATTGGCTAACGGAGTGCCGACCTCATCCCATCTGCCTATCTTATCTATCTTGTCCTCGACTCTTGTCGGGCTGATTCACATCTCTCGTATTAATTACCGTATTAACTGCTGGGGCCACGCGTCCAATGGTTATTGGTCTCTCGGGTGACGAAGCGTCCACCGCCTGACACAACGAATGGGCGGCACACACGTGTGACGCTGAGCCTCGGGAATTACCTAGGGTTTGATCGGATGACCCAGATCCTTTCCCACCTTTTCTCCGGATCACCATCGGACACCCGACATCATTCGCTTGACCCTATAAATAGGCCTCCCCCCTGCATGTTTTACCATCACTTTTGCGCCGTCCTGCTGCTCCCGTGCTCTCTGCTAGGGTTCCGGCAACCTCCAACGACAACATCCGACTTCTTCTTTCAAGCCCGAGCCAAAACTTCTTTTTTATCGAAACTTCTGACCTCGAATACGGGTTGGAAGGAGCATTTCTTTTTCATAAACACCACCCCGCTCCCGAGTTGGCCTACCTCTTGGATCTCCGACCTACCTCCTTCTCCTCCTCTCCCCAAGAATTATCGATCTCTTCCCTCCTACTAGTCGCCTTGTCTAAAATCGAGGGTCGACATTTCCACGGGGTTCACTTACTCATCGAAGACATCTTATACGTGTTCGGGCTTAGTCAAGTGTCATTTCGCCGACCCCGATCACTTGGTAAGATTCCTATTCTGTCACTTGTACATTTATAGCTAACTAAAACTTTATTATTTTGCAACAACCATGATGCTAGCGGCGGCTCTAGAGGAAGGGTTCGGCCTGGACGATGCCGAGCTAGAATCTCGGGTTGCCGAGCAGCTGGCCCAGTGAGAAGCAACTCCACTAGCCTCGACTCCCATCAATGTATTGTCTCCCTTCGGCACAGAAGCGGCGCCGACTGCCAACCTAGAGCCCGTAGAGGTGGAGGACCAACCTTTGGTCCTATGGCGCCGACGGGACCGAGGTGCCGACTCAGAGCCTGCGCCTCCGATCGCCAACTCAGCCGGGGCCTCCACCAGCTCCCGGCCTAAGAAGAAGAAGAAGAAGACTGCCAGACATTAGGCCCCGCCCCCGACTTTGACTCGGGCGGGTTCTTCAAGTGTGCCGGTTCCACCTGCCCCGCGGGACCCCAGCCTCCCTCCAACTGAGGGTTCGAGCAACCAGCCCCTACATATGCACATGCCCTCCCGTGCCGACCCCATCATGGGCCTGGAGAGGATGACTGATGAGTCGGCCGAGCGGTCCCAAGAGATCTATCTTTATGGACCCTTGGCCGACAATTTCCTTCAGGGCCTCCGTGAAGTCAACTACTGGGACCCTACTAGCCGAGTGAACGCCTTTCTGTCGAAGGTGACTCAGGTATGTTTGTTTCATATTTGTACTTTCTCTTATGTCCCTCCTTGACTCGGTAGTGAAATATGCCTTTTTGCTTGCAGCTTTGGGGTTCTGCCTATAGCCTGGCTGTCTCCCTGATAGCCCACTCCCGGGCTCGGCACCGAGTGGAGCGCCAGGTGGAGAGGCTAGAGACTCAACTCCCATATGCTCAGCTGGTCTCCAACGAGGAGCTGAAAGATCTGCAGGCCGAGATCCTAGCCTTGTAAGACCACCTGGCTCACTTGGAGGAGCAGCTGAAAGTCACCAAGGCGCAAGTTGACTCAGCTGACACGGCGGTCGCTCAAGCACACCTCCGAGTCTCCAACTTGGAGTATACAGAGTGCAAGGCCTGGGCCCTTGAGGCTCAGGCTCGGGACGAGCTCACCAAAGCCAACGCGGAGCTCCTCGAGGCGTCGCAGTCGACCACATCTTTGCGCTCCGATCTAGCGATCAAGGAGCGGGAGCTGCTGGCCCAAGTCGAGAAGGTCGATTCCTTGGTGACCCAGCTGGCCGGTTGGGATGAAGAACTCAACGCCCGGGCCAAAGAATTGAGCCGACTCTGGGGGCATCGGTCTGCTTGGGAGGCCGCTCAATCGGAGCTTGAAGAGCTCTAGGCTTATACGGTGGGGGAGGCAGCTCGGTGGGACACTCGGAGGGTTGAGTACATCAACTCTCTGGAGTTTAGTCGTGAGCTGTTGGAGAGGTTGCGCCCATTGATTAAGCAGCAACTGCTCAGCACCTTTGAGCAGCTCAAGCAGGGTGGACATCTCACCCCCGACCTACCCCTCAGCACGATCAAGCTCTCGGGCTTGACCCAATAGATGCCGGAGGAGGCTCTCCGACCCTTCAAGTGAGGGGTAGGTTTCTATTTTTCTCTTCTTTTTTATAGAGGCTTGCCTCAATTTTGTAATGGACTCAGTTTTAATGCAATTTTACTTCTTCTGCCTGCATATTGTCTTGTGTGTATGTTGTTGCCTCTTTGCTTCTAAGTGTTGGTGGCCTGGTCTAACGCTCGGGGGCCTTGACTTATTCCATTCCTCGTGAAGTCGACTCGGGTAACTCAACGACTATCCCGGCCAGAGGATAAAAACTTATTTAAGCTAAGGTATGGAACTAGCCTTCACGTTGCTTATTTGCTCAGCGAGACTAAGCACATTCGGTCGGATCACTTTTTAGGAAGCCGGGTCACCCTGCTCCCTATGAAGGAACTCAAGCCCCAACAGAGCGTTGCTCGCTTAGTCGGTGAGAGTTTGTTCACTTGGTCGAATCTATCCCTAGGAGCGTGAGCCGCCACGCGTTTGCTCATGGTCCCGAGTCGTGTATAAGGCTATTCGTGTTGATGCAGTCTAACCCTGATTGTTGTTTTGGTGTTGACACCGATTTTAGTTTAGGTTGATTATGATTCTGATTATGATGATGGTTAAGTCCTGATCAGTGATTAGACACGGGTTGATTGAAATCCTAACCTGGAGGGTTAGGTGTGAGAAATCCCGGTGAGTGAAGCCGGGTCTTGGTGAGTGAAGCCAAGTGTTGGAAATCCCGGTGAGTGAAGCCGGGTCCTGGTGAGTGAAGCCAGGTGTTGGAAATCCCGGTGAGTGAAGCTGGGTCCTGGTGAGTGAAGCCAGGTGTTGAAAAGTCCTAATTCGGAAGAGGTGGGTGAAAAGTCCTAGCTTGGAGGGCTAGGTGAAAAGTCCTAGCTTAGAGGGCTAGGTGAAAAGTCATAACTTGGAGGGTTAGGTGAAAAGTCCCATCTTGGAGAGTTAGGTGAAAAAGTCCTGGCTTGGAGGGTCAGGTGCCTAGATTGGAGGGCTAGGTTGGATGAAGGTCTAACTCGAAGGGGTTGGGTGAAAAGTCCTAGCTTGGAGGGCTAGGTGAAAAGTCCTAGCTTGGAGGGCTAGGTGAAAAGTCCTAACTTGGAGGGTTAGGTACAAATTCCCAACTTGGAGAGTTAGATTGAAAAATCCTTAGCTTGGAGGGCTAAGGTGAATGAAATCCTAGCTTGGGAGGCTAGGTCTGTGTCCCTGGATCGGTCTGGTGACCGATCAGGGAGTTGGCACGTTGCTCCTTCGTGGATCGGTCTGGTGACCGATCCAGCGATGTTTGATCGGTCTGGTGACCGATCAGGGAGTGTGTGTTTCACTCACTGCACAGCTCCTGATCGATCTGGTGATCGATCAGGGAGTGAACAGTGAGTTGAGTTCCCTTGCTAATCAGGTCCAGAACGGTCCGGTGACCGATCAGAGACTTAAGATTTGATTAAAGAATCACTGTTCACTCAAGCCTAATTGGTCTGGTGACCGATCAGGCTGGAGCCTGATTGGTCTGGTGACCGATCAGGCAGGAGCCTGATTGGTCTGGGGACCAATCAGGAGTGTGCAGAAATTGCTGGATCGGTCTGGTGACCGATCAGGCTCCTCCCTGATCAGTTTGGGGACCGATCAGGAGCAGAACTTTAATTCAAATATGCTGTCAGAAGTCTGTTTTCACTGCCGATTCTCTGCTACTTGCTTATTTCTTTTTGATATGCATTGCTAAGCCTCTGTTGGAGTGTGCAGGTGATAGCAGGTGATTCAAACACTCAAGGAGGGTCAATGGGAGGCTTTCCTTGGAGCAGGTTTGGATCTATTGTGTTTTCAGGTCTCAACGGCGTCTAGCGCAACTGGCAACTGACGAAGGCGCGGCTGGCAACTGACGGAGGCTCAGCTGGAGGAGTGTCCAATGGACTGAGTGCTCAGAGAGGTTAGTGGGTCAGGGTGTGAGTCAGTCGTGCTGATGGAGCTGACGACGTTGAGCAGAAGCTTAAGAGACAAAGTTGGATGCAGAGGAGCGGGGGCGAACAAGACAGAAACTTGGGAAGTTTGGCTGGGCTGTGTTCGTGCTCTCTGTTGCTTTGTGCTTAAGCGATCTTATTGCATTCCTGTGAGAGCTTTGTGAGTGTTCCTTCTTGTGTGATCTCCTGTACTCAAGTTCCATCATCCGTGAGATCTGTGGAGAGGTTTCTCCACTGAGAAGGAGGCTCTATCTTATCCGGTGTTCACCGGGGCTTGATCTGCCGACGATCAAGGGATCGCCCACCTTACGGGCACGCCAAGGAGTAGGGGCAAGTTATCCCCGAACCTTGTATATCGAGGTGTTAGCGTCGGTTTGCTCTCCTGTGCTTTGGGTTGTTATTTTTAGTTTTCTGTTTCTGCATTTGCTTCCGCTGCCTGACTCTGTAGTGCAGAATAGATTTGAAAAACTCAAAAGCTTTGTGTCCGACTAGATTCACCCCCCTCTCTAGCCATCCGGTTCCAACAAGTGGTATCAGAGCTTGGGGCTCTGTTTACGGCTTAACATCCGAGAGTTATCAACAAGATGGCTTTGAGAGAAGGTTTCTCCACCACCCGACCTCCATTCTTTGATGGCGCCGACTTTCAATATTGGAGATCAAAGGTGGAATATCATTTGAAGACAAACATGAGCATATGGTTCTCGGTCAAAGAAGGTTTCATCCCTCCAAGAGATGTTGAAGGAAAAGATCTCGATTTCTCAAGTTGGTCGGCTAAGCAAATAAGAAAGAGTGAAGCAAATGCCAAAGCGGTGGTCACTTTGCAATGCGGGTTGACCAAGGAGGAGTTGATCAAGGTGGGTCCTTTTACAAGTGCTAAAGATCTTTGGAACAAAATCATTGAGCTCCACGAAGGAACTCAAGACACCCGAATAGCCAAGAAGGATCTCCTTCATAGTCAACTCCAAAATCTGTCCATGAAAGAAAATGAAAAGGTAAGTGAGCTCCATGGAAGATTCAAAGAGATCCTCAATGGCCTCCACTCCATAGATGAAAAGGTAAAAAACCGAGACCTAGTGAGGTATGTCCTTAAATCATTTCCTAGGAATGCCTTGTGGTCATCCATGGTGGATGCCTACAAGGTGTCTAAGGATCTTTCAATTATCAAGTTAGAAGATCTATTTTGTGAAATGGAACTACATGAGATCTCTAACCAATGTCCCAAAGAGAAAGGTATTGCTTTAGTGGAAGGTGACAAAATGAAGGAAAAAGAGTAGGAGGACATCCACTGTCACGTGGCTCTAGTGGCACTAGAGGAGTCAAAGGAGGAAAGTAATAATGAATCAAGTAGCTCCTCAACCGCGCCTTCATCATCTTCGGATGATGAAGAGGTAATTTCTCCCAAGTTAGATAAGTGCTATAGAGCTATCGCATGTTTAACCAAATTGTTAAAGAAATCTAAGAATAAGGTTAAGTCATTGAAGTTGGAAGTAAAAGAATTAAAATCCTCTAAGGTTGAGGATATTAATGACTTCCATAATGAATCCCTTGAGAATGAGAATAAGATCTTAAAGGGTGAAATTGAAAATCTCAAGATTGTTCTTGAAAAATTTTCAACAAGCTCCAAAACCTTAGATATGATACTCAATTCCCAAAGGGCGGTTTACAATAAGGCCGGTATAGGTTACCGACCTAAAGAATCAACCTTTGTATCATTAATGTCAAGAACCCAATTTAGATCATCAAATGACTCTAGGGTTCAAAAGGTTAGAAAGAAAAAGACTAAGGCATGGGTGCCAAAGTCTTTCATTGTAGATTCCTTAGGTCCCAAAATTTGGGTACCCAAAACCTCCATATTTCGAATTGTATAAGCATTGTTTGAGGGGGAGCATCTATCAACATGGGAGGTTGATATTTGGTGCTCCAAACCCATGACCAAAAAAAAATTGTCATTCACATGGTTGGTTATGGAAAATTCAAATTAAATGCTTTGATCTCCATTGGTTTAGTTCTCATAATAATATAATCCCTTAGCTAGTGATTTTTATGGAATTCATGTGCTAAAGTACTTAGTCATGGTATAATCTACTTTAGTATTTAAGGTCTTCCATGATCAAGTATGCTATGATTTTCTTGTATGTGTATACCACATGAATGCATGCTAAGGAACAAGTATAGAGTTGAGTAGTTGAAGCAAATATGTTATAGACATACATGAAACTGATCAAAACTTAGAAATTGGATCATTTGTTGATACTCACTTGATACAAGTATGTTTTGGAATTTACTCATATATTGATGCTAATTTGATTCAAGCAAGCCAAAATTTTCTTATTTGCCATGATCTTATTGGTTGGGTGTTATTAACATTTATCTATGGCATGAAAAGTGTGGTTAATAACAGCATGCTCACATATTTTATGATGGTTCAAAAGTCAATACTCAAGTTCCATGACTTGTTTGCTTTTTCCACTTAACTGATATCAAATCCAATGTCATTCATATGCCTATTATTAATTGGATCACTAAGGTATCAGTACTTAAGTGTAGATTGGATTTTCAAAACTCCTTGGAATAAACATGATCATGCTTAGAACATATTGATGATGCTTTGATACAAATCTGTTTTTGGTTTGTTTGCTTTAATCCATAGAAATTCTTTGATATGAAAACATACTGTTTGGTTAAGGAACCCCATGATTAAGACCAAATGGATTAAAACTATTTGAATTAAGGTTTGGGAGTGGGTAAGAGGTGAAACGAAATTGTTTCTGAAACTGATCAGTTTCAGAAAACATTCTGTGTCAGACCTGATCGGTCCACCGACCGATCAGGACTCACCCTGATCGGTCTGCTGACCGATCAGGAGTCATACTGATCGGTCCGGTGACCGATCAAATCAACACTGATAAGAGGTATCAGACTACTCCTCAGTCCTATCCTATTTCATCAAGTTGTATCAGATTACCTGATCATATTGATACACTCAAATCTGATACAAACCAAGTCCAATTGAAACATACTTGATCATTCATTGGTACAAACCTGGTACTAAGTGAGTACAAATTTGTTCAAGTGTTCAAAGAAGAGGTGGGAATTTTTAAGACCCTTGATTCTCAGAAATTTTTCTGAAACATCAAGTATTAAAATGCTGATTTGATACAAACCTATGTTGGAATGTTCAAATTCATAAGAAAGGGTTTGTTGAGTCATGACTCTTGTTCTTAATGTCGTGTTTCGGAAATTTTTCTGAAATAACGAATCTCAATAGAGTCTACATCCCTATTGTGGAATGCAAATTATTAATGCACTCTGATCATGAATGTATCAGAGTTCAGGAATTTTTCTGAAATTTGATCGCTCCCCAGACTAATCAGATATGTTTCTGTATCATGTGATCAACGAACCTGATCGGTCACGGAGACCAATCAGGACTATGTGTCAGATACAGATGCATTCCTTACTTGTCATGTGAAGCATATACGTATTTGACCATGATATACTTCTATATATGTCTTCACATGAAATTTCGAATGTTAATGCAGTCTCATCTTGAATGAATCAGAATTACAAAAATTTTTCTGAAAACTGATTGTTCATAGATACATCAGAAATTTTTCTGTATCAATCATAAGTCTGATGAAGCTGCATTATTACTTGTCATATGAAACATATACATGCTTGACCATGATATTATTCTGTATATGTTTTCATGTGAAATTCACACCTTTTGGTGTATGATGCATATACATTGTTGCCATGATACATTTATGGTATATGCCTCTCATATGCGATTCAAAAAGTATCCTTTGATTGTTTTGGGTTTGGGGAGAGACCCTTGGTTTGAGGAGGAGGTATGTTTAAACTTAATAACCATACCCTTTTCGATGTTTGACAAAGGGGGAGAGAATGACTGATTAAGTTTATGGTTATTATAGGGGAAGGATCATGATTCCCTTATGAGGATTGAATTGATTGATACCTAAACTTAAATCGGGTTGTCAAACAACAAAAAGGGGAAGATTGTTGATGCAGTCTGGCCCTGATTGTTGTTTTGGTGTTGACACCGATTTTAGTTTAGGTTGATTATGATTATGATTATGATGATGGTTAAGTCCTGATTAGTGATTAGGCACGGGTTGATTGAAATCCTAACCTGGAGGGTTAGGTGTGAGAAATCTCGGTGAGTGAAGCCGAGTCCTGGTGAGTGAAGCCAGGTGTTGGAAATCCCGGTGAGTGAAGCCGGGTCCTGGTGAGTGAAGCCAGGTGTTGAAAAGTCCTAATTCGGAAGAGGTGGGTGAAAAGTCCTAGCTTGGAGGGCTAGGTGAAAAGTCCTAGCTTGGAGGGCTAGGTGAAAAGTTCTAACTTGGAGGGTTAGGTGAAAAGTCCCATCTTGGAGAGTTAGGTGAAAAAGTCCTGGCTTGGAGGGTCAGGTGCCTAGCTTGGAGGGCTAGGTTGGATGAAGGTCTAACTCGGAGGGGTTGGGTGAAAAGTCCTAGCTTGGAGGGCTAGGTGAAAAGTCCTAGCTTGGAGGGCTAGGTGAAAAGTCCTAGCTTGGAGGGCTAGGTGGAAAGTCCTAACTTGGAGGGTTAGGTGCAAATTCCCAACTTGGAGAGTTAGATTGAAAAATCCTTAGCTTGGAGGGCTAAGGTGAATGAAATCCTAGCTTGGGAGGCTAGGTCTGCGTCCCTGGATCGGTCTGGTGACCGATCAGGGAGTTGGCACGCTGCTCCTTCGTGGATCGGTCTGGTGACCGATCCAGCGATGTCTGATCGGTCTGGTGACCGATCAGGGAGTGTGTGTTTCACTCACTGCACAGCTCCTGATCGGTCTGGTGACCGATCAGGGAGCGAACAGTGAGTTGAGTTCCCTTGCTAATCAGGTCCAGAACGGTCCGGTGACCGATCAGAGACTTAGGATTTGATTAAAGAATCACTGTTCACTCAAGCCTGATTGGTCTGGTGACCGATCAAGCTGGAGCCTGATTGGTCTAGTGACCGATCAGGCTGTAGCCTGATTGGTCTGGGGACCAATCAGGAGTGTGCAGAAATTGCTGGATCGGTCTGGTGACCGATCAGGCTCCTCCCTGATCGCTCTGGGGACCGATCAGGAGCAGAACTTTAATTCAAATATGCTGTCAGAAGTCTGTTTTCACTGCCGATTCTCTGCTACTTGCTGATTTCTTTTTGATATGCATTGCTAAGCCTCTGTTGGAGTGTGCAGGTGATAGCAGGTGATTCAAACACTCAATGAGGGTCAATGGGAGGCTTTCCTTGGAGCAGGTTTGGATCTATTGTGTTTTCAGGTCTCAACGGCGTCTGGCGCAACTGGCAACTGACGAAGGCGCGACTGACAACTGACGGAGGCTCAGCTGGAGGAGTGTCCAAGGGACTGAGTGCTTAGAGAGGTCAGTGGGTCAGGGTATGAGTCAGTGGTGCTGATGGAGCTGGCGACGTTGAGCAGGAGCTTAAGAGACAAAGCTGGATGCAGAGGAGCGGGGGCGAACAAGACAGAAACTTGGGAAGTTTGGCTGGGTTGTGTTCGTGCTCTCTGTTGCTTTGTGCTTAAGCGATCTTGTTGCATTCCTGTGAGAGCTTTGTGAGTGTTCCTTCTTGTGTGATCTCCTGTACTCAAGTTCCATCATCCGTGAGATCTGTGGAGAGGTTTCACCACCGAGAAGGAGGCTCTATCTTATCCGGTGTTCACCGGGGCTTAATCTGCCGACGATCAAGGGATCGCCCACCTTACGGGCACGCCAAGGAGTAGGGGCAAGTTATCCCCGAACCTTGTATATCAAGGTGTTAGCGTCGGTTTGCTTTCCTGTGCTTTGGGTTGTTGTTTTTAGTTTTCTGTTTCTACATTTGCTTCCGCTGCCTAACTCTGTAGTGCAGAATAGATTTGAAAAACTCAAAAGCTTTGTGTCCGACTAGATTCACCCCCCCTCTCTAGCCATCCAGTTCCAACAATTCGCTCAGAAGGCTAGGGCTTGGGTGCTGGGTCGGCTTGATCCCGGGAGTGTGGGTCACCATGTGTCCAGTCAGGGAGTCGAACCAAGGGGTGTGTGGGGACGCGCCCACTTATAACTCGCACAGAAGCGAGAGTTTGGACACTCGGTCGGTTTAATCCTAGGGACCGTGGATCGCCACGCGTTCGGACCGGGAGCCGAGCTGAGGGGTTCGTGGGGGCATGCCCACTTATAACTCACTCACAGGCGAGAGTCTAGACACTCGGTCGGTTTAATCTCAGGGAGCGTGGGTCACCACGTATCTGGACCGGAAGCCAAGCCGATGGGTTCGTTTGGGCATGCCAACTTATAACTCGCTCACAGGCGAGAGTCTAGACACTTGGTCGATTAAATCACAGGAAGCATGGGTTGCCACGTGTCCGGACCGAGAGCTGAGATGAGGGGTTCGTGGGGGCATGCACACTTATAACTCGCTCACAGGCGAGAGTCTGGAGTGCCTGCAAGTTGAATGAGAATCCTGGCCTTCCACTATCATTACAAAGTTATGATGTACAATCATCTCACAGACCCTTACTCTGACTCTCGATATGGTTGGAGATGAATAGCACTCCAAGGCCGATCCAACTTCTTTCCATGCTCGTTCTCTAGGTAGTATGCTCCGAAAGCCAGCTTCTGGATGACCTTGAAGGGCCCCCCATTGAGGCTCTAACTTGATGACATCACCGACCGGCTTTATCCTTTTCCATACGAGGTCACCGACCTAGAACGCCCTTGGCAATACCTTTCGATTATACCTCTGCTTCATTCTTTGGCGGTAGGTGAACATCCGAGCAGTGGCCTTTCCTCAGATTTCTTCAACCAAGTCTAGCTCTAGACGCCTTCTTTCCGAGTTATCTTCATCATAGGCCTTCCTCTGGTCGGACTCGCACTCGACTTCAACAGGCACCACAACCTCGCTTCCATAGACCAACTGGAAGGGTGTGTGTCCTGTAATTTCTCTAGGTGTGGTTCGCTGAGCCCACAAGACGCTTGACAACTCGTCGACCCAGGTGCCACTCGTGTGGTCGAGCTTAGTCTTCAAGCCTCTTAGGATTTCCCGATTGGCCACTTCCGCTTGGCCATTGCTCTAAGGGTATGCCACAGAAGTGAATGCTTGTTGAATATCATAGGCCGAGCACTATTCTTGTATTCTCCGATCCTTGAACTGTCTTCCATTGTCCGAGACCATCTTATGGGAGATACCGTACTGACACAAGATGTTCTACTACAAAAACTTGATAACGGCCTGCTCAGTGATGCGTGCTAAGGCCTTAGCTTCTATCCACTTGGAGAAGTAATCCACAGTCACCAGTAAGAACCTTTTATGAGTGACAGCGGTCAGAAAAGACCCCACTATGTTCATGCCCCACTGATCGAACGGGCAGGAGACCACTGACACCTTCATCATTTCAACCAATCGGTGAGGGAGGTTATAGTGCTTTTGACAGGATAAACAAGTGGAGACCATTCGGTCAGCGTCCTTCTGCAGGATCGGCTAATAATATCCTGCAAGTAGAGCTTTTCGGGCCACGACCCGAGCTCCAACGTGACTCCCACAGACCCCCATATGTATTTCTTTCAATATGTATTCGGCATCCTCCTCACCCAAGCACTTGAGTAGAGGCTGGGCGAAAGCTCTTTTGTACAGCGCATCCCCGAGCAAGGAGTATTGGACTGCTCGCTTTCTCAGGAGTTGGGCCTCCTCCTGGTCGGCCGGGAGGGCCCCACTTGTTATGTAAGTGATGAGCGGTGCTCTCCAATCCGTCCTGAGCTCCAACTCGGCCTGTTGCTCGATGTGCATAACCATCATTATCTGACCGCTTGGTTGGGGAAGTACCCAGGAGCTTACTGAGCTAGCCAGCTTGGCTAACTCATCCGCCTGTTGGTTACATTCTCTCGGAATCTTCTATAGCTGGACCTCCTGAAATCCAGCTTTCAGTTTCTCGTAGGCTTCCACAAAGGTTTGTAACCGATCGCTGTTAACTTTGAATCGCTCGGCGAGCTGCTGAGTGGCCAACTGAGAGTCCGAATATAACACTACCCGAGTAGCACCCACGTGCTTGGCGTCCTGTAGCCCAACAATGAGGGTTGCATACTCAGCCTCGTTGTTTGTGGCTCGGTACTCTAGTCGGACCGACAGATGTAACTATTCTACCCTGGGAGAGACTATTAGAATGCCAATGCCAATGCCCTGTTGAGCCGACGATCCATCCACATAGACTTACCACGCTTCCTCAGCTTCCTACGAGTGTAATTCACTTAGAAAATCAGCTAAAGCTTGTGCCTTGATAGCCGACCGAGCTTGATACTGGATGTCATACTCACTCAGCTCGGTGATCCACTTGATCAGTCGCCCTGAAGCTTCCGGATTTGAGACTACTTGACCTAGATTACTGTTGGTTAGGACCACGATCGGATGTGCAAGAAAATATGGTCGGAGTCGACGAGCAACCAATAACAGAACGTAAGCTAACTTCTCGAGTGTCGTATAGCGGCACTCGACACCCTTTAATAGATGAGCAAAGAAATACACTGGTTGCTGCTTGGCCTCATCCTGCTTGACTAACACCATACTGATCGACTCAGCCAAGGCCGCCAAATAAACATACAACACTTCTCCAACCTCTGGTTTGGCCAACACCGACAACTTAGCTAGATATGTCTTCAATTCCTCAAACGCCTTTCCGCAGTCGGCGTCCCATTGAAATTTTGTGGCCCGGCGGAGGGTTTTGAAGAAGGGTAATCCTTGCTTGACAGATAGGGAGATGAAGCGGGATAATGTTGTGATTCGCCCAGTGAGCCTCTGTGCTTCCCTGAGGTTTCGCTATGGGGGCATGTCGAGCAGGGTTTTGACCTTGCTCGGGTTGGCCTCAATGCCCCTCTCAGTGGCTATATACTCGAGGAATTTTTCACTTCGGGCCCTAAAAAGACACTTGGCCGGGTTCAGCTTTAGCCCATACCTGCGTAAGGTCTGACATGTCTCCTCCACATCTGACACCAGGTCTGCCGCTTGGCTTGACTTGATCAGTATGTCATCCACATATACTTCGATGTTCTAATAGATCTGCGACCGGAAGACTTTGTTCATCATTCGCTGGTAGGTGGCTCCAGCGTTCTTCAACCCGAACGGCATGACGGTGTAACAATATGTGCCATCAGCCGTGATGAAGCTGACTTTCTCTTGATCCTCGGCTATCAAGGGCACCTGGTGATAACCCTGGTAAGCGTCCAACATGGAGATGAGCTCACTCCCAGTGGTCGAGTCGACCATTTGGTCGATCCGGGGCAAAGGGTAACAATCCTTTGGGCAGGCTCGGTTAAGATCTCGAAAGTTAATGCAGACTCTCCACTTATTGTCGGGCTTAGCCACCAGGACCACGTTGGCTAACCAAGCCGGGAATTGGACTTCTCGTATGTGTCCGACCTCCAACAACTTCTCGATTTCAGCTCGGATGACTTTGTTCTGCTCCGTGCTGAAATCTCTCTTCTTCTACTTGACTGGACTGGCGTTGGGATATACGTGTAGGTGGTGCTCGGCCACCTCCGATCGGACACCCTGTAGTTCCCTCACTAACCAGGCGAACACATCCTGGTTCCTTGTCAAGCACTCCACCAGTGGCTCCTTCAGCTCACTTGGCAGACCTGTGGCTATCTTGGCTCGGGACTCCGCCCGGTCGGGGAGCAGCTGAATTTCCTCCTTGTCCTCATGGAGCTAGGCCCAAGGAGAGGATTGTACCATATTGCAGCTACTGGACGTGCGCTGAGCCTTCTGACTCTCAGTCCGGACATCATCCATGTAGCATCGGCGAGCCACCCTCTGATCTCCCTTAACCTCCCTGACCTTGTTGCCGACCAGGAACTTGATCTTGAGATAGAAGGTTGAAGTTACTGTCCGGAACTGGTTGAAGGCCGGTCGACCCAGAATCACATTGTAGGCTGAGGGGGCGCCCACTATCAGGAAGGTGGACCATTTTGTTCTCTTCAGCGGCTCCTCGCCTAAGGAGATGGCTAGGCAAATCTGCCCGATCGACTGTACTTGGTTTTGGGTGAACCCGAACAGTGGCATGGCCACCGACTCCAGCTGGGATGGCTCAATCTGTAATTGGTCGAAGGCTTTCTTGTATAATATGTTGACTGAGCTACCAGTGTCCACTATGATTCGGTGGACCTGGTAGTTGGCGATCACGGTTGTGATGACCAGGGCATCATCGTGTGGGACCTCTAGTCCTTGTAAATCTTGCGGCCCGAAGCTGATTTGGAGCCCTTGTGCTTGTGCGACACTCGTACTGACCTGGTGAATCTCCAGTCGGCGCACCTGTGCCTTCCGAGCTCGGTTGGAGTCTCCCCCAATCGACCGGCCCGAGATCACGTGAACTCCTCCTCGGACGGCATTCTGCTGATTGACATGCTCCTCGTCCATTTCTTCGGACTCGGCTCGCTCCTCTCGTGGGAACAAGTTACGAGCAGTCGGGGGGTTCCGTCTAGGTTCCCCGACTGCTAGGGTATTCGCTGGATTTCCCCTACCTGAGCCGTGCCCAGGTGATGCCTGACGCCCTGTCCTTAGGGAGCAGGAGCCCGACCTCTCCCAGCCTGTCGGCACTCTTCCGTGTTGTGCGTGTTGCTCTGGTGAAATACGCAATAGGGCCTCCAGTGGGTTGGCAGACACCCCTGGGCCACTTGCTACACGTGCCTGCGCTCCATTCTCACTCGATCGATTGCTCCCCACGGGTTGCGGATGGGCCCGCCCGGGGATTGGTTGTTTTGAGCGGGGCTCGGGGTCGGCGTGTTAACTGCCTCCTTTTTCCGAGCGGCTTGTGCTTCCTCCACATTGATGTACTTGATAGCCTTCTCTAACAGGCTGTCGAAGTCCTTCAGCGGCTTCCTGATCAGCGAGCGAAAGAAGTCTCCCTCCTGCAGTCCTTGGGAGAAGGCGCTGATCAACACCTCGGGTGTAGCAGTTGGCACGTCTAGTGTCACTCCATTGAATCTCTTGATGTAGGCCCGGAGCGATTCCTTCGGGCCTTGCTTTAATGTAAATAAGTTGAGGCTGGTCGTGTGATGCCTCCGACTGCTAGCGAAATGCTGCAGGAATATCCTTCTGAGCTCCTCGAAGCTCGACACAAACCCGTTCAGGAGTTGGTCGAACCATCGTTGGGCCGACCCCGAGAGCGTGGTTGGAAAGCTCGACATTTCACGCATTTGGGGTATTGGTGCAGCAGGGCCATGCTCTCGAACTTCATGAGATGCTCCTCGGGGTCGGTCGTTCCAGCATACTCTGGTATGGTGAAAACCCAGAGATGTTTGGGCACCAGATCTTCGAGGATTTGCGAGGAGAAAGGGCAGCGCACCGGGGGGACCGGGAGTGGGTGGGCTGGTGCCTTTCCCTTATCTGGGCGCGGCTTGTGCGTATGGCTGGAAGTGGACGTCTCGGCGGGAAGCGAATGAGCCTCATCGTCCTGGGCTCGGTAGAAGACGGCAGGGAATGTGACCGAGCTTCATCGTCCCAGGCTCGTACTCTTCGGGAGTGAGGGTCACTGTCACTTGGTTGAGATCTTCCATCATGCACTCCCGATCAGGCAGAAAGGTCCTCCTTCTAGCGCCAAATATGATCTTGTCGCAAAGTGCGGTGGACTCCCAAGAGCGAAGCAGACCCGAGTATTGCTGATATTGGCTCCGACCTGCAAGGAAATGACCGTTAGCAACCCGCCGGGAAAAGTCCTCGGCAAGGCCCTCCGACGGTCAAGTTAGACTCCGGTGGAAGAGTAGGAAGCAATAGAACAGTAGACAAAATACTCGTGCGCGCGTACCTGCGAAGTTGAATGCGGAAGACCTTATATAGCCGAGGGAGCTGACAACTCCTATCCACTTCTACCGTTCTTTTGTACTCGGCGAAGACAGGAGCATGGGCACTGTCAGCTCACAGAATGACACCGATCGGCGCTGCCCAGTCTGACACAGGTAAGGGGTGGCGTGGTGCGGGGTGTCAGGGTGTGCCAGAGAAGTACAATGTCAGTGGGATATCCGCGATGTGGGCACGAACGGGATAAGGCCTGTGCCGACCCTCGTACCACGGCTGCCAGCATAATGTCAGGGGCGAATGTTATAAAGAAAGGGACAAATCCCGAGCTGGATCGCCGACCAGCCGACCAGCCGACCTGAGCGAAATCGGGTCGTGCAATTAATATCTTAGAGTGATACAAGACACTCCCTGAATCAGGGAGTACTCGGGTTTGATCAATCCGTCTAGTCCCGGGTTGTATGATTAACGCGCCTAGAGAACGCCGACTGGATGCCCATCGGATGTGACCCAGACGACCCTAGATTCGGCAGTCGATACCTCTCGCTAAGGGCTGATGTAGCATGTGCCTCGGGTGTCGGACGGGATCGGACACTCGGCGTCTTTCCTCGGGGTTCGGGTCGGAGTATATCTAACTAACCGCTTAGTCGGGTGCTTCGGGCCAAGTGGGCTTTGAGCTTATGACCCTGCCAGCCCGACCAGTCCATTCGCACCTGATGGACCTGATTTATCCTAATGTGATGCCAAATTGATCGACCAAACTACACCTAAACTAGGTCATGATCACTATACAATCGTGTTCCATTTGAACATGTTTTAAATGATTATATAAATAGAGATGGGTTATCATGAACTCCATTCGATGCCCTGGAGCGACAGCCGACAATACATCCTGTGGTCCACATCAACAATATTTTTTTATTATTTAATATAACTTCCTTTCTTCGTCTTTAATATATATATATATATATATATATATATATATTTTCATTTTAGTTTTTAAAATATACTTTTCCTCTAATGCTGTCTCATGCTCTCTCGTCTTCTTCCGAAAACTCAATTCATGCCCACGCTCGCCGTGCTTATCGTGCCCGCCCAACCGCCGTCTACCTGCCCGCTCGATGCCCAGCTGCCGGCCCATCGCCGGTGCCTATCGTGCACGCCCAACCGCCGCCTACCTGCCTGCTCGACGCCTGACCGCCCGCCCATCGCCGGTGCCTATCGTGCCCGCCCAATCGCCGCCTGCCAGCCATCTCGACGCCCGGCCACCCGCCCATAACGACGAGCGTGGGCATGAATTGAGTTTTCGGAAGATGACGAGAAAGCATCGGAGAGGAAAAGTATATTTTAAGAAATAAAATAAAATAAAATAAAATTTTTAGATACATGGAAGGCGACGAAAGGAAGTTACATTAAACAAATAAAAAAATCATTAATGTGGCTGTTGGGGTTTACTGTCGCTCAAGGGTCGCGCATCAAATGCGCTCAGGATAACCAACCTCTTTAACTGACAGAAATTTATCTATAATATAATTAATATTAATATGATTAAAAGAAGGGGATAAAATTATTATTTTTTAACGCTATATAATAATCTTATTGAACTTAAGTCATTTTATTTTAACATATTATAATTACAGCTTTTTACCGAAGAACGTATCCAAAAATTAATATTTATCAAAAGATATACTATGATTTCATTTTTATCAAAGGGCGCAGTCATTTTAGTAAACTTCCTCTTATACCCTTCCCGTTAACTAGTTTCTTTCTCTTTCTCTCTCAGTAACGAATTCCGAGATATCTGAACATATTTTTTCAGACTTTTTATTTTAAAATAATATATTATAGAATCGGCTAAAAAATTTAAGGTAAAAATCAAAAAAATATTTCAGTTAAAAAAATATCTCATCCAACGTGATATTCAAAAACTATAAAGAGATAATTTTTTATATTTAATTAATATAAATTAATATATTAAATAATATTTAATAAATATATTACTATATATAAAAAAAGCCTGTGGGCCTGAAATTAGATGATTTAGGTCCGACGTGGACTCAAAATTTTTTTTCTATTTTAAAAATATATTAATATATAAAAAAACCTATCAAAACACATATTTCAGATTAAAACGCAGGGTCTGAAGTCACGCTAGGAGGGCCTGAACACAGATGTGTTCAGACCCTTCAGGCCTAAGGAGGGCCTGAACACATCTGTGTTGGCCTGAACACATCTGTGTTCAGGCCCTCCTTGGGTCTGAACATAATCTTGGATAAATGTAAGTAAATTAAATAAAAATATCAATAGTTCTAATTAGAGATGAGCTAGGAGATGGTATTTTTGGTAACCAAACTTCTAATGATTATAAATTATGTTACAATAGGAGATTTTTAGGTCTATAAGTGAGTTTTCACCAAAATCCACTAATGGACCCAGGATATTTGGATTTCTCAAAATCTAATATCAATAGTTAGAGTTGAGCTAGGAGATGGTATTTTTGGTGTCCAAACATCTAATGATTATAAATTATGTTGCAATAGGAGATTTTTAGGTCTATCAGTGGGGAAAACCCATTGATGGACCTAAGATATTTGGATTTCTCAAAATCCAATATCAATAGTTAGAGTTGAGCTAGGAGATGGTATTTTTGGTGTCCAAACTTCTAATGATTATAAATTATGTTGCAATAAGAGTTTTCTAGGATGAATCAGTAGGTTTCGGTGAAAACTCACTGATGGACCTAGGATACTTGAATTTCTCCATACTTGATATCTCTATTTAGAATTTACTTAGGAGATGTTATTTCTGATGTGTAAACTTAGTACCAATAATTTTCAGTTATATACTCTAACCGTATCAGTTGGCACACAAAGATGTATAAATATGACTGCATCTTGGGCACAGTTAAAAGAAACATCTCTTTCAACATGATTTCAAAAATATAAAGAGATAATTTTTTATATTTGATTAATCTAAATTAATATAATAAATATATTAATATATAAAAAAATTTATCAAAACACGTGATTTTAGATTCAAACGCATGGCCTGAAGTGATCCTAGGAGGGTCTGAAGTCAAATAACTTCAGACCCTATAAATAATTAATTTAATAAATAATGATTAAATATAAAAAAAATATTTTAAAATAAATGAATTTTCAGTGCCCTTGGGCCTGAAGTCATCTGACTTCAGGCCCTCCTACCGTGATTTCGAACGCTGCGTTTGAATATGAAATTATGTGTTTTGATAGGTTTTTATCAAATAAATAATATTTAATAAATATATTAATATATAAAAAACCTATTAAAACACGTAATTTCATATTCAAATGCAGGACCCGAAATCACGGTAGGAGGGCCTGAAGTCAGATGACTTCAGGTCCAAGGGCACTGAAAATTCATTTATTTTAAAAATATTTTTTTATATTTAATCATTATTTATTGAATTAATTATTTATAGGGTCTGATGTTATTTGACTTCAGGCCCTCCTAGGATGACTTCAAGCCCTGCATTTGAATCTGAAATCACGTGTTTGATAGGTTTTGTTATATATTAATATATTTATTAAATATTATTTATTATATTAATTTAGATTAATCAAATATAAAAAATTATCTCTTCATATTTTTGAAATAATGTTGAAAGAGATGTTTCTTTTAACTGTGCCCAAGATATAGTCATATTTATACATCTTTGTGTGCCAACTGATACGGTTAGAGAACATAACTGAAAATTATTGGTACTAAGTTTGCATATCAGAAATAACATCTCCTAAGTAAATTCTAAATAGAGATATCAAGTATGGAGAAATCCAAACATCCTAGGTCCATCAGTGAGTTTTCACCGAAACCCACTGATTCATCCTAGAAAACTCCTATTGCAACATAATTTATAATCATTAGAAGTTTGGACACCAAAAATACCATCTCCTAGCTCAACTCTAACTATTGATATTGGATTTTGAGAAATCCAAATATCCTAGGTCCATGAGTGGGTTTTCCCCACTAATAGACCTAAAAATCTCCTATTGCAACATAATTTAAAATCATTAGATGTTTGGACACCAAAAATATCATCTCATAGCTCAACTCTAACTATTGATATTGGATTTTGAGAAATCCAAATATCTTAGGTCCATCAGTGGGTTTTGGTGAAAACCCACTGATAGACCTAAAAATCTCCTATTGCAACATAATTTATAAGTATTAGAAGTTTGGACACCAAAAATACCATCTCCTAGCTCAACTCTAACTAGAACTATTGATATTTTTATTTAATTTACTTACATTTATCTAAGATTGTGTTCAGGCCCTCCTTAGGCCTGGAGGGCCTGAACACATCTGTGTTCAGGCCCTCCTAGAGTGACTTAAGACCCTGCGTTTTAATCTGAAATTACGTGTTTTGATAGGTTTTCTTATATATTAATATATATTTAAAATAGAAAAAAAATTTGAGTCCACGTTGAGCCTGAATCATCTAATTTCAGGCCCACGTTGGTCCTGAAATTAAGGGTCTTAAATTTTTAATTTCAGGCCCACAGGCCTTTTTTTATATATTAATATATTTATTAAATATTATTTAATATATTAATTTATATTAATCAAATATAAAAAATCATGTCTTTATATTTTTGAAAGAGCAATGATAGGGAGAGTGAAAATGGGAGAGTGAAAACCATAGTGAATGATGTGGCATGACATGGCACGACGTGACATGCACACACCCGATTATCGCTTGGACACCATCGGCGGCCTTTGACCGCCGCCCCGAATCAAACTATATCCTGGGGGCACGGTGAACCCGTCGGAGATCATGCATGTAAGGTGTCACGTCATTCACTATGATTTTCACTCTTCCATTTTCACTCTCCCAATCATTATTCTTTTTGAAATCACGTTGGATGAGATATTTTTTTAACTGAAATATTTTTTCGATTTTTACCTTACATTTTTTAGCCGATTCCATAATATATTATTTTAAAATAGATGAAGTTTACTAAAATGAGTGCGTTTTTTGGTAAAACTGAAACCATGGTACGCCTTTTGATAAATATAAATTTTTGGGTGCACCCTTTGTAAAAAGCCGTTATAATTATACATACTTGTTTTGCTCAATTAATTTCAAAAGTATATGGTCTTCCGTTTGATTAGTCAAATCGGAGCCATAACGTAGGACCGTTACATGTGATAAGAGGATAAATCACGTATTTTTTTTTTCAAATTTATAAAAATATAAGCAAGTACAACAAAAAATAATGAAAAAGATATCACACGAACATAAGTCGGTTTTACATGCTTCGGAGCCTTCGGCGACTCCTACTGTAAGGCCCAGGTCCCTTAGACATTTTCGACGGGTAATCCACTAATACCCTCTTTCAGTAAACTTTCGGTAGAGTGATCGAGTACAAAAATGAGTAGAAAATATAACAATCCTACACTTCCTACTTGATATGAATTAAGTACAAGTAAATAAATTCGTTACCAACACTCAAGTTGAATCTGGATCAGTTCATGTGTTGGCGTCAATCTTCTGGCAGCGATTAGACGTTGTCGATCAAAGCAGTGCCGCAGCAGGAAGATATGGAAGCAGCAAGATGAACCCGAAAGCTTGAATGTCATAGTGAAAAGATGATTATCTTGAAGCTTCAGCAACATTGCCCTTATAAAAGACATCTGAGGTATTTCAGTTCCCAACTGAGGCACCTCAGATCTAGCGAAAACCTATCCTTGATCTGAAGCCTCTACTTTCGCTGCTTATCTTCTAGAAGGAGCCTTAGATCCCCTTTGAGGCGCCTCAGTTCCCAACTGACGCACCTTAGATCCAACCTGAAGCGCTTTCGTTTGCTGAAATTTCATCTTCAGCGGAGATTGTGTAGAGGCACCCCAACCACCTAAGGTGTCTCTAGTCCAAATTGAGGCATCTCAGGCATTGATCATCTGAGGCAACTTTTATAATTTAAACCATACAAAATCACATTAGTCCAAAACAACAAATACCATGCAAAATAAGGTTAGTGTTCCGGAAGGAGTCGACGATGATAGCCAGTCACCGAAGTTCCACCCTCATGGAAGTCGCTGCGTCAGAGAGGAACTTAGGCTTCTGCGAGGTTAACACGAGCGTTAGGGGATACACCGGCGGGGATCCGGCGGAGTCCACTCCGATGCTCAAGTTAGTCTATTGTCTGAGAAGTATAAAGATATGGAGAGTTCAGAGAGTGTAACCCCCTTACCGGAGGGGATGAACTACCTTTTATACTGATGGTGACAGATATACGTGCCCTTTGATCGGCGCCACGTCTCCGGTACTTAAGCCACGTCCCCCTCCTCTTTCGACGGTTACAGGATATCCTTTGAAATGGTCTGCGTCGTTATCCCGCTACTACCCGTTGCGCCATTTATGGGTTGCAAATACCTCTTCTAATGGGGATGCTTATCCATACCAAAGGGGGGGGTCGGTACCTGAGGTCGGTTATTGCAGGGACTCCACCTCCTGAGGTGAGCTTGGGGTCTTCGGGTGCCTCAATTCCCAAGGTGCTCTCAGGGCCTAATCTCCCGGGGTGTTCCCGAGAGGGATTTTCTAGCTGGCCTTCCCGGATGAGTCGCCCGCGGTGAGTCTCGGGGCCCGAGAAGGAGGGTTATCTCGACTTAACGTGTTGTGTCCCGCAGCTTCTTCATACCTCGTTCCGGCCACGGCTCATTCAACCCTATCAGTTAACATAACTACAATGTGGACTAAATAAACATGAGTATTAAATAGACTCTGTCTTCCCAAGATCAGGATCTAGTCAATAGCCTCAACTTAGAGATCCAAAATGGTTCTAAGTTGGACCGCGCTTAAAGTCCTAACGAAGACTCGTTCCCACCTGAATTCGCTCTTCCAGTGACTTATCTCACTTATCTTTGTGCAGTTCTACTTGACTTCTTAACCCACCAGGACTTCTTGCCAGAACTCCACCATCCTGGAATTCCTACGAAGTCTCTAACAACTTGGATTTCAATAAGTTGTCAGGCCTCATGAACCCAACTGGACTTCCCGTAGGACTCCACCACCCTGGACTTCAGTCTAGTATTTGGTTCTAAGTCTTTCAAACATGCACACTTGGTAAAAAAGTTAAATAACCACAATCCTAACTTTAACCTATTTGTCCTTCATCGAAACCTGAGTTTGACCATTAGTGCAAACTGCATTAACAATCTCCTCATTTTTGATGCAATGACAACCTGAGTTAAAGTTAGAAAAAACAGCAACAATAATAATAAGCTTCAATGTAAATCATGGTTAGTTGAGATGCTCTAAAATCAGGGTCAGTTTCAAGTATGTTAATTTTCTAGATGTTTCTAGTTTGTAACCCTTAACCTTCCCTCTTTGGCATTCATCAAAATAAACAGATAATAATATTATCATCTAAGAATAAGTAGCACAAGCAACAATTTGATCAAGGGGAGATCTAGAATAGACAATGTTTTTTCAAGAAATATAAAGGTAGTTTCAAAAACCATAGATGATATAGTCTTAAAAATTTTTGAGCAAAAAATTTGGAAAACTAAGTCAATTGAAAAAGTTGGTATAAGTGTCCTTTGGAAAGTTAAGTGTGAGATGCCTTTTTCAAAATATTTAATATAAATAGATTATTCAAAGTATCCCTTTAACAAAATTAAGTTTTAAGGCCAAAAGAGATGTAACATTGAGTGATAATACTGTTTAAAAAAAAGAGATTAGAAAGATGAATATTTTCAAGTTAACATGAGTTCTTAACCGAAAATGAGTTTTCAAAAGCTAAATTAAGCAATGATTTTCAAGTCAGAGCATATCTTATTTATAAAATTTCTTAAATTTTTTCAAAATAAGATTTATAAAAGGCATAACTATTAAGATAATATTTCAAGAGTAGTTTTTAAGATAAATTTTCAAAAAGACGTGAAAGTATAACATTTTACTAAAATAATATCAAAAATAGATTTTTCAAAATAGTCAAAAAGATGGATTTTGAAAAACTAATTTTAGGAAAACATTTTCAAATCTTAAATGAATATTAAAATTTCAAAAATAATTTTTTAAAATATTTCAAAAATGCCTATTTTTCGGGTAGTTTTCAAAGATAAAGAGCAACTTTAAAATTTATTTTAGTGAAATAAAAAATTAGTTGGCAGGTAAAACTTTGATAAATGTCTAACTTCAAAAGTGTATATCCAAGTAGGTGTCAAAATTTACTTAGGTATTGTAGTTAAGTAAAAGAAATTTTTTTGAGACAAAAACATAAGTGTTTTGAAAGCAACTAAAATAATTTTTCAAGCGTAATTTTTTTTAAATAATTAATTTTAGAAATTTGAAAAATTGAATAAGAAAATTTAATCTTAATGCTCCCCCTATCCAATTAACAAACTTAGCCCATCCTTAATGTGAAAGCGTATCAATATCTCCAACAACCAAAATAGTTAGATTTGAAAAATCAAATTAGCTTTTGAAAAGTTTTGAAATGTAATTTTTAAAGATGTCTAAGTACGTGATATAAGCCTAGTCTAGCACATACATACATTATTATGAGCAAGAAAGTAATTAAATAAATCACATAAAGGTGTTAAACAAGTTAGAAAGCAAAATAAGTTTTAAATAACTCAAAATACAAAATCAGTCAAGTCTAATCAAGACAGAAATTAGTTAAGTCTCATCTGGAGGAGGTGGAGATGGAGGGTTTTGGGGTTTTCTACTTTTCGCGAACTGAGGTGATTCAGTTTGGTCTTGAGGCATCTTAGTGACAAGTGAGACACCTCAATTTTGTTTCTGAGGCACCTTAGATCAATCTGGGCGAGATTTCCGCCACCATCCATGTGGGAGGCACCTCGACTTTAGCTAAGCGCCTTCGATTATTTAGGCTGGCTTTGCATCGCCTCGCATGCGAGGTATCTTGGCTTAGCCGAGGCGCCATAGTTCCGTTAGAGTAGAGTTTTAAAGTTAATTAAGCTTTAAAGTTTTTAAGTTTTTAAGTTAATTAAAATTGAACATTAATTGATTAAAGTTACCGTTTGAATGAGATTAATTGAAGTTTAAAATTAATTAGTATTTAAATTAAGATTTAAGGTTTTAGGATTAATTAAAGTCAAAGTTTGGTTAAGATAAAATTTTAGTTAAAGTTTAAGAGTTAATTAAGTTTAGAATCAGAAATTTATTTAAATTTTAATAATCAAATAAAGTTGAAATTAAAATTTAAAGATTTAAAATTTAAGTTTTAAAATTAAAATTTTAATTAGGGTTTAAAAATCAATTAAGTTTGAAATTGAAGTTAGAGTTCGAAAATTAAGTTTAAAATCAAGATTTTAATTAAAGTTTTAAAAATCCAGGATTAAGTAAGGTTTAAGATTAAAGTTTGAAAATAAATCTAACTTGAAATTAAGGTTAAATTTTTAAAAAAAAATTTAAAGTTGAAAACAAATTAATTACAGTTGTTTTGGAAGGAGTCGACGTTGACGGCCAATCATCAGAGTTTAGCCCACGAGGATGATGACGTGAGAGGAAGAGCTCCCATCCTGCGAGATAAACATGAGCATTAAGGGGAACACGCCGGAGGTTGTCCGGTGGAGCCCACTCCGACGCTTAAGTCAGTGCCTGAGTTTTTTTAGATGGAAGGAAATAAGGAAAAATGTGAGTCAGAATGAGCATAACCCCTTACCTGGGGGTTAAAGTAGCTTTTATACCTGAGGCGGTAGTCACACGTGTCCCCACGTTCTTCTCCACACCCCCTCAATTGTCAGTTACTGGATAATCGTTATAACAGGCCTCATAGCCATTAAATTTGAGCTATTGCGATAATTAAGGTTTTAATGGTCGCGTATTATGGGTCCTGATTATCCCGTAATTACTAGTGGTACTTATCCATAGATCTGAAGAAAGGGGACAGTTACTTGAGGTCGGGCTATTGGATATATAGGGTGATCCTTGGGCTCTGCTATCCCGAGGTGATCTCGGGGTCCTTTGGCCCAGGGGGATCCCGGGCGCTCACCTTTCCGAGGTGATCTTAGGGACCTGATCTCTCGAGGTGATCTCGGGCGTGTGTCCTCCTGGAGAGATCTCAAGAGTATATCTACCTGAGATGGTCTCGGGAACCTACCTTCCCGAGGGGGGTTCGGGAGTCAAGGAAAGAGAGTCGTCTAGACTCGATAGATCTCGCCACATAGCTTTTTCAGTTCACGTGTCAGCCACGAGGTGCTCAACCCCATCACAAGTCCCTCCCTTCAAGTCTAATAATCGATGGAAGTGTGGCTGACTGATTAGACTAGTGTTGTAACGAAGAAACTATGTTTTGGTGGGTCCCTTCACCCATTACTACTTCATTAGCGGCACGTTGGGTCTGAGGAATCGAAAGATTCATCCCAGGGTTCGAGGTAATCTCTTTTTGAATTAGCCTTCCTAAAAGGCTTCTGCAATTCTCGAGGCACAACAATGATAGCTGTCCATCACCCATAAAAGCGCATGGAGCTCTTTAATGGCGACAAAACCCCTTCGCGAATTCGCCCCTGCCACGTACCCCAACTTCTCTCCAGCGATCTTTTGCTGACATGCGCAGCTCCGGCTGACATGCGTGGCAGGCTCACATCAGACGCCTGCTTAGTAGTGACGCCTCAATGTAGTTGTCTCCCACCGTCCACGTGTCTTGCCCCCATTATACACACGCAGGCAGCTTCCTCCCTATAAAAAGGGGAGGCGAATACGTTTAGCCACCTTCCGACTTCATCGCTTAGAAGACATCGTCTTCACCTTCTTTCCTAAGGACTCTTTCTCACGCGTAAGTCTTCTACTTCTTCTCGTCTTCTTCCTTAGGAGCCATGGGTAAGGAGAGCAAGAAAGACCAAGGTAGGAGAGAGGTTCTAGAGGAGGGCTACCAAGTAGAGGGGTACGAGTCTGCCTCTTCTAGAGTATGGTCGGAAGCACTACAAGCGGCCCGTGAGGCTTATGACATTCCGGCCGAGATGGCGGTGGTGATCCCTAGGGTGGACCAGTCGTCGGTAGAACCTCCTCTAGGTTTCTTTACTTTTTTCCTGGGGAAAGTAGAGTCAGGGCTTTGTTTCCCTATCCCTCCTTTCTTCATGAATGTATTCTCTTATTTTGATATCCCTCTCCACCAGATGGCTCCTGACGCCTTTGCTCAGATGAGTGAGGTGTACATCATCTTTAAACTCTTCGACATCCCCCTGACCCCTCACCTTTTCCATTCCTTCTTCGTTTCAATTGGCTCGCGAGGGGAGTTTAGATTTACAACGCGCCCCAGCCATAGGTTCTCAGGGGGTTCCCTTCTTCTCATAAAGGGTGGAAGGAGAAGTTTTTCTTCATCCGACTACCCCATCGTCCTTTTAGTTCCCTTCGCTGGATGGAGAATCTGCCTGCTCCCCCTGAACTAGGGAACTTTCAACAGGATCCCACCTACCAGCGAGCTAGGGGCATTCTCTCTGGCATGGAGTTTAGTGGCCCGGGTTTGGTACATAGTGATGAGCTCATGTACCGAGCGAGCCTCAACCATAAAGTCACCCGCATCAGTCCTAACCTCGATATGTTTGTCATTTCCATCAATGCTCATTAATTCTAATTGATGCTCTGTTGCCTATCTACTCCAGAGAAAATCATGCTCTCGAAGGCGATGAACCGGCTCATCAAGTGGGAGGAAGCCAACAAGGGGGCCTTGGATCCTCCTCCAGTCCCTCTCGCCTCGCCCTCTGCTTCGGCCGAGGCCTCAGAGGAGACTGTTGAATCGTCCAGTGAGCATGCAGCGCCAGAGCGAACAGAGGCTCCTACCTTGCCTCAGACACTTGCCAACCATGGGACTCTGGGTCTGTCTGTCAACCCGGAGACTGGCGTCCCTTCGAGGAATGATCCACCTCTTGCTACCGTCCATATGGGGGAGGCTGCGGAGAAGTCATCGCCACCCGTCGACCCACAAATACCCAAATTCTCTGGGCGACAAAAGAGGAAAGTCCTGGAAGACTTGACCCCGAGACAGAAAATGTTGCATCACATCGACCCCAGCACACTCTCTTCCATCTCTGAGGAGGGCCTTCCCATCTCCGATGATGAAGATAGCACCCCCCCCCCCCCCCCCCCCCCCCCCCCCCCCCCCCCCCCCCCGTCTCTGCCTTCCCAGCGGACTGCCCCTACAGAGACAGGTGGTCAGGCCCTCGACTCCTCCCTGGTCGACTCTTCTGAGGCCCCGACAGGCAAGCAAGCATTGCCTGCCCAACCTCGGATGCAACTCGACCGCCTATGCAAAAGGCTGGACATGACCTTGGAGGCTGCCGCACAGTCTTTCCCCCCGGTGCACTTTAATGAGGTCCCTGTCGAGGGCCTTTCTTCGGAGGGGGCCTCCAATTCTAAGGAGGATGACTCTGGCCCCTCTATAGTGCCCCTGGAGCTCCCATTGTCCAGCCACTCCCCACACGCAGTGACTCCTTGCCCTCTATGAGTTGAGCTGACACCCTGAGAAGTCAAGGAGTCTCAGGAGGGGAAGCCGTGCGAGTCTCCGCCGGGCCTCTCACCACCCTCCGTGAGTCTCTTTTGAAGGTAAGTGTTCCAGGATTCATAGGTTACTTCCCTTTATGTTTCATAACTCCTTTGCACTGTGACAGGCGGCTCTTGACTGTCTGACGATCGGTCACCACTTGTACTCCTAGACAGTGGTTGAGGCCTTGACCCGCCAAGCACTAAGAGCAGAGGTCATAGCTGACCATGCCCATAGGGCGGGACTCATGCAAACGGAGGTCAGCAGAGCTCTCTGAGTGAAGGTGGAGTATCAACTGGACACCCTGCTGGCTATGGAGGTCTCCCTACATAGTTCCCGTAGTCGGGAGCGTTTGATGTCCGAGAGGGCAGTGACCCTCATAGACGACCTACTCCAGATGACTCAGGAGCGGGACCAGCTCCAAGCGAAGGAGAAAAAGTTATCAGGGGATGCCTGACTCCTGGAGACTTCAGTCGGAAGGTTAAATGAGCACATTAAAGACTATGTGCACCAGCTAGCCCAGAAGGAATCTGACATCATGGCGACAGCTGATCACTTGACTGACCTCGAGGAGGACATGGCCCAGGAATGATCGAAAGCCCTGGCCACTTCAGAAAGACTCAAAGAGACCCTGGAAGACCAGGACAAAATGTTTTCTGAGGTGGCTCAGCTAAAGATTCCCAAGGAGGTAGCCAAGGCTAGGCTGCTGTAACGACCCGAAAAATTTTCTCAATATTTTCTTTAGAAATATTGATCATACCTAGATAGATTCTCGAGGAACATAGGGGTACTAGTATGAACATTAGCATGATTATCCATGATTCTCCATATAGACTAAGAAGCTAAGTAGTAATGGGCCTTAGATGGGCCCTTCTAATACCATGGCCATTAAGGGACCTTAGGTAAAAATTTTATCATGAATGGAAATGGATGTCAATTAGAAATATTAACATAAACCTTAGTGGGCTCTTATATGGGCCTTGGCAAAAATAATTATAAAAGTAATAAAAAGAAGTGCATGTACCAAGAATTGAACCTTGAACCTAGTGTACCACCATACATGTACTAACCAATTCACCTAGCAAGGGAGTTCTAGTGGAAAAGGAAAATGATTGTTGTTAAGGCTAAGAGGAAGTGAAGAGTCACCATGTGAGGAGGCACCATGACTTTTCACTTGCCCCCTCCACTTAGTATAAGAAGGGTGGATGAGAGGGGAAAGGACTTAAGTTATTTTCTTTTACTCCAAGACTTTTCCTCTTCCCTTCTTCCTTCTCCTTCCTCCTTCTAGCTGAAACCCACAAGGGGTTTCTCCTTTGGAAAAGTTTCACAAGGAGACTTCTTCTTCAAAATCTAAGGGCTTCCTACAAGGCTACAAGGGCTAGGGGTGGTCTAAGGTCAAGGAGGTTTTCTTTTGCTTCTCTATTCAAGGTTATAACCAAGATAAACCAAGGTAAGACTTCCTCACCTGTGGTATAATAGTTTTTGGATGTTATCTTTCATGATTTAAAGTTTTGTTTGGTATGTTGAGAAAAAAACCATGAAATAGGGTTCCTACAATTTTCGGCTAAAGCAAGTTTTGGGTCTAAGATGATGTTAAAACCTCTCTTATGTTTCCTAATGCTTCCTTATGATAAATAATGAATGATATACGAATTGTGGGATTTTTGTAGCACCCAAAAGCCCCATGAAGTTTTCGGCCACCCTCTCATTTTAGGGTTAGGATTAGATCTAACTCTCCAAGTATGTGTATTATGATTCCCTAGGATATAATAGATATTAATTGTGGAATATATGAATTTTTCCATGGATTTAAACCCTCCATAAGTTTCGGCCAAGACCAAAATATGGGTCTAGGACTTAGGGTTAGCCCCAATCATGGGTTCAAATGGCTTCCTATGGCATTGTATATATTGTATTGGATGTTAATTGTGACCTATATGAATTTTCCATGGACTTGTGGCCCTTTAGGGTTTCGGCCAAGACTCAATCTAGGGCTAAGAAATTAGGGTTAGCTCCAACTATGGGTTCTAATGGTTTCCCTATGGCATGGTAGCTAATGTATGGGTTTTTCTTCACGTATGGTATCCCACATGTTATTTGAATAATAGGGTATCCCTTCTTCCAACTTTCGGCCAAGCACTTTAACTAGGGTTTGGGATGAGTTAGGGTTTCAAGAATACTTGTTTATGGCTTTTTGTGATGTATATATATGTTCACACATGTGGTATGAATGTTATGTTACTTAAAACCCTAACCTTATGTACTATACTTCATGATTTTTGTATGCTTATGTTAGATACCATGTTTTAGGAGGTTCCATGCATGAATGTTTTAAGCCTTAGACCATGAACGCAAGTGTTGTGAAGTAGGCCTTATCTTGTGAAGAAGAACACATGATTAAGTTAAATACCTATGATAGCTATATGGTTAAGTAGGCCTATGCATGTTCTATGTTGAATACCATGGACTTAGGTAGTATGTGTCATGTTCATATGAATCCTACCCATGCACGCTTATCATAGATACTATGGTTATGTATGCTAGGTGACATGTACTTTGTATGAAATGCATGCTTACCTTATGTACCATGATCATGCAAGCTTTATGAACTAAGATGATGTTTATGCCTTAAGGCATAATTATGTATGTATGTCATGTCTTATGAATGAAAATGATGAATGAAAATAAGGTTCATTCCTTCGAGGCATAATGATGATGTTATGCATTAAGTATGAATGATGAAATGTTAAGTATGCTTTATACCATGCCCATGTAATAGGATCCGGTTTATGTCTTTAATTATGCCATGTATGTTCTATGAATGAAAGAAGCATGTGAAACTATTTTACTTTATGAATGGGTTTGTACCGGACCTAAGTAAGGTCCACGGTTCTGGACTACCGATGAAGCTGTCTACGGTTCTGGACTACCGATGAAGCTGTCCACGGTTCTGGGACTACCGTAGCTGTCCTTACCCTAGTAGGTCGAGATTAGCTACCTCGTATTTACTTAGGGATGCGCGCATATGATGAATGTATGTGGTACAAGCCAGGGCCCCCTGATGTGATGATTATATTTAAGTATTTACAAGTATGATTTCCAAATAAGCATCCATATGTTATATGCATTTGACTCACGCATCCATTCATGTTATGCATCCATGTGAATAAATGTTTATTATGTCTATGTTTTATGATTAAGAACCATGTTTATTATGGTCATGATTTATGATTAAGAACCATGTTTATTATGTTCATGTTTTCTGATTAAGAACCATGCCAGGTTAAATGTTCATTATGTTTATGTTTTCTGATTAAGAACCATGACATGTCGAATGTTTATTATGTTTATGTTTTATGCTAAGAATCATGTCATGTTAAATGTTTCTATGCTTATATTTTATGTGACGTATGGTTTTAGTGAGTAGGGAAGGGTCTTTCTAAGCCTATGTGCTTATAGTTTTATTGTCTTATACCGCAGATCAAGCAAGAGGATATTAAGGGAAGCAATAGGAGGGCAAGAGTGTGTGTGTGGTAGTGACATGACCAGGAAAAAGATTCTCATATTTATACTTTGTCTCATGGCTTATGTTTGCACTGTCTTTTTAAGTTTCATGCTATACATATGATAGTTATGCCTGAAGAATAACTTACTACCTATGTTGCTTATGACTACTTTATGTGATTTTTATATCATGATGTTATGTAGGATGTTAACATGCTAAGTTACCATGTCGCTATGTTTAGGAATGATAGTATAAGACATGTCTACGAGATTCAAGTGTTAGGTGCATGTAAGTATAAAAGTTTTAAATTATTCCGCTGCATTACAATGTTCATGTGCCTATATATACGTTAGCGTAACGCCGTCTCTCGCCTCACCGTAAGGTGTGGAAAAAAAAGACGGGCGTTACAGCTGCACAATCTCCAGGCTATCGAGGCCTCCCGCCCTAAGGAGGCTGAGGCAGAATTCAAGACCAGGTTCCTGGAGTTGGACGAGTTTGGCGATAACCTTGCCGACCAAGTAATGAAGCGTTTGAAGCAGGGCTTCCATGGGGCCATCGATCAACTGAGGAGGGCCCAACTCTTGTCGTCGGACGCCGACTTGAGTTTCATGAGCATTGGCCGAGTCTGGGAGGAGCTCCCGCTAGAAGACAAGGAGTTGTAGACAATAAAGAACCCTTTTTCGCCCTGGACCTCACCTTTTCTTTGTTCGTTCTTACTATTTTCTCCATCTTTCCTAATGTAATCATTTTGATCGTAATGAAAATATTTTTTAACTTATTGTCCTGAGTATCTTTTTTGTTTGGCTCCTTATGTATGATTTATCCTTGGCGGGAGGAATAAGGAAATTGATGAACCAATATTTTTCCTCGACTCAAGGAGCAATGACGTTGACAAGCAGCAATTCAACCCAAGGAGAAAGGGGCCCCGAGAGAGGCCCTCGGTGGAGCCGAGCGAGCCGGGATGCCCCAGCCGAGACAATCATCGACCCATCACCGCGAGGTAGTAGGGCTTTTACAGCTCTTGGACGGGCATCCGCATCACCAAGACCAGGCCTACTCCCCTCGGGCATCCACAGCACTGTGTGGTAGCAGGGTTTTTACAGCTCTTGGCCAAGCATCCGTAGCACCCGAACCAAGCCTACTCACCTCGGGCATCCGCAGCACCACGAGGTAGTAGGGGTTTACAGCTCTTGGACAGGCATCCGCAGCACCCAGACCAAGCCTACTCACCTCGGGCATCTGCAACACCACGAGCTAGTATGGTTTAGGCAGCGCTTGGTCGGGCATTCATAGCACCCGAACGAAGCCTACTCACCTCGGGTATCCGCAGCAGTGTGAGGTAGTAGGGTTTTAGAGCTCTTGACTGAGCATCCGCAGCACCCAGACCAAGCCTACTCACCTCGGGTATCCGCAGCACCGCGAGGTAGTAGGGTTTTACAGCTCTTGGCCGAGTATTCATAACACCCAAACCAAGCCTACTCACCTAGGGCATCCACAGCACCGTGAGGTAGTAGGGTTTTACAGCTCTTGGTCGGGCATCCACAGCACCCAGACCAAGCCTACTCACCTCGGGCATCCACAGTACCACGAGGTAGTAGGGTTTAGGTAGCTCTTGGTAGGGCATCTGCAGCACCCGGACCAAGCCTATTCACCTCGGGCATCTGCAGCACCGCGAGATAGTAGGGTTTTACAGCTCTTGGCCGGGCATCCACAGCACCCAGACAAAGCCTACTCACCTCGGGCATCCGCACCACCAGGAGGTAGCAGGGATTTTACAGCTCTTCACCGAGCATCCGCATCTCCCAGACCAAGCCTACTCACCTCGGGCATCCGCAGCACCGCGAGGTAGTAGGGTTTTATAGCTCTTGGCCGGGAATCTGCAGCACCCAGACTAAGCCTACTCACCTCGGGCATCTGCAGCACTGCGAGGTAGTAGGGTTTAGGCAGCTCTTGGTCGGGCATCCGCAGCACCCAACCAAGCTTACTCACCTCGGGCATCCGCAGCACCACGAGGTAGTAGGGTTTTATTAGCTCTTGGTCGGGCATCCGCAACACCCAACCAAACCTACTCACCTCGGGCATCCGCAGCAACATGAGGTAGTAGGGTTTTATCAGCTCTTGGTCGGGCATCCGTAGCACCCAGACCAAGCCTACTCACCTCGGGCATCCGAAACACCGTGAGGTAGTAGGGTTTTACCACTCTTGGTCGAGCATCCGCAGCACCCAGACCAAGCCTACTCACCTCGACCATCCGCAACACCGTGGGGTAGTAGGGTTTTATCAGCTCTTGGTCGGACATCCGCAGCACCCAGACCAAGCCTACTCACCTCGGGCATCCGCAGCACCACGAGGTAGTAGGGTTTTATTAGCTCTTGGCCGGGCATCCGCAGCACCCAACCAAACCTACTCACCTCGAGCATCCACAGCACTATGAGGTAGTTGGGTTTTATCAACTCTTAGTCGGGCATCCGCAGCACCCAAACCAAGCCTACTCACCTCGGGCATCCGCAACACTGCGAGGTAGTAGGGTTTTACCGCTCTTGGTCGAGCATCCGCAACACCCAGACCAAGCCTACTCACCTAGGGCATTCACAGCACCACAAGGTAGTAGGGTTTTATCAGCTCTTGGTCAGACATCCGCAGCACCCAGACCAAGCCTACTCACCTCGGGCATCCGCAGCATCGCGAGGTAGTAGGGTTTTACCGCTCTTGGTCAGGCATCTGCAGCACCCAGACCAAGCCTACTCACCTCGAGCATCCGTAGCACCGCAAGGTAGTAGGGGTTTTACCGCTATTGGTCGGGCATCCGCAGCACCGAACCAAGCCTACTCACCTCGGGCATTCGCAACACTTCGAGGTAGTAGTGTTTTAACAGCTCTTGGTCGAGCATCCGCAGCACCCAACCATGCCTACTCACCTCCGGCATCCGCAGCACCACGAGGTAGTAGGGTTTATGACATATGTATTGACACTTTTATGATGAGACGTCTCGTTTATTTTATGACTATCACTGTAAGGCAGCAAGAATACATAAACAAGTACATAGTATATTTCACAAATCTCACCGGGTGTGATAGGGTTGGATATAGTTGGCATGCCATGGCCTCTTCATCTTTTTGTCCCTGTCCTCTTGTGGATGGTAGCTACCTCCGGCTAGCTTTCTGATGATGGGGTAAGGCCCGCTCCACTGTGGCTCTAGCTTCTCGAGCTCACCTACGGGCTTGAATCACTCCTAGACCTTGTCCCCAACTTGAAAGTCTCGGACGATCACTCGACAATTGTACGCCCGCCGCATGCACTGCTGGTGCGCCACTAGTTGGGTAGCTGCTTTGTCACGGATCTCGGACACGAGGTCTAGGTCGACCAGTTGCTCCTGATCATTTTCCTCCTTTCCTCTCTAGGCCCTTCCTCCTCTCGAGGATTGGTGAGATCGATTTGTAGAGCTTCTTGCGTCTTCGGGTTCTTACGCACTTCTGATCTAACCTCCTCGTTGAAGCATCGCCGTGACACCAACTGGTCTCCCTTAATCTCGGCCACTTGATCGCCTACCGGAACTTGATCTTCTGGTGGTAGAATGAGACCACCGCCTGGAATATGCTGAGTACCGGGCATCCCAAAATGGCGTTGTAGGATGAATGGGCATCCACGACCAAGAAGGGAGTCCTTCTCGTCCTCTCTGGAATGCCACTGCCCAATGACAACAATAGGGTAATTTGCACTATCGGCTGTACTCGATAACCGGTGAAGCCAAAGAGCGGGGTCGAAATCGGAAGCAGTTCACCCTCGTTAATCTCTATCTGATCTAGAGCAGCCTTGTACAGGATGTTAACGGAGCTACTTGTATCCACGAAGATTCGTTTAACCTTATACTTTGCAATGTGTGCAAGGATTACCAGGGCGTCTTCGTGGTGAGCTTCTACATCTTCCAAGTCCTCCGGGCCGAAGGAGATCGTAAGGCCACGATGCTGGCTCTGGCTCATCCCGATTGCGTAGTTCTCCAGCCGACGGGTGTGTGCCTTCCTTGCCCGGTGGGTCCCTCTGAGATCACTCGTACGTGTCCAGAAGGAGGGCCACGTGCAGGGGCCTTGCCCTTCTTGGGGTTTCTTTCCAATGAGGGAGACCTGTGAGGAGCAACCTCCCGACTTCTCCCTCTTGATCGCGATCGAAATCGA
>JAGFNQ010002859.1:0-47580 GCA_024364735.1 Boesenbergia rotunda
GAAAGGTTGACTTCTATAACATATATACCTGAAGTAGAAGGCTCGCTTCTCTTCTTCTTAAGATCCTCCAGGTAGATCTTGCAGTTTCTTTTCCAATGCCCTTTCTCACCGCAATGGAAACAGGTGGCATCCTTCTGCATCCCACCCTTGGATTTAAGTGCTGCAGAGCTGGCTTTGCCCTTGGTTTGGGTCTTACCCTTACCTTTGGGCTTCCACTTACCCTTGCTTTTGCCCTTCTGTACCATCAGGACGGTACTAGGCTTGGTGAGATTAGGCTCAGCAGTTCTTAACATGTTGAGTATCTCGGGTAGTGGTTTGTCTAATTCGTTCATGTTGTAATTCATGACGAATTGACGGTAACCTGGCGGCAACGATTGCAGAATCAGGTCGGTAGCCAGCTCTTGGCCCAAGGGAAACCCTAGTCTATCGAGGTTCTCGACGTACCCAATCATCTAGAGTACGTGAGTTCCTACTGGGGTTCCCTCTTTCATCTTGCATGAAAAGAGGGCCTGAGTCACTTCGAACCGCTCATGCCTTGCCTGCCCTTGATATAATTGCTTGAGGTGGCCAATCATATCGTAAGCATTCATGTTCTCGTGTTGCTTCTGAAGCTCAGAGGACATGCAGCATAGCATTAGGCACGACACATCTAACGTGTCGTCTTGATGCTTCTGATGAGCATCTCTAACGCTACGGATGGTTGAGGGTGGTGGTGCTTCAGGAACTGCTTGCTCTAGAACGTACAGCTTACGTTCTTGTTTGAGGACTATCCTCAAGTTCCTGTACCAGTCCAGAAAATTAGCTCCAGTGAGCTTGTCCTTCTCAAGGACAGATCGCAGAGAGAGGGTATTCGCGTTTGAAGACATGGCAATCTACAACAGATAAATGCAGAGAATAAATATCATATTCTAGTAATCATCTAATTAGGCCTTTAATTAAATGATGCTCCCACTAAATTATAGGAATTTTGGTGGAATCAAGTCATTGGAGTGGTCAAACCACACTACTAGATCCGTACCAATTTACTATAATTTATGTGGGACAAGATCCACATCATACTATGCCTTGAGTTAGCTTTGGCTAAATCGCCCAAGATTTAGTATGATCGGTAGGTACTAATTACCAATTACATCTCTATGCAACTCTTGTTTATAGGATCAAGAATCAACATTTATGAATAATCTTGAGTTAGCTTTGGCTAAATCGCCCAAGACTATTGATAAATGCGATCTTGTCCTACCTTTCCAACTATTGGAGTATGCCTATAGTTAGGCTCGATCCAATTGAGCTAACTAGTTACTCAATCTAATTGAGCTCAATCTAACCCAAGCGTGATAGGCGGGACCAAGGTTGTCCCTCCGCATCCCACCATGATTAAATGCATTGCTCTGCTTTGGCAGATTCAACAATCACATATGATCGTGGTAGTGATGGGTATCAAGGCTCGTTAGGCATATACGAGTTGATTTCGATTTAGATCTAATCTAATCGAGGATGTGCATCACATCTAGGCATTTATGAAATCTAATTTAATCCTAAATGTGTATTAAGTGCACATCAAAATGTGGTTCCCACATTACTTGTGCATCTCATACACTTAAGTTTATTTTTACTATTCTACATTATCATGCATCATATACATCACAAGCATAGCAATAATAAAAATAAACATAAGTGACTTGGTCATGGCCCTGCTAAGACCCTCTCAAGCCAATGAGAGGATCCGATGGTCAATCTAGGTCTAGCGGCTTCTCCAAGCGCTTCCTCTTGACCGTCTTGGTGTTGTCGGCTAGTTCTCCCGAGTCCAAGTTCTCCGGAATTTCCATCGTCTTCACTTTTGTACATTACAAATTTTATACTCAAGTTACATTCGAGTCTAAATATGAAATACAACAGAAATAAAATATTAAAAGTCGACACGCAGGTCGCAAACACAATACAACACGCACATGTACAAAAACGGTGCGCAGGCCGTATTATGAATTACAACACAATTTTAATCTTATTAAAAATTGGGTTTTGGGCCATGACCATCATACTACTGTACATAATTCAAAATTATGTAATTTTACATATTTTATATAATTTTTCTACTGATTTTTAGAATTTTTCGAGTCATAACTCCGCGGCGGTCCCGGTAAGCGGGTTTCGGGCGTAATCGCGAGACAAGGCCCCTTGCGGGGTTAGGGGCAGCACCCCTACTCGTGAAATAACCTTCACGAGTGTCTTCTTGCGATTATACAGTGCCTTTATCCGCTGTCCCAAAATCCATTTGGGCGAAACTTGCCGTTTCGGAGAAGTTTTTCTCGGTGGCTAAGTCTACAAGTGCTTCGCACTCATCGCTTTGCCTCTACGAGGAAAAATACTAAAAAATCCTAAAATTTAGAAAAATTACAGAAGCATAAAATTATCTAAATTTTGTATCTAATACAAAAAAATAAAAACCAAAACGAGCACAAGCTTCGCTCGTGGCTCTGATACCACTGTAGGATTTTTCGGGCCGCGAAAACCGTTTTTTCGCGTCGCGGAAACCCCGAAAGCCCCAATAGAAAGGATCCGAGCGAAGAAAACCATTTCAAAAATATTTACGAGTGCTCGTTTACATGCTTCAAAACCGATCTACAACCTAGATCTATTAGAGAAGAGAAAACTACCTTCGATGCGTGCCCCGCAATTCCCGCTCACTCCTCGGTTGGTGTCGGATCTCAAGGATGCAAAGTAGCAACCCTCTAGAAGTATCCACACAAGCAAGAGAGTGGAGAGGAGAGCCCAAAAGTGTGCTAGCACTTCTTTGGGGTCTCGGCAAGATGAGAGGAGAGGGAGAGCAAAACCAAAAACAAAACAAGTTAGGAGAATAATCAATCACACACCCACAAAAATCTCATTTGTGTGTTTTAAGTGGCAGGCCACTTAATGGTCATTATTAGCCATTAAGTGGCCGGCCACCACCTTAGGTAACCCCCTATTTGAATTCAAAATTCAAATGGGGAGGTTACTTAGCCTTGATGATGATGCCAAGTCATCACTTGGTCAAGTCAAGGTGATGTGGCTTGAGTCAAGTCAAACTTGCCTGTTATGGACTTTCCATATTTAGCCAAAGTCAAACTTTGACTTCATTATTCTCCCATGATTAGATTCATCCAACACTTGGATCAAACTCGAGTCCAACTCAAGTTGTCTAATTTGAGCCAAGTCAAACTTGCCTTTTATGAACTTTCCATATTTAGCCAAAGTCAAACTTTGACTTCATTACTCTCGGTCCATCATATGGACTTATTCTCCATCTATTGCTCTATGTGTGTGACCCTATAGGATCTTGTAACGTTGGCAATGCCCTTAAACCTATTTAAGGGCATAAGCAATGAGAGGTATCTAGCATCACATCATTGCTACCCAAGTTACAAGAATGTCGAGATCCAACATCACCATTGTGACTAATAATTGTGACCATCACAATATGTGACAACGTCCTTCTATCCTCGATATCTAGATTGATCTTTCATAAGGCATAGACCGTGTCATCCTCCAATCAATCTATGTGTCTTGAACTCCAAGTAGACTCACTATAATCAAATAAGCTCAATATCTCATATTGCCTTATTTGGGCATGACCATGCACTTAGTGATCTCACTCTATCAAGACTATGATATCTCTCCCGTCATATAGGAGGGATAGATCCCATCTACATCACTCACATCCCTCCGCATAATTTGTTACATACCCAGTAATCGTCTTTATAGTCCACCCAGTTACGGGTGACGTTTGACGAAACCAAAGTACATAACTCCTTATGTAGGGAACTATGGTGACTTCAGGTCTAAGGACTAATAGTCATACTAATAGTCACATGAGAAAGTATATGACACTCATATAACGATCCATGATACTTTCTCATGGCGGGCCATTCAGTATACATTCTCTAATGTATACCCATGTGTCAACTTGATATCTCATATCCATGACTTGTGAGATCAAGTCATCATGTTGACCTACATGCTAGTCTCTATGCATTAACATTGTCCTTGAATGTTAATACTTGACTAGGAATAATTAAGAGTAGTGTTCTCTATATCATCTCACTATCGATTCAACTAATCGATTGATATAGATAAGAACCTTCTACTCAAGGACGTTATTATACTAAGTTATTTGGCACCAATACACATAAGTACAATAACCATAAGAAATGCCTTTATATATAAGAAATATATATACAAGAATATGATACAATGAGTCCAAAAAGTGATCATCATATGATTGGCTCTAGGGCTCTCACTAACAGATCTCATTAGTGTTGGGTCTCCTCTTTCATCGACGGGCGCCTTGAAGCCATCTGCAACACTTATCCAATTTTCAATATCATTCATGAGGTAGTATTGCATCCTACCTTTCTAATAGGCGAAGTCGTTCCCGTCGAAGAACGGAGGTCGTGTGGTGGAGTATCCCTCTTGAAATGCCATCACAATTGTTCTGGTTGACTGTTAGATCTTCCAAAACACACCGGCTCTGATACCAACTGATGGATCGTCTAAGGCGTGCAGAGGGGGGTGAATGCACTTTTTCGGATCGTTTCGATCTCTACAGAATTGTTAGCGCAGCGGAAATAATATGTATAGGAAAATGAAACAATGCTAACAAAAGTATTTTACATGGTATCCACCCAGATGGGTGACTAATCCAAGGATCCACGCCGCGAGCACAACTTTCACTATGAAAATCTCCTTCAGGTGGAGAAACCTTTACACCGGCGATCTTCCTCTTTACAGAATGAAGTGAATTGAGTGAGAGGAAGCAAGAACACTTTTCAGTTGGGCAGCACCTCGTTACTGTACGGAACCGTACCGTACACGTGCAAAAAGGTGCTCCTTTTATCGGTGAAAAGGACAGACTCGCAGTCTGTCCAGCCCCACACCAGTCGACTACCCCAAGGGCAGTCGACTGGCCCAGCATTAATTGATGGCCAACGGCTAGCCAACGGCTAGTTTCGGGGTATACCAGTCGACTGCCCCAAGGCCAGTCGACTGGTCCGATGCCGTAAACTTTCTGTGGGTTTTGGAAGTCGACTGCCTCCAGGCCAGTCGACTGCCCTGCCTCCCAGCTTAGTTCCAGCCACTCCGGACCTTCTCCTTCGCGTGTGCCTTCAGGTCTGCTCCCTTTGCTCGTCCCTTGAAGTCCTCTTCCTCTGGCTACCGTCCTTCGGATGAGCACGCAAGCCTTCCCTTGGCTTGCCTCCATGCCACCCTTCACGTGTGCCCTTGAAATCCACTTCCCGGCTTGCCCTTGGAGCTCTCCTCCCTCGGCTCTCGTCCCTCGGATATGTCCACCATGTGTGATTCTCTAAGTCCTGCAAACTCAATCACATACATCAAATACAACATAACACTCTAACCTTAAACCTATTCGCCCACACATCAAAATCATGATCTTCGAATCATTTAAGGGTTGATTGCCTCAACAGTCTCATCGTAATCAAGGCCTTCAACTTGACTATAGCCCTTGGCTACTAAGCGTGCCTTGTTTCTTACAATTTCTCCCTTATGGTTCAATTTATTTTTGAAGACCCATTTGGTTCCAATAATGGTGGTCTTCTTAGGTCTAGGGACTAAATCCCAAACTTGACTTCTTTCGAATTGACCTAGTTCATCTTGCATGGCAATGATCCAATTGGGATCATTTAATGCCTCATCATTTTTCCTAGGTTCAATTTCGGAAATTAGGCCAACTTCATTAGCCTCATTCCTTAAAAATAATCTAGTCCTAACCCCATGATGGATATCTCCAACAATATGGTCTTGGGGATGACTAGAGGCTAATCTAGTCTGCCTTGGTGTTGGTGGTGCTTCTTGGATGGTGTCAGTAGACACAGGCTCAGCCTTAGGATCCGACTGATCTATGAGTTGTCTAGGCTCACCGTCATCAGACTCATCACCACCATCTATAACATTTGGACTTTCATTCAAACCTAGTTTCCTAAGTTTGAACTGAACTCCTTCTACATCTTCTGATTGATCATTTACTTTTGGAATTTCCTCAAAAACTACATCAGAAGACTCTTCAATCAATCTAGATTTCTTATTGTAGACTCTGTAAGCTTTGCTTACTAGGGAGTACCCGACCAGTATCCCTTCATCATCTTTTGCTGTGAACTTTTCGAGATGGTCCTTGGTGTTTAGAATAAACACCTTACAACCAAACACCCTAAGATGTTTAACTGTAGGTGGTTTTCCAAACCAAAGTTCGTGAGGAGTCTTCCCTAGAAATCTAAGTATTAGGACTCGGTTTTTCACGTAGCAAGCTGTGTTTACAGCTTCAACCCATAAGTCACCCGGTAAGGAGTATTCATTGAGCATGCTTCGTGCAGCCTCCTGTAAGACCCGGTTTTTCCTCTCTACAACACCATTTTGTTGTGGTGTTCTAGGAGTGGAGAACTCGTGTCTATAGCCTTTCTCTTGACAAAACTCTAAAAATCGTTAATTTTGAAATTCACCTCCTTGATCACTCCTTATTGTTTTAATTGTTGATGATTTTTCATTTTCAACTCTTCTACAAAATGAAATAAAAACATCTAAGGTTTGATCCTTATATTTTAGAAAATAGGTCCATGTATATCTAGTAAAATCATCAATGATCACAAAACAATATCTACTACCATTCAAGGATATAATAGTGCTACAATCAAACAAGTCCATGTGAAGTAAATCCAAAGTGATAGAAGTACTTACAGCGCTTTTACCTTTATGTGCAGATTTTGTTTGCTTACCCATTTGACATGCATCACAAATCTTTTCCTTTGCATACTTGATGCTTGGTAAGCCACGAACTAATCGCTTGTTGGCCAATTTCCGGATATTCTTTATGTTCACGTGTGCTAGTCTCCGGTGCCAAAGATTAGACTCATCTTCTCTTGACATGAAACACTTAACAAAAGCATTAGTAGCACTTTTAAAAGAAACTTGGTAAATGTTATCTACTCATGTGCCTACTAGTATCGTGTCAAAGGTGTCATGTTGTCTAACTAGACATTGACTTGATTGAAAATCAATTGTATAACCCACATCACATAATTGACTGACACTTAGAAGATTAAATGTCATCCCCTTGACTAGAAGGGCATTCTTAATCCTAAGACATTAGGATATTAGAATGTCTCCTATCCCTATAACCTTAAGACTACCATTGTTACCAAAGGAAACATTACCTCTACTTTTTCTTTGAAGGGTAGTGAATAAAGATTTATCACCGGTCATATGTTTGGAGCACCCACTATCAACGAACCAAGTTGATAGATGCTCCCCCTCAATCATGACCTACACAATACGAAAAATAGAGGATTTAGGTACCCAAATCTTGGGACCTAAAGCACCTACTATGCAAGACTTAGGCACCCATGCCTTGACCACTTTCTTTTGAACCCTAGGAGTCTTAAGTGGTCTAACATCAGTCCTAGACATCAAGGAAACATATGAAGATTCTTTAGGTCGGTAACTAATACCGGCCTTGTTGTAAACCACCCTTTGTGCATTCAAAATCATATCTAAAGTCTTAGAGCTAGTTGAGAACTTCTCAAGAACACTATTGAGTCTCTCAACCTCACTCTTGAATGATTTGTTCTCATCTTCTAACATTTCTACATGCAAATCATCAATATCCTCATCCCTAGAGGATTTTAGTTGTTCAACCTCTACTTTCAATGATTTAACTTTTCATTTTGACTTTTTCAACAATTCGGTTAAACATGCAATGGTTCTATAACATTTGTCTAATTCGGGAGAGATTACCTCTTCATCATCCAAAGATGATGAAGTCGCGTTTGATGAGTCCATTGATTCATCACTGCTCTCTTGATCTTCAAGGGCCATGAGTGCTATATGGTGTGTACTCTTCTCCTCCTTCTCTTCTTCGGATGAACTAGAGGATGATTCATCCCATGTGGCCTTCAAGGCCTTCTTCTTTTTCTTTGATTTCTCCTCCTTCTTCTAGAGTTTTGGGCAGTCCATCTTGAAGTACCCTTTCTTGCTACACTCATAACAAGTAACATTAGATTTATCAATTTTAACTTCACTAGGGTTACTTTTACCCTTGAAGCGTCGGCTCATTGATAGATACCATTTTGTTGATTATTTTAATTGCTAAAATCCATGTTTGACCTATGTTTTTATTGCTTAATTGTGAAATTGCCCTAGGTTTTAGGATTTCCTCTTATTTTGGACTTAATTACAAATTTGCATATTTTTAGATTATTTGGCCACTAATTTTCTGATATATTTTTGTAGGCATGAAAGGATCCTGGACCTAGGGCATACTGATCAAACTTGAGTCAGAAGTGACCCGGATCGAGTTATCAAGATTAGGATTAAATCTGGGTCATCCGATTCAAAAGCGGCTAGATCTGAGCCATCCGGGACCATCTGAAGCAATCCGAGCTAGGGTTAGGGTTGATCAAGCACTCTGATCAAGATCTGAAGGTTTCATCCCAATCAGAGCTAAATCAACCGTTGGATCAAGCTCGGAGGGCTCTAGATCGTCCATTCAAATATTAAGTTGATCTATACCATTCGTTGCACATCTAGAGGATCCGAGCTACCACGAGGCAAATCCTGACCCCAGATCATCATCATCAAAGTTTGGCTCCAATCAGAGCAAGAGCAGCCGTTGGATTTCCTCAAATCAATCACAGCCGTCCATGCTTAAGTATTTAATCATAAATTCCACAGTTCTTCTCCTTGTCGCGTCTCTGCCGCAGTAGTCGTCTTCTTCGATAGTTCATAGCTTTTCTTCAAGTTTCTCTTCAATCCGTGAGCGCGACCCCTCAACTTCAACCATAGATCATCATTTGGATCATTGGAGATTGCCTTGGTGGAAAATTCAGTTCAAATTTCATCCGGACAGTGGTGTTTGAGGGTTTCGGCATCTCTGCTAACCAATCACTTGTTTTTCGTCCACAAGCCATGTCCGACCATCTGAGCTACTTGTAGGGGTTCTCAGGTGAGCTCAGATGAGTCTCAATTCATTATCGCAGTCCATCCATCGAGATACAAGAGATTGGACTGGAAAATTCCAGCCGCGTGCAGTTTGAGCCGAGTTCATTAATCCAATTTGTTCTCCACTGATTTGCTGAGCTTAGGGGTTCGAGGCCAGCTCTTGCTTGACGACCAAGAAGATTTTGAGCTCGGGAAGGGTTGAGGATTAGTTTTTCTTAGTTAATTTACCTGTTTTAGCTGTAATTTCGAATTCTGCTGTAGTTTCATTATTGAATGTTCTGTTTCAGCTACTGTAGTTAACCTTTTGGGTTTAATTCTGCTTAATTAGTGGTTTTAATCTGTTCTTCTATTAGTTAGCTAGTTTTTTTAGTTAATACTCCACTTAATTTTACTTGCTTTGCAATTTTATGCTTGAGTATCAGCTGTGCCGTAATTCTTTCTGCGTGCTAAGTTTTATTTCTGATTTTTGCATCGTCTTTCAATTTTGATTCTTGTGTAGTTAATTCCCTGCAATTAAAGATCGCATTTAGTATGTCAATGCATGCGATTCGAGTTTGTTTCTCATTTGGTTTTATATCTGAATTGTTTGCTAAGCTTGTATGCGTATCACATCCATTTCTGAAGTTTTAGTTCAGTTCTGCATGAATTGATTAATAGGTTTCCGAATCACATTGTTAGTGAACATTAGTGCTCATAATTATTGCTGAAACATTCATTTTCTGCCTTAGACTCTGAACTCAGCTTGCCTTGATCATTGACTGCAATTGAATTGGACTGCCATCTCTGCAATTGTTTCTGCAGTGAAGTTCTAATTTGTTTCTGAATTTTACTACTGAATTTTATCCTGCATTTGCATCACTTGTATCGCAGCTCTTCTGAACCTTACATGAACCTTTAGATTGGAGAATTAAACATCAGCTGTAATGTTTGGTTTTGCATCAGGTTTTTCTGAAATTCTGGATTAGATTTCTGAAGTTCTTCATCTCATCCCTGCCTTAGTTCATTTCTGCACATATATATTGTGTCTGAACTCAGCTTCATTACCTGCCTTTTGAGTGCTTCGGGATTTGTAGTTCCTTCATGCGTATCATGTGGTAGACTTATTCTTTTTGTATCAAGTAGTGATTCGGCACTGAGTGGTACCAAATTAAGTCTCTGAAATTCCTGCACTTGATCTCAGTTTCCAATTGCATTTGGCTGATCCCAAATTCTTTCATTCATTTCTGCTGTTGGTCATTCCTGAACATTACAGATAGCTTAAATTCCAATTGGTTTGCCTCAGTTTATAGAGTTTCATTTAGAATTAATTGCAGTACATCAGTTTTCTCATCCTTTGCGTGCCAAGTGCTGAAATTTTGCAACTTTTTATCAAGAGGCAGTTTAGGCATTGTTTATTTCATTTTGGTATCAAGTTTGTAAGTGGCTTGCACCTTGTATCAAGTAGAGTCTTGGCAATGATTGTGTACTACTTTGGTTAAAGATTGGATTGCATTTAATTCGTTTGGAGTAGTAATTTCTGAAGAAGATCTTTGCATTAGTGCTAGTCGAAATCAGATTTGATTAGATGACATCTTGAATTCCAAATTTGACATGGTTGCATCAGTTGGATTAATTTTCCCATTGATTGAATTGTTGATTGCCATAATTTGTTTAGATTATTAGCTAAGTTCCTCTATTTTCATTGCATTTCCATTTCGATTTGAAACCAAATCCAATTCACATTCGAAACCCAAAATTCACAAACGACACATAAATACAAGCTCGAATCAAACAAACATCAACTAGTCCCGAGGAAATATACGTCCTGTGGCCCCTTTACTACATTTTCATATTTTTGATTGCAAAAAGGGTTTCGAGCACATTTATAAATTTTAAATTCTGACAGACTCACAATTTCGTGACAATTTAATCTAGTATTTCGGGTCTGTTAAATTTTTGGCGCCGTTGCCGGGGAAGCAACTAGTTGATTTGTTTGATTTTTGCTTGTATGCTTTTGGACATATCATTGGGTTCTATATTCTTTTGCTTTATCTTGTGTATACGGTTGCTGCCATTTTTTCTTGTTTGTTGTGTGACAGGGCTGTAAGATCAAAATGTTTTCACTAGAGGACTATACAGAGCTCAAAGATGCACTGGTGGGGTTAAAAAATGTGTTTAAGCACTGGAATTCCCAACTAAGACCCAACAGTGATTCATCTACTTACCAGCAGCCGTGTCCACAATTTCAGCAATCACATTCGAATTTTCAACGACCCAATCAGTTTTTTCAGCCACATTTACAGCAATTCCAGCAACCACCACAATTCCAGCAGCCACCACAACAATTTCAACCGCAATTCCAACAATTTCAGCCAGATTTTCAGCCAATTCAACCAATTTTCCAGCAAACTCAGATTGGGCAGCCATTATTCCAGAATTTTCAGCCCTAAAATAATCAATTTCAGCCTCAACCTGAGCCATGGCAGCAAGAATTTCAACCTATACAGAATTTTCAACAACCTCTTCAATATTCACAGCCATACGATCCAAATTTTCAGCCTTGCAACCAGAATTTTTTCAGCCCACTCAATTTGAGTTTTCACCACCACAATTTCAACCTCAGATCCAAGAATTTCAGGGCTACAATTTTCAGCAACCTCCACCAACTTGTGAACCAAATTTTCAGCAATTTAATTAGCCTATTCAACAATTTTATCAACCCCCACAGTCTCAATTTCAACAAATGTTTCAACAAGAGCTTCAAAACCTCGGAAGGCAAATCGAACAAGTGGCTAGTGATTTGAATCAGATAAAAGCCCAAAGATCAGAACAATTATATTCTCAAGTTGCTTGTAATTCTGAGAGCCCCGGAGTTGATTTTATATCAGTTCAAGGTGACCCTAGTGCATGGCCAAGTCCTTCTTCAAGTGATCTTAGAATTTTGGTGGAAGAAGAAGATGAAGAAATCATCAAATATAGGGCACCTACAGCATACATCCCTCCGGAGATTCCTATTCAAAATTCATTTCCAAATTTTTCAGCTCCAGAAGAAGAAACTGAAACTCCACAGGACCATTCTAGACTTTTATTTTGTGATGATAATATTATTGATGGTCCTAATTTTTCTAATGTTGTTGTTGCAGATATTACAGAAGAAGAATGCATAGGAGATGATTCCATAGGTGTAGGGGATTGCACTAAGCCCCAGGGACCACCACAAGTTACTGGTACATTAGAAGATTCAGAAGATGAACCAGAAAGTGTAGGGACTTGCATGGTGGAAGCAAGCACCCAAGGATCACCTGTTTTAGTTGAGTGTTCACCAGAGCTTGAGGCTGAAGAGGAGCATGTACTTGACCAGGAGGAGGCCATGGATACATCTACTCTTGTAGAACCTCCAGGTATTCTCCAGCACGCTCAGGTAAGTATTTCTCCTCTTTGTTCAGAAAAATGCAGCGAGGTACCTAGTGCTGACTTTATTGATTCTGATGAATTTATTGATATACCTTGTGTAGAAATTGCTTGTGCAAATCCAATAGAGGTACCAAAAATTGATTTAATTGGTCGTACTGCATTACTTGATACATCTCTTGTAAATATGGATTGTGAAATAATTTTAGAGGCACCTATAATTGATGTTGTTTGTTATGATGAATCTCTTGATACATCTTTTGTGGATATGGATAGTGAAAATTTTTTAGAAGTGCCTGAAATTGATGTTATTTATTTTGATGAATCTCTTGCTATATCTTATGCTGAGGTTGAATGTGAAAAACTTATGGAGATATCTGAGATTGATTTGATTGGCTGTGATATATTGCTTGATACACCCTGGATGGAAAATAATTGTGAAATTTCTATTGATGTGCTAGAAATTGATTTCTTTCTTTGTGATGAGTCTCTGGATGCAAATTTTGTAGGAAATGATTTTGAAAATTTCATTGAGGTACCAGAATTTGATTTAATTGGACATGATGCAGTTTTGGATACATTTCATGCAGAGACTGATATTATTTTATTTCTTTCTGACCCTGTACGCTTGAGAGAGGTATTACATTGTTTTGCAGGGTCCAGAAGACTTCAGGAGTGGGTGCTCGAACTGAACAGACTTCAACCTCCTGGAAGGACTTCTGAAGGGCATAAAGAAGGAGGAGAAGATCTTACTTTAATTCAAAGCACTCCATTCCTTCAATGGATCTGAACCTAAATCGCCTGCGGCCACCTGAGCATTTTTCTGCAAAGTTCAAGTGTGGGGGAGTCCTAATTCTCTCAGCAACCCAGACTCCTCCACTACTACGATGGAGGCTGCTTCTTGATAGACTCCGTCCACCAGAATAAAGGGGAGTTTGATTCTTCTTGTATTTTCTTTTATTGCATGTTTCAATTTTATGTTTTCTAGAAGTAAAATTTTCTTTTAAATTGAGTCCTTATCAATAAATGCATGTTAGTTCTCTTAGAAGTTTGTTTCTTACATGAGTGGAAATAAATGTATCCCTCTAGGTTAACTTATTGTCATTTTAGAGTCTTTTGGAAATAAATTAAATTTGGTTGTTAAAACTTAGGGTTTGAGCTCATGGATGAAATCTTGGATGCTTGAGTACTACTTGCTTCAGATTCTTAATTGAGGACTTGGGATGAATTATTTTTACCTAGTGAGAATTAGCCTTATTTTTGTGATACGCATATGTCATTGTGCTCTAGAACTTGCTTAGGTTCTTTCAAAATCATATTTCAATGATTGGATCACATCTATAGAGGCTAATCACTTTGTTTACCTTTCCATATCAATTTTGACAAAAATCATGTTCATTCCATTTTTCTTTACTTATTTCTTACTCTTACCTTCACTTTTCTTTGGACTTGTTGTTTGAAATGTTTCTAATGCTATTTTGCCCGAGACGGACAAAGATTTAAGTGTGGGGGAGTGACTAAAGTTTTGGATGTATTTCATGTCAAAAAGAAAATTTTTTTTGCCAAGTTGAAGCCAAAAGGTGCCAAGTGAGTTGAATTTGAATTCCAAAAATGAGCAAGAGGATGGAAGCAAGTGGAGCATCTAGAGTCTTTATCATACTTTGAAGATCTAAGTGGCAATGAATAAAAGAAAAAATATCTGCAAATCCAAGTTCAAAGTGGCACGCAAATGAAAACTTGTGCCAAAGTGAAGAAAAAAAATTGTGAAGTGTGGTCAGAATTGTTTGAATTGTAGCCTTTCTCTGCCAAGAAGCTGTTCGGCCACTCAGTAGGAAGTCTAAAATGCAACTATGTGCCGTGAGCTGGAATTAGAAACAGAAAAAAAATAACAAATTGCAGATTGGTGTCAACTTCAAGCTGAATTCCTGCTTCCTAAGTTAGCAATGTGTAGCTGAGTTTGATCAGAATTTGTTATGCAGTTTATTTAAAAGTTTGGCAGCCAAATTACAAAGGAAGAGTGAACAAGATGAAGAGAAACTTGAGTAGAGACTTAGCTGCAATTTAAATCTGCAGCTAAAATAAAAAAATCAGTGTGATACTATGAGGCAAATTCAAAAAAACAGGAAGTGGAAATTCCTTTAAAGCTCACGACAAGGGCTGAGTTGGAGTTGATTCTGATATGGAGTGGGGCACAACATGACTGAACTGAATGAGAACAAAAGAGAAAGTTTGTAGCCGAACCTAAAGGAAGAGAAAAACAAGAGAAAACAGTTTGAAAAAAATTGAGAAAAGAGAGAAACAAAAACAAGGGTGGCATGCAATTGAAGACTTGGCATAATTGAATTCAATGGAGCTAATCTCATCCAAATCCGAGCCTTGCATCACTACATTCTGACCTGACTAGGGAGAAAGAAAGAAAAAAAAATATGATGAAAAGAGGAAAAGAGAAACAAGTGGCACACAAAATTGGCAAACTTGACACATTGAGATCAAATAGGTTTTTCTTCACCCAAATCAAAGGAATTGTTCAAATTCTCACTCCACCACTCAGATTTGATTTGAAGAGAAGCAAAGTGCATGGGAAACATTTTTGAGCAACCAAGTCTCCCACTCCATCAATTTTTCCATTTTCTTGGTTTTTACTCCATTTCTCACCATTTTCTATGTTTTCATTTGTTTTTGTAGATGTTGATCCTAATCATGAATAATGGTGGAGATTAGACAATAAGCAAGCCTATGGTAGTGCAAGAAACATGTGTGTATGAGTGAGCTCCATTTCCTTCATCAACTTAGAACTTAAGGAGAGAGCCACCAAAATTTTCCTTGAAAGGCTAGTGATTTAAATTCATCTCAATGACTCATGATGGATGAAAAGACTAAGTTGTTGATTTAAGGACAAGATACTAATCCATAGAGCTTAGATTTATGAGAATTGACAACCTTAGGTAATTTCTTTTCATTTGTTTCTAATTATGCTTAAGAAAATCTAGGGGATAGATACTTAGTGGTTTCGCGAGACGCTCAAGGTTAAGTGTGGGCTCATTGATAGATACCATTTTGTTGATTATTTTAATTGCTAAAATCCATGTTTGACCTATGTTTTTATTGCTTAATTGTGAAATTGCCCTAGGTTTTAGGATTTCCTCTTATTTTGGACTTAATTGTAAATTTGCACATTTTTAGATTATTTGGCCACTAATTTTCTGATATATTTTTGTAGGCATGAAAGGATCCTGGACCTAGGGCATACTGATCAAACTTGAGTCGGAAGTGACCCAGATCGAGTTATCAAGATTAGGATTAAATCTGGGCTATCCGATTCAAATGCGGCTAGATCTGAGCCATCCGGGACCATCTGAAGCAATCCGAGCTAGGGTTAGGGTTGATCAAGCACTCTGATCAAGATCTGAAGGTTTCATCCCAATCAGAGCTAAATCAACCGTTGGATCAAGCTCGGAGGGCTCTAGATCGTCCATTCAAAGATTAAGTTGATCTGGACCATCCGTTGCACATCTGGAGGATCCGAGCTACCACGAGGCAGATCCTGACCCCAGATCATCATCATCAAAGTTTGGCTCCAATCAGAGCAAGATCAGCCGTTGGATTTCCTCAAATCAGTAACAGCCGTCCATGCTTAAGTATTTAATCAAAAACTCCACAGTTCTTCTCCTTGTCGCGTCTCCACCGCAGTAGTCGTCTTCTACGATAGTTCATAGCTTTTCTTCAAGTTTCTCTTCAATCCGTGAGCGCGACCCCTCAACTTCAACCCTAGATCATCATTTGGATCATTGGAGATTGCCTTGGTGGAGAATTCAGTTCAAATTTCATCCGGACAGTGGTGTTTGAGGGTTTCGGCATCTCTGCTAACCAATCACTTGCTTTTCGTCCACAAGCCATGTCCGACCATCTGAGCTACTTGTAGGGGTTATCAGGTGAGCTCAGATGAGTCTCAATTCATCATCGCAGTCCATCCATCGAGATACAAGAGATTGGACTGGAAAATTCCAGTCGCGTGCAGTTTGAGCCGAGTTCATCAATCCAATCTGTTCTCCATTGATTTGCTGAGCTTAGGGGTTCGAGGCCAGCTCTTGCTTGACGACCAAGAAGATTTTGAGCTCGGGAAGGGTTGAGGATTAGTTTTTCTTAGTTAATTTACCTGTTTTAGCTGTAATTTCGAATTCTGCTGTAGTTTCATTACTGAATGTTATGTTTCAGCTGCTGTAGTTAACCTTTCGGGTTTAATTCTGCTTAATTAGTGGTTTTAATCTGTTCTTCTATTAGTTAGCTAGTTTGTTTAGTTAATACTCCCCTTAATTTTACTTGCTTTGCAATTTTATGCTTGAGTATCAGTTGTGTCGTAATTCTTTTTGCGTGCCAAGTTTTATTTCTGATTTTTGCATCTTCTTTCAATTTCGATTCTTGTGTAGTTAATTCCCTGCAATTAAAGATCGCATTTAGTATGTCAATGCATGAGATTCGAGTTTGTTTCTCATTTGGTTTTATATCTGAATTGTTTGCTAAGCTTGTATGCGTATCACATCCATTTCTGAAGTTTTAGTTCAGTTCTGCATGAATTGATTAATAGGTTTCCGAATCGCATTGTTAGTGAACATTAGTGCTCATAATTATTGCTGAAACATTCATTTTCTGCCTTAGACTCTGAACTCAGCTTGCCTTGATCGTTGACTGCAATTGAATTGGACTTCCATCTCTGCAATTGTTTCTGCAGTGAAGTTCTAATTTGTTTCTGATTTTTACTACTGAATTTTATCCTGCATTTACATCACTTGTATCGCAGCTCTTCTGAACCTTACATGAACCTTTAGATTGGAGAATTAAACATCAGCTGTAATGTTAGGTTTTGCATCAGGTTTTTTTGAAATTCTGGATTAGATTTCTGAAGTTCTTCATCTCATCCCTGCCTTAGTTCATTTCTGCACATATATATTGTGTCTGAACTCAGCTTCATTACCTGCCTTTTGAGTGCTTCGGGATTTGTAGATCCTTCATGCGTATCAAGTGGTAGACTTATTCTTTTTGTATCAAGTAGTGATTCGGCACTGAGTGGTACCAAATTAAGTCTCTGAAATTCCTGCACTTGATCTCAGTTTCCAATTGCATTTGGCTGATCCCAAATTCTTTCATTCATTTCTGCTGTTGGTCATTCCTGAACATTACAGCTAGCTTAAATTCCAATTGGTTTGCCTGAGTTTATAGAGTTTCATTTAGAATTAATTGCAGTACATCAGTTTTCTCATCCTTTACGTGCCAAGTGCTGAAATTTTGCAACTTTTTATCAAGAGGCAGTTTAGGCATTGTTTATTTCATTTTTGTATCAAGTTTGTAAGTGGCTTGCACCTTGTATCAAGTAGAGTCTTAGCAATGATTGTGTACTACTTTGGTTAAAGATTGGATTGCATTTAATTCGTTTGGAGTAGTAATTTCTGAAGAAGATCTTTGCATTAGTGCTAGTCGAAATCAGATTTGATTAGATGACATCTTGAATTCCAAATTTGACATGGTTGCATCAGTTGGATTAATTGTCCCATTGATTGAATTGTTGATTGTCGTAATTTGTTTAAATTATTAGCTAAGTTCCTCTATTTTCATTGCATTTCCATTTCGATTTGAAACCAAATCCAATTCACATTCGAAATCCGAAATTCACAAATGACACATAAATACAAGCTCGAATCAAACAAACATCAACTAGTCCCGAGGAAAAATACGACCTGTGGTCCCTTTACTACATTTTCATATTTTTGATTGCAAAAAGGGTTTCCAGCACATTTATAAATTTTAAATTCTGACAGACTCACAATTTCGTGACAATTTAATCTAGTATTTCGGGTCTGTCACTCATCCTCATCATTCTCCTAACAAAGTTTGCCTTCTCAGAGGAAGAAGACCCGCTGCCATCCTCCACGGATTCGGACTCGGACTCGGATGAAGATGAAGATGAAGATGAAGAGACTTCCTTCTCCTTCTTCTTCTCCTTCTTCTTGGTTTTTCCCCTGCCACAAGAGCAATCTCCTTCTCCTTGGGGCCTTTGTTAGCCATCTTGTGCAGCTCCATTTCACAAAATAAATCATCTAATTTTACAATTAACAAGTCCTTGGAAACCTTGTAGGCATCCACCATGGATGACCACAAGGCATTCCTTGGAAAAACTTTTAACACATACCTCACAAGGTCGCTGTCCTCGACCTTTTCATCAATGGAGTGAAGACCGTTGAGCACTTCTTTGAACCTACTATGAAGTTCACTTACCGGTTCACTCTCCTTCATGGAGAGGTTTTGTAGTTGGTTGAGGAACAAGTCTCTTTTGGCTATTCTCGAATCTTGGGTACCCTCATGAAGCTCGATGAGCTTATTCGACAAATCCTTCGCACTTGTAAAGGGGCCAACCTTGATTAGTTGATCCTTGTTCATTCCACATTGCAAGGTCACCACCGCCTTCGCATCGGCTTCGCCTTTGCGGGTTTGCTCAGCCGACCACCGTGAAGACTCCAATTCTTTTCCCTCCGCATCTCTTGGAGGAATGAAGTCTTCCTTCACCGAGAACCACATACCTATGTCGGTCTTGAGATAGTATTCCATGCGAGACCTCCAATATTGAAAATCGGATCCATCGAAGAAGGGAGGTCAGGTGGTGCTAAATCCTTCTCTCAAAGCCATTGTTGATAGCTCACGGATGTTAAGCCGCTTGAACAGAGCCCCAAGCTTTAATACCACTTGTTGGAACTTGGATGGCTAGAGAGGGGGGGGGTGAATATAGCCAGACACAAAAATCACTTTCACTTAACAGATTTCCACACTTCAAGGGTTAGTAGTACAGTGGATGAAATGCAAAATAGAGTAGAACTGCAGAAATGAAAAGCAACCCAAAAACGCTAACAAGGAGGGTTTACAAGGTTCGGGGATAACTTGCCCCTACTTCTTGGCGTGCCCGTGAGGTAGGCGATCCCTTGATCATCGGCAGATCATGCCCCGAAAATTCAGATATCAAATGTAACCTCCTTCTCGGTGGAGTAACCTCTCCACAGCGTTTCAATCAGTGTATATGAAACTAAGCACAATGAAACACAAAGGAAGCTTATAGAGCACTTAGGACAGAAAGAACAAGAGAACTCCTCACCGAGCTCCACTCAGAACAGATCTCACGCAAGAACTCCCTCTTCGTGTCTTCTTGCTGATGGACTCGCCAAGATCCTTATTTCTTCTTCCAAGCGCTCAAGTATGCAATGTCGCTCAAAGCTTCAGCTGCTTTAGAGTGATTCACAATAGATGGAGAAGCTGCTTATCGCAAGAACCAGAGAAGTGATCAAGTGTACTGCTAAGGCTTCATCGCTACCAAGACCTTAAGCCTCTCCCACTGATCTCTAGGTCACAGCCACCTCTCTGCAGCTCCTAGCTGCTCAACTACAACTGCCCACCTACCACTGAGCTCTCCTGGAATCCCTGAGCTTCCCTCAGACGAGCCCCAGTCAACAGCTCCAGCAGCACCAGCATCCGTTGCAACGTGAGATGGATCCCTGCCAAACCTGATGTAGCAAAAGACATTGTTTGACTCCTTGTGTAAACCTGATTCATCTGCACACTTAGCAGCTCATTAGAACAGAAAATCAATAGAAGATCAAAACATCAGAACATATCAGTGGTGATCAGAAGAGAAACAGAACACAATCAGAACTCTGACAGCATTTTTAAATTAAAGCTGCTAGCTACTGATCGATCACTGGACTGATCAGAGGGACTCCTGATCGGTCACCAGACTGATCAGGATGGGTTCAGACCGATCAGGCTCCAGCCTGATCGGTCCCAGTGAGAAACCCGAAATCGTGACTTTCTGGTGATCGGTCACCAGACCGATGCAGCACCAGCCGGGTTTCCTCCAGCTTCTTTCTGCCACACCACTGATCGGTCACCAGACCGATCAGGTTGTGGCCTGATCGATCTGGGGACCAATCAAGACACTTCTTGACCGATCAGGCTCCAGCCTGATCGGTTATAGTGAGAAACCTACGTCAATTGATCGTTCACCCGAATGATCTGAATAGTATCCCTGATCGGTCACCAGACCGATCAGGAGCCGAGCAGTAAAGTTCCCAAAGTCACTGTAATCTCCCTGATCGGTCACCAGACTGATCAGACATCGCTGGATTGGTCACTAAACTGATCCACGAGGGAACTCTGTGCCAACTTCCCTGATCGGTCACCAGACCAATCCAGGCAAGGCCAAACCCTCTCTATATCAAGAGAACTGGCTCCCAGCCTCCCTTGACTCATGCTCAGCCCTCGGTCCAAGACTCCGTGCCCAGTTTCACTCACCGGGACTTCAACCTAGCCCTCCAAGCTAGGGTTTCATCAACCTAGCCCTCCAAGCTAGGACCTGACCCTCCAAGCCAGGGTTTCATCAACCTAGACCTCCAGGCTAGGACCTGGCCCTCCAAGCCAAGGTTTCATCAACCTAGCCCTCTAGGCTATGACCTGGCCCTCCAAGCCAGGGTTTCATCAACCTAGCCCTCCAAGCTAGGACCTGGCCCTCCAAGCCATTGTTTCATCCAACCTAGCTTTCCAAGCTAGGACCTGGCCCTCCAAGCCAGGATTTCATCCAACCTAGCTTCTCAAGCTAGGACCTAGCCCTCCAAGCCAAGATTTCATCCAACCTAGCTCCTCAAGCTAGGACCTAGCCCTCCAAGCTAGGATTTCAACCAACCTAGCTTTCCAAGCTAGGACCTGGCCCTTCGAGCCAGGATTTCCTCCAACCTAGTCCCACTATGTATTTTCCAGTTCACCTAGTCCCCGACCAGGACTTAATCTCAATCATCTCATTAACCTAAACTAAAATCGGTGTCAACACCAAAATAATAATCAGGGTCAGACTGCATCAACAATGCAGACTTAACATCCATTTGGTATAGCTTGAACCCTCTAAGGGTTGCAAAGGCTAACAACATTCTAATTGACTCAAGTCTGGCTACTGGGGAATAGGTTTCGTCATAGTCTATCCCTTCGACCTGACTAAACCCTTTTGCTACTAAACAGGCTTTATTTCTAACTATTTCCCCTTGATCATTCAATTTATTTCTGAACACCCACTTGGTATCTATAACAGATTTACCTTCAGGTTTAGGCACTAGTTCCCAAACTTGATTTTTTTTCAAATTGGGCTAACTCCTCCTGTATAGCTATGATCCAATCAGGATCAGGTAGGGCTTCCTCTATAGTCTTAGGTTCAATTTTTTAAATTAATGTGATTTGACTATGATTTCTATAGGAAGACCTAGTTCTGACTCCTAAGGATGGATCACCCATAATTTGATCAGAAGGGTGACTGAGTCTGGGTTTCATGGTTCTTCTAGTACTAGGTTCAGCCTCAGGTCTGGCTGGACGGTTCGGTTCAGTGTCTGGTTCAACTACTTGAGTTGGTTCTGTTATAGGTTCAGTTGAGACCTTAGTAGTTGGTTCAAGAGTCAGTTCATTTAGAGGTTCACTTAATGGTTCAATTGATGGTTCAATTGTTGGTTCATTGTCCTCTTGATTAGTATTTGATTTGCTCAATTTTTGATTATCAGGTTTTGGTTCAATTTCCTCATCAAAAATTAAGTTAGTAGTTTCTTCAATTTTATGAGATTGTTTATTGTAAACCCTATATGCCTTACTAGTTGTTGAATATCCTAAGAAGATTCCTGGGGTAGATTTGGATTGAAACATACCCTTTTATAGTCGACTCCTGGGCGCCTCTCCTGCGCGAACTCTAATCCGCAGGCTCGGTCAGCACTTATCCCCTTCAATGAGGTGCCTGAGCTATCTGGGATGCTTGAGCTATCTGGGGTGCCTAGCTTGACTTGGTCCGGAGGCTTCATGGCAGTTTGCTTCGATGGCTTTGAAATAGCCTTGCACTGGGGCGCCAGTATCAATATAAGCACCTAGCCCTTGGAGGTGCCACACTCCATTGAGGCGCCTGAGCTGCAGAAACACCGTCCATTCGTTTCCATGAACCAAGGTTAGTTCCAAAACACAAGAAGCAAATAAAATAATAAGTTTTGACCATTGTTTACAACCTTAGCTGTCTTGGTTTTGACTTTGGGTCTCCCAAATGGAACCCTAGGTTGAACCAACACATAATGTTCCCTCTACAGGGCTTACCTACTCCTGTCGGGAGAAATTACCTTATTTGCCAACCGGCTCCTCCGGTTGGACTTTTGCCCAGCTTCACTCACCAGGTCTTCGGTGTCCAGTCCTCGACCAGGTCTTCGTGCCCAGCTTCACTCACCAGGTCTTCGGTGCCCAGTCCTCGACCAGGTCTTAGTGCCCACATTCACTCACTAGGTCTTAGTGCCCAGCTTCACTCACCAGGTCTTATTGCCCAGCTTCACTCACTAGGTCTTATTTCCTAACCTTAGGTCAGGACTTAGTTGCCCAGCCCGCGGCCAGGACTTAGTGCCCAATTCAATGAACCAGGACTTAGTGCCTAGTGTACCTAGGACTTTCCTGCACACTTAGTCAGCCTGTTAGATCACAAACAAATCTTAACTTCTGAACCCTTTGCCATTATCAAAACAAAAGTTTAACTTTGGTGCTTCCGGCACCAACAGACAACTGTCTTGGTTGAAGGCATGCCCGTAAGGGAACATGTCCTCAAAAAGATGGCTTGGATGAAGGAGATCGAAATCCATGGAGCAAAAATTGATGGAGAAACCCAGATCAATTTCATCCTCATATCTCTACCAAAGAGTTTTGAGGAGTTCCACCTAAGATATAAATGGACGAACGTACATATTCGTGGGCAGAACTTCTGATAGAACTAGAGGCGGTTTCTCTTCAGAGTTCACAGACTGTCATGGCTCAAGATATTTCTTCTTCTAAAATGAAAGGAAAGAAGAAGAAGAAACGGTTTGAGGCAAAGAAAGTGGCAGGATTACAAGGACCTCAGGGATGCATGAAGAAGCCGAAAGGCAAGTGCTTTGTGTGCAAGCGGTCAGGAAATTGGAAGACAGATTGTCCCCGTCGTCAGAGTAGTGATACAGGTATATTTTGTTCTTGTGTCGTTGTAACATATTTAGTGGTGATATCTACCAGTACCAGGTGTGTAGATACAGATGCCTCTAATCATGTCTGCATTTTTGTGCAGGGGTTCCAGGAAACCCGACGGCTAGCTGAGGAGGATATTGCTGACTACATGGATGGCTATGGAGACGACTTTTGCAGTGGGAGTGTTGACTATTTCATTTATGTCTTTAGCATAGGTTGATATAGTTTTGGTTTTATAGATCGTCTTTATGTACTTAAGTTTTGGGAAGGAACTTTGTTCAGTTTCTGGAATAAAGATATTTTCTATTGCTTTTATTTGTTAAAAGTGGAATAGAAGAAATGTCTATTAAAGTACATAGATAGACAATTAGTATATAAAACCAAAAGCACTCCCATGATGCAATTGGATGTTTAATAGCCTATCATCGTAACTAATGTAGGGGAAATGATCCTTCCAAGTAGAACCAAATATACATTGGCTCTATGGATGGCCTTGTTAACCTCTAGTGGGATTCAAAAGAGGTCAACCAATAAACCCTTGGGTTCATTGGTAAAGGAAGACTTGTCTTCCTTAAAAGATCATTTGACTCTTACTAAAGGGGGTAACTGATAACTTTCATATTGTTGATTAAATTAGGCCCTCAAATCCATATTTTGATTCACTATTATATGCTTAAGTTTGCATTTGTATTAGGATTCATGGATTGTCTACATTTTAGCTTAAGATTCAATTCTTCCTATATTTAAGATGTTTTGGCACTTAAATTTAATATCATTTTGTAGGTTTCAAATAAGCATGGACCTGTATCATATTGGGTCAAACTTGGGTCAGAATTGGATCCGGATCAAAGGGATCAAGCATCAAATTAACATGGGCCATCCATTCAAGAGAACGGTTAGATCTAAGCCATCCACCAACTTCTTGATGATCCAAGCTGAAGATAGACTTAATCAAGTTCATGGATCAAGATCTGGAAGTTTGGGCCAGATCAAAGTTAATTCAGCCATTGGATCAAGCAATAGAGGATCTAGACCGTCCAATCTAAAGAAGAGAAGATTTGAGCCATCCGCTTTAGATCTGAGTGGTCCGAGCTAAGGACAAGTAGATAAGAGCCCTTGATTAAGATCTAGGAAGTTTGGGTTCGATCTGACTTGATCAGACCGTTGAATTGGATCAGAACAATCGTAGTCGTTCATGTTTTCAAGTGGAAATTTAAATCAAAATTTTCTCCGCGTCGGGCTCGTCGTCGCTAGATCGCGTCTCCTGCTTCGTTTCAGTTCTTCTTCATTTTCCAATTCCGATCGGAGGCGACCACCAGATCAAGTTCATCTTCGGATCTCAATCATCAAGCTCTGTTTCCGGGAGAGGATCGCATTCCATTCGAATCTGAAAGCTCCGGCGAGGGTTTCTCCGTGCGCTAGCTTCATCCGACCAATCCTCACTAGATTTCACTTCTCCATCAATCGGGTCAAGTCAGAGGGGTTCTCTGAGATGGATTCAATGTTTCCTACGCTACTACTCGCCATCCGAATCATCGCAGAAGGAAGGATCGGAAGGAGTTCAGATTACATTTCAAGCTACGCGATTAAATCTCTACAGCTGAGTTCTGGTTGATTCTCGAGCAAAGGGGTTCTGAGCTTGATCTTTGTGTGACGACAAGGAGAAATCTCGGTGAAGAACTCGAACTGGTGTCCTTAGATTGTAGATTCGTTTCTATGTTCAATTCTGCAACATTTCAGTAGTTTTTCAGTCTGCGTTTTAGTTATTGATCGGTCCTTCGACCGATCCAGACAACACCTAATCGGTCATCAGTCCGATAAGGCTTGTATCTGATCGGTCAGCCGATCGATCAGGAAATTTCCTACACAATTTAACCTGTTTTAGTTTTCAGCTTGCTTCAATTTCCATTTCCGAGTTTAGATACAATGTTAGTGAATCTCTGCAATTGATATCAGTTCTATATTTCAATTTTGCAACTTTAGATTGTTATGTTAAATTTTCCTAGTGGTTAAGTTTCATTCTTGTAATTCCTAGCTTAACTCTACTTAGTTGAGTTAATTCCATTTCAAACTTACTTTCATTCTTATTTGCAAAACAAATCCTCCATTTTATCTAGAAAACCCAAATCATTTTACGACAAATAATTTTCAAGATTGATTCAAACACTCACAACTAGTCCTTGGAAAAAATACGACCTGAGGCCCCTATTCTACATTTCTATTTTGCTAGCAAGGGTTTTCAGCAGTTATAAATTCTAAATTTGAGACTCACATTCGTGACATCTAATTTGAGTCCATCAAATTTTTGGCGCCGTTGCCGGGGAAACTGTCTAGTTGCGTTTGTTTGATTTTAGCTTGTGTGCTTAATTTCATATCTTGTGATTCATTTGTGTGCTTATTTCTATATTTTTGTGATCTATCTTACTTGTTTCATTCTTTTGTATACATTTGCTGCGATTTTGTATTTGTTGTATGACCATATTTGCAGTGGTATTCTAAAAGAGTTTGATCCTGAAATTGAAAGAACTTTGAGAGCAAGAAGGAACCAAATCAGTGCTTCAGAGGCTTTTGACATTCTTCCTACTCAAACTATTGCTATTCATTCAGTTGATCCTATGGCAGACCACCAGAAAACTATGAAGGAACTAGCAGCACCAGATGATGCTTTTCAGTACTCCTGCATTGCATACTCAGAGCTCACTGGAGATTTTGAGTTAAGATCAGGACTCATCCATTTATTGCACAAATTTCAAGGTCAGTCTGGGCAGGATCCCAACAGACATTTACATGAGTTTCATGTTGTCTGCTCCATCATGAAGCCTCAGGGGATTTCAGAGGAAGATATCAAGCTGAGGGCATTCCCATTTTCCCTGACTGGAGCAGCGACGGTTGGTTTTACTAATTACCTACTGGGCACGTATCGAGTTGGATTTCTATGAAGAAAACATTCTTGGAGAAATATTTTCCAGCATCTAGAACTGCAATCATTAGGAAGAGCATATGTGGTATATAGCAAGTAGTGGGAGAGACTCTGTATGACTATTGGAAAAGGTTCAACAAACTTTGTTCTAGTTTCCCACGGCACCAGATCAGTGGGCAGCTACTCATTCAGTACTTTTATGAGGGTCTTCTCCAGATGGACAGGATTATGATAGATGCTGCAGCAGGAGGTGCCCTAGTGAACAAAACACCAGATCAAGCTAGGGAGCTAATTTCAAACATGGCAGAGAACTCACAGCAATTTGGAAGTACAGTTTTGTCTACCATAGGAGTTAATGAGGTTCAGATGGTATCAAATGAGCAAAAAGAAATCAAGAATTCATTGATGGAGCTTACATCCCTGGTGAAGCAAATGGCTCTAAACACTGTGGGTCAAAATTAGAGTTTTTCAGTACCACCACCTTCGAGCCAAGTGATGAGGTTATGCAGTATTTGCTCAAGTCAAGAATAGAACTCGGATCTATGTCCTAACCTCCAGCAAGATGAGACACTAGCTGCATTGACTAGGGGACAATTCCAAGCCAAAAACAACCCCTACTCATCTACCTATAATCCGGGTTGGAGGGGCCATCCAAACTTGAAGTATGACAATTCTTTTTATCAGTAAAACCCATCACAACAGCCCTATCAACTGTCTTAACCGAATTTTCAACAAAATCAGCAAGGGCAGCCACAAGTTCAGCAATTTCAGCCATCATTTCAGCAATTCCAGCAACCTTTTCAAGGAAATTAGCAAGGCTATCAAGGGAATGTGAATTTTCGACAACGATATCTACCATCTCAGCAACAATTTCAACCATCTCAGCAAGGTTTTCAACCCTTCAACCAAAACTTTCAGCCCCCAAATCAGAATTTCCAGCCCACACAATTTCAGCCCTTTCAACCACAATTTCAACCTCAACCTCAGAATTTTCAGAGCTATAATTCTCAACAATTTCAACCAAGTTTCCAGCCTAATTCTCAGCAAATTCCATAGCCATTTCAACCCTACAATCAACCCCAACAACCCTACTTTCAAGGATCACAGCAAGTTCAACAATTTCAACAACCTACTTCTGCATTTTAAAGTCAATTAAAGCCTCATGCTAACTAAGGAGGCTATGGAAGCTCTAGTGGGGGAAATGCGCAACAACAAAGGATAGAAGAAATGATTCAACAACTTTTGCAACAATAAAGAAATGATCCCACCATTCAAAACCTTGTGAGGCAAATTGGACAATTGGCTAGTGGGATGAATCAAATGCAAGCTCAAGGATCAAGTCAACTACCTTCTCAAGCTACTCCAAATCCAAAGGGGAACGTTAGTGTTATTACTTTGAGGAGTGGGAAGGTGGCTTCAACTTAGAATGGTCCAAGAGCTGATTTTTATGAAAACAGGACAGCAACTTCATTTCCAGCCCCAAACAGCCCTGAAATCACTTCAAATTCAGTTGGTTCCACCCCTAGTCCAAGCCTAACTTCTTCCTCAAGTAATCCTGTGATTTTGGTGGAGAATGAAGGAGAAATCAGTGAAAAAGGAGAGTTCACAGCAACTACTTCAGTGGAGAAATCAGTTCAAAATTCAGCCCAAAAGATTTCGGCTCAAGAGGAAGAACTTAGAGTTCCTTTGCCTTTTCCTCAGCGCAAAACCCAAGCCAAAAAGCAAGTGGAGGAGGAGAAAGCTAAAGAATACAATGAGCTGGTGAAATTGTTTAGTAAGGTGGAAATCAATGTACCCTTGTTGACCATGATAAAACAGATTCCTAAGTATGCAAAATTCCTCAAAGACTTATGTGTTCACAAGAAGAAGCTTAAGGAGAATGAGTTAGTCAGCTTGGGGAAAAATGTTTCAACACTTATCCATGCTATTCCTCAGAAGTGTGAAGACCCAGGGGATTTTACTGTATCTTGTGAGATAGGGAGGACCATGTTCCATGATACTATGTTGGATTTAGGAGCTTCCATAAATGTGATGCCCAAATCAGTCTTCCAGATGCTTGGTATAGGCCCTCTACAGCCTACAGGAGTTGTGATTTAGTTGGCAGACAGGAGTCAGACCCATCCAGCCGGTATTATTGAAGATGTGTTGGTAAAGGTGAAGGAGCTGATCTTTCCTGCAGATTTTTACATTTTGGATATGGAGGGGGACTACCTTGTACACAGATCTCCACTCTTCCTAGGGAGGCCATTTTTGAAGACTGCAAGAATAAAGATAGATATTTATGCTGGCACACTTTCGATAGAAATTGGAGACACAGTTGTTCAATTCAGCATTTTTGATGCCATGAAACACCCGAGAGAGGACCACTCTATTATGAGCATTGACATTCTAGAGGAGTTAGATGATACAGATATATTGGCTGAGGGAGCTTCATTTATGGATTCTAAAGGAGTTGGTATTTCAGAAGAGGTTGAAGTTGTAGTTGCTATTGAGGCTAAGGACATTTCAGAGGGTATTTCAGACTTACTTCCAGCTGGAGAGGAATTTCTAGGTGTAGGGGATTGCACAGAGCTCCATGGATCACCTATTTCTATTGACATTTCAGAGGACTCAGAAGAGAGGTGTGTGAGTGTAGGGGATTGCACTGAGCCCCATGGATCACCCATACCTATTGAGCAGGCCCAGATTGAGCTTAAGCCACTACCAGATCATTTAAAGTATGTTTTCCTAGGAGAGGAGCAGAGTTTTCCAGTTATCATTGCTCAGCACTTGGAATCAGAGCAAGAAGAGAAATTATTGCAAGTCCTGAGGCATCACAAGAAAGCTATTGGGTGGACTCTATCAGATATATCAGGTATTAGCCCAGCTGTTTGCATGCACAGAATCTTCTTGGAAGAAAATGTTAAACTAGTAAGGCAGCCACAGAGGAGACTTAATCCACTCATTTTGGATGTTGTTAAGAAAGAGGTGACTCGACTTCTACAGGCAGGTATCATTTATCCTATTTCTGATAGTCAGTGGGTTAGTCCCATTCATGTGGTACCCAAGAAATCTGGAATTACAGTGGTGGAAAATGCAAGTAATGAGTTAGTGCCCACCAGAGTTAAAAACTCATGGAGAGTATGCATTGATTATAGGAATCTGAACCAAGTCACTAGGAAGGATCACTTCCCATTGTCATTTATTGATCAGATGCTTGAGAGGTTGGCAGGGAAGTCCCATTATTGCTTCTTGGATGGGTACTCAGGCTACTTTCATATTTGTATTGATCCGGAGGACCAGGAGAAGACTACTTTCACTTGTCCCTTTGGCACTTTTGCATATAGACGGATGCCATTTGGACTCTGCAACGCTCCAGGAACGTTTCAGCGATGCATGGTAAGTATATTTGGTGAATTGTTAGAGCACTGTATGGAGATTTTTATGGATGACTTTTCAATTTTTGGCACGTCATTTGATTCATGCGTAGATTACTTGTCTAGGGTTTTACACCGATGTATTGAGACTAACCTTGTGCTTAATTTTGAAAAATGTCACTTTATGGTAGAGCATGGTATTGTATTAGGTCACATAGACTCTAGGAGAGGTATTGAGGTAGATCCTGCAAAAATTAGTGTTATATCTACTTTATCTTATCCTGTATGCGTACGGGATGTTCGTGCTTTTCTTGGACACGCAGGTTTCTACCGCAGATTTATTAGAGACTTCAGCGATATTGCTCGACCCTTGACAAAACTTTTACAAAAAGATGTTGATTTTTGTTTTGATGATAAGTGCAAAGAAGCTTTTCACAGACTCAGGGAGGCTCTTACCTCAGCTCCTATCATTAGACCACCTAATTGGAATTTACTATTTGAATTAATGTGTGATGCATCTAATTTTGTAGTGGCAGCTGTTCTAGCACAGAAGGTGGATAGAGCACCTCATGTCATATGCTATGCCTCCAAGACCCTAGATGTCGCCCAAGCCAATTACACCGCCACTGAAAAGGAGCTTGTTGCCATTGTTTTTGCTTTAGACCGTTTTAGATCTTATTTGTTGTGCTCACATGTCATTGTTTTTTCTGATCATGCAGCTTTAAAGTACCTTTTGAAGAAGCCAGATGCTAAGCCTAGGCTAATCAGATGGATGCTTCTACTCCAGGAGTTTGATTTGGAAATCAAAGATAGGAGTGACAAAGAAAATTTGGTTGCAGATCACCTGAGCAGAATTGAAGGAGATGGTTCTGTTGGATCGAGAAAACCGATAGAGGGGGGGTGAATATCGGAAATCGTTCGGATTTTCGTAAAGAGCACGTACGCAACGGAAATAAAATAAAAACAATCACAGCACAAAGACACAGTCGATTTACTTGGTTCGGAGCCTGTGTCGACTCCTACTCCAAGGCCCACGGTCGTTGACCGTTTACTTTGGGCAATTCTATATACGCGCAAAACAGTTTACAATAATTTATTACAAATAAGTGCACTAACAATAATAATAAAAAATTCGATCTTCGTTACCGACGTCCGGAGTGGATAGACTCTTTCGGGGCAGCGGGACGTCGTCGGCTCGAGTTGGAGTGTTTCAGGAGCAAGGCACGAGCGTAGAAGATCTTTGGGGCGTTGAGAGAACTGATGCCTTGAAGCCTTGGTCGAAGGCCCTTTATATAGGGCCTGGGGGCGCCCGGGATGTCGGGGGGCGCCCCCCACGTGGCCTTTGATCCGCCAAAGTCTCGGTCGCGTCTGATCCTCTGGATCCGCTTTGACCGGGGCGCCCGGAGCGCTCGGGGCGCTCGGAGCGCTCGGGGCGCCCTGATTGACCGGGTCAAAGTTCTATCTCCTTGGCTTCGAGGGGTTCTGGTTCGAGGGTTGCGCATGGGGAGCCCGGGACGCAGGGGTCGCCCGGGAGCAGCGGAGGCGCCCGGGAGCACGGGGGCGCCCCGAATATGAACTGTCGAAGCTACTTTGCATTTGTTGTGTTTGGTGTTCACCTTGGGGGCGCCCGGGACACTCCGGGCACCCTGGTCAGCTATTGCTTCATTCCTTTGAGGCTCTCTGAGCTACAGACACACGTTCCTTCGGTCCTGCATCCAGGGTTAGTCCAAAACACAATAAAGCAATTAAAATATTTATTTATACAGCCTTAGCTGTCTTGGTTCTGACTTTGGTCTCCAAAATGGAGCCCTAGGTCGAACCGACGCCTACTGTTCCCTCGACGGGGAACGCGTCCTCACCTACTCCTCTCGGGAGAATTTACCTGATGCCAACCGTTCCTCTGGTTGGACTTTTGCCTGACGGTCCTTTGTCAGGTCTTGGATGCTGGCAGTCCTTCGCCAGTTGCCTAGCAGCCCTTTGCTAGGGCTTTGATACTGGCAGTCCTTCGTCAGTTGCCTAGCAGTCCTTCGCTAGGGCTTGGATACTGGCAGTCCTTCGCCAGTGCCTAGCAGTCCTTCGCTAGGGCTTGGATACTGGCAGTCCTTCGCCAGGTGCCTAGCAGTCCTTCGCTAGGACTTTGTATCTTGCACACTCAGTGAATATTGTTAGATCACAAACAAACTTAACTTTGAATCCTTTGCCAATATCAAAACAAGGTTCGATATGGTGCTTCCTGCACCAACAATCTCCCCCTTTTTGATTTATGGCAACGTAATTCAAAGTTAAGTAAAAAACATATACCAGTTTAATCAAGAAGGTTAAGACTAATAAAACATAGCAATTCTGAATAGTCTAAAACCAATGTAATTTGAACAGAAAATTTTTTCCTCATACTCCCCCTGAATCATTGTGTTATACAATACTTAACTTAACACTTAACTTTGACCTTTCCTCCCCCATTGACATATATCAAAAACAAACATGGGTGAACAAGGTAAAGTTAAAAAAATTTTTTGCAAACTTAAATTTTGTTACAACACTTTTACTTAGCTTTGCAAAAAGAATTTTACTTAGGCAAGATTTTGAAGTCAAATTTTCCTAACAAATGGTTCAACTTTGAGGATTGGGAGAAAACTTTGCTTGGAAATACTTTGTGTATTTTGAAAAAAACTCTTTAAAAAATTTCTAGACAAGTTTTTCACCAAGACAAACATTTGCCAAAATTTTCAAAAAGTCTTTGCTCGGGCAAATTTTGTTTACTAAGGAAAAATCTACTTAGAAATATTTGCAAAAAGATGCTCTTAGAAATTTTTGAAAGCACGCTTAGAAATTCAACTTTGCTTTTTGAATAACAGAAAGCTTTTGAAAAACATTTTGATTTTGAATAATTTGAGCTTTTTCGCTCCTTAGCTGTTTATTAGTAAAGAAATATATTTTGAAAGAAGTCTTAAGAAAAAGTTATATATCAGAGCCTATGAGTTTTGAAAACATAAAAATACTTAGCATAATTCTTGAAAGTATAGCAAAAAAACTTTAAACTGCACCAACAAAACTCTACTTAAAAAATATTTTATATTTGTAGGCAAATCTTTTAGAAACTTCATGCACTTAGAACACTATTGCCTTTACAAGTATTAGTACTTTTCCAAACATTGTACTTTGAAAAATAGAAGTACTTTTGAAGATTATGCATTAAAAGAAATTATTTTTATTTTGAATACTTGACTTGATTTCTTTTCCAGTTTGACACAATCTTAGGAAACCTTGTTGACTACAAGGACATTTTCCTAAGTGTCCTGAAAATTTCTCCAACCCAAGTAAATATTATAAAAGTAATTTTATAAGTCACAAGAATTTTGAAAAATAAAATAATAGTATTTTGGAACAAAAAATTATTTAAGTTTTCAAAATGATTTTAAACTTGCAGTGCATGAAAACATATAATTTTAAAAAAGTATTCAATAATTCTTTTAATTTTAATCTCCCCCTAAGTTTGACCCAGTCCTAGGAAGCTTGTTGACTACAAGCGATCTTCCTCTGAGTTTTAGGGTTTGATTTAAATTACAAAAATTATCTAATAACTTCAACACAATTAAAAAAACATTTCAGAAATTCTTTTGACTTAGACTCCCCCTAAATTTGACACATCCTAGGAGTCCTTGTTGATCATGAAGTGGACCTTCCTCTGTGTCTTTAGGGTTTATTAAAATCAAAAGAATCATTTTGAACAATCTTCTGAGTATGATAACTTTCAAAGTTAAATTTTTGAAAACATAACTTGAAATGATAGCACAGTTTTCGAAAATCATGATGTTAATTTTTCAAAGAGATAATAACATACGAGGGTTTTTGAATCAACTTTTGAAAACCATATTTTAAGATGATAATAAGTTTTTAGAGCATAAGGTTTTTGAAAAAGCTGAATTTTTCGAAAAAGATTAAGAAGAACTCTCCCTGTATCCGACACAGTCTGATTTTTATCTAAGTTCTTTAAGGAACTTCAGTGTTGACCAGGTTTGACTATGTTGACTAGGGTTTGACTGTGTTCCCCAAGCTTGACTCAGTTGACTATGTTTTACCAATCAATAACTAAACCAAACAAGATTCTATTTAAAATGGGTCTATTTTAACATGAAATTCAATATTTAAAAAATAGAGATGAAAAGAAGGGTACAGTAAACTGAATTAATTTGAAAAATTTTGAATAACTTTTGCAAACCTTTTTATTTATTTAAAAGGATAGTGAATTATGCTTTTAGGTCCTAGATATCTCACCCAGTTCTACATGATCAAGCATGTTAACCTTATGGGTTTTGTGAGACAAATTTAAATAGAAGTAAGGATTTTACTTTGAAGAATCATGATTAATTTTGAAAAATTGAATCAACTTTGAAAACCATTTTAATGAATTTTAACTTTATTTTGGAAAAAGTAGTTGAGTCTAAGATCAATTGAAATTTGTGTTAGATTTGAATTTGACAAGAAGTAACTTGAATTTGAATTTCAAAAATTGGCTTTCAGGTCTTGACGAGGCACTAGGCCTTCTTTGGCCGTAGCCTTATTGGATCATCAACCCTTTCCTAAACAAAGCCTTTTAGTGAAATTTCATCTTCAAAATCAATTTTTGATAAATTCTGGTCTAACTAGTTTGGATCTTGGATCGGTAGCTTCGACTAGTTCTGCCAAAATGGCTTCCCTAACGTACTATCATCTCACCTCCACCCAATACTATGTTGTTCAAATTTCAATTAACTCTTTAGTCTTTAAACTAATCAGTCCTAATTTTAAGCAAAAAAAATAAACATAAAAAGAAACATACAATTAAAACAAACAATTATCAAAGTAAGGTCACCATTGGAGTAATATTCCGGATTTTCAAAATTAGCAAGATTATAAATTAAATTTTCTAACGTATTAAATTTATATGAATTAATTACGTTATTTGAGATAAATAAAGGATTTTCAAATATTGAAAATTTACCTTTTGATTCCCGGTTGGGAATCTCCCCCTTGATACTTGTCGTCTTTCTTTTTTGTTTCTTTATCATCTTGTAGTGAGCACGAGCTAATCGGGATAGTTTGGTTCGATCTCCTTCTTTGTCGTCAAGTTCTGAGTCTGAGTTGGACTCCGGTACTGGTTGAGGCCACTTTTGTAGTTCTCTTGGAGTTTTCCCTACAATGAAAACTATACCTTCCTCGACCATTGCAGTATCAGCTTGATTATTTAACCTTAATTTAGAAGAAAATGATTCGAAATTAGTTAGCAACTTTGTCTCAGAAAAATCGTCGTCTGACTCAGGTTCGATTTCGACGTTGGATGTCGAGTCTGACTCGGTTGTCTGTGCTTGGACCGAGACTGCATGACAACTTTGGTAATCTTCTTCTTCATTTGATTCATCCGATGATTCGAACATCTCTCCTTCAAAGACCTCAATATCGGAGCTCTTTTCGTGTAGGTTGAGTAGCTTCTCCCACATTTCTTTAGCACATCCACATGAACCGACTAGCTTGAGTTGTTCGTTGGTTAGACCGCATTGTATGATTACTGTTGCCTTAGCATCAGTCTCGATCTTCCTCAGAGTTGGTTGGTCCAATTTGTCCCAAGCGATCGATGTTCCATCTTCCGTGGGGAATCTGAACCCCGTTTGGATTATCGACCATAAATCTAGATTAGCCTTCAGGTGGGATTCCATTTGACTTCTCCAGGAGTTGAAATTCTCGCCAGAGAAGAGCGGTGGACGAATGCTATTCCATTCTTGAATGGTCATTTAAAAATGATCCTTGCACACAAGAGAAATAAAAATGTACCAAGACTTGGTCTTGGATTAGTAGTCCGGGAGAAAAAGAATTGCCAAGAATAAATATTGCACGACTTTCGAGGTAGAATAATAATAAAATAATAATAATATTTTATGATAATTTTTTTTAAAATATTGATTTTGTCAATTCTGATTAATATTGAAAAAGTTAGAATTTAATATTTGGGAAAAACTTTGCTCGAATTAAAGTAGCACGAATTTCGAGAAAAATATTTAAATAATAATAAAAAAAAAGTTTATGACAAATTTTCAAAATTTGTTCGTTTTATAAATTCTGACTTATGGTGAAAAAATGAAAATTCAAAATTGAAAAAGGCGTAAGGATATTTTAAATACACCTACAGATATTATTTATATGAAATAAAAAAGCGAACGAGATTGAGTTGTGTTGATTAACAAAAAGAAAAGAAATAAAATAAAAAATTCGTAAATCCGAAAAAAAAACTTTCAAACTGGTGGTTGCACCAAGTTTGAACTATCCCGCTCTGATACCACTTGTTGGATCGAGAAAACCGATAGAGGGGGGGTGAATATCGGAAATTGTTCGAATTTTCGTAAAGAGCACGTACGCAGCGGAAATAAAATAAAAACAATCACAGCACAAAGACACAGTCGATTTACATGGTTCGGAGCCTGTGTCGACTCCTACTCCAAGGCCCACGGTCGTTGACCGTTTACTTTGGGCAATTCTATATACGCGCAAAACATTTTACAATAATTTATTACAAATAAGTGCACTAACAATAATAATAAAAAATTCGATCTTCGTTACCGACGTCCGGAGTGGATAGACTCTTTCGGGGCAGCGGGATGTCGTCGACTCGAGTTGGAGTGTTTCCGGAGCAAGGCACGAGCGTAGAAGATCTTTGGGGCGTTGAGAGAACTGATGCCTTGAAGCCTTAGTCGAAGGCCCTTTATATAGGGCCTGGGGGCGCCCGGGATGTCGGGGGCGCCCCCCACGTGGCCTTTGATCCGCCAAAGTCTCGGTCGCGTCTGATCCTCTGGATCCGCTTTGACCGGGGCGCCCGGAGCACTCGGGGTGCCCTGATTGATCGGGACAAAGTTCTATCTCCTTGGCTTCGAGGGGTTCTGGTTCAGGGTTGCGCATGGGGGCGCCCGGGACGCAGGGGGCGCCCGGGAGCAGCGGGGGCGCCCGGAAGCACGGGGGCGCCCCGAATATGAACTGTCGAAGCTACTTTGCATTTGTTGTGTTTGGTGTTCACCTTGGGGGCGCCCGGGACACTCCGGGCGCCCTGGTCAGCTATTGCTTCATTCCTTTGAGGCTCACTGAGCTGCAGACACACGTTCCTTCGGTCCTGCATCCAGGGTTAGTCCAAAACACAATAAAGCAATTAAAATATTTATTTATACAGCCTTAGCTGTCTTGGTTCTGACTTTGGTCTCCAAAATGGAGCCCTAGGTCGAACCGACGCCTACTGTTCCCTCGACGGGGAACGCGTCCTCACCTACTCCTCTCGGGAGAATTTACCTGATGCCAACCGTTCCTCTGGTTGGACTTTTGCCTGACGGTCCTTTGTCAGGTCTTGGATGCTGGCAGTCCTTCGCCAGTTGCCTAGCAGCCCTTTGCTAGGGCTTTGATACTGGCAGTCCTTCGTCAGTTGCCTAGCAGTCCTTCGCTAGGGCTTGGATACTAGCAGTCCTTCGCCAGTGCCTAGCAGTCCTTCGCTAGGGCTTGGATACTGGCAGTCCTTCGCCAGTGCCTAGCAGTCCTTCGCTAGGGCTTTGTATCCTGGCATTCCTTCGCCAGGTGCCTAGCAGTCCTTCGCTAGGACTTTGTATCCTGCACACTCAGTGAATATTGTTAGATCACAAACAAATTTAACTTTGAATCCTTTGCCAATATCAAAACAAGGTTCGATATGGTGCTTCCTGCACCAACAGGTTCCACTACCACCATTGATGATGACTTTTGTAGCGACCCGCCTTCTTACTACCTTAGACGGATCGTTACTTTTCTCTACTTCTCTACTTTTGATACATGACTAAAAATGCGGAAATCTTTTTTTTTTAAACTTTAAAATTCATCTAACAATTATATTCTAACTTAAGCAATCATGCATAATAACATGTCACACTTTCTATCTCAAAACTCGTAGTTGATACTTATTGAAACAAGCTTCACCCAACTCAAACTGCCTGTACCAGTCGACTGGTGACGTGGCAGTCGACTGGTACGCCTGTAATCAGTTTTACAAGTTTCGGCTCTTGCTTCTTAAGCCCACCATTCATTCAGTTTCGAGCCATATCAAACTATGACACCACTTCTATACTCTATGTCAGTTTCCTAAACAATTTAGCCAATCAAACGAATCCATAAACTTGAATTTAAAACTTTTATGGAAGAAAATAAACTAAACAAGTTTATATAAACTTTAACAATAGAGTTTGTACCAATCTTGACTTCTAACCATTTAAACTCATCATACAAAGTTCTATAACATCACTAAGGCATTATGGAATGAGAAAGCAACTTTTCTAAACATACTTAAGCAATAAAAACTTGATTCAAAAGGGAAATTGATACTATCTTGGCACAAACACCTTTTTCTCTAACAAAGTATCAATATCTCTAACTACTCACTTTTCTACTCATCCAATGCAATCATAAGAATATATAGGCTAAAAGAAATGACATGGAATCTTTACTCTAAGAAATTGAGTAAGTAAAACTACCCAAAACTTAAATGCTCGCTAAACTACATAAAACAAGAACTTGAAATTTAAATGAACTATAACATTATGAACTAATAACTAAATTGTCTTGCGCCAAAGATCTCTCCATAATCAGCCACCACACACACTCTACTCAGCACCGCCTCGTCGTCTTCCTTCAGAATTGCTTGCCTTTACCTTTATCTGCAATAAGAGGAAATGCAACTAGTAAGCAAAAAGCTTAGTAAGTACTATCTAGCTCACAAAAACTCGAAATATGCAAACATGCTTCTAGATCAAACTGAACATCATATGAGATACTAATATGCTTGAAAGAAAACTAAGAACATGTGTAACTCAAAACATGCATACTCAAGCAATAATAAATCTCAATTTACTTTTCTTGGCTCAACTTGAAACTTTAGCTATTCTTTAACTTTTGAAAACTTTTCTTAAACTTTCGAAACTTTGCTAAAGCATATACTTGAAAATAATAATCACTTGGATCCACTGAAGACGTAAGTACCATCTCATATGCGCGTTCCCTAAAAGGTTGGGGTAGCGAGCCACCAATCCTAATAGAGCAGACCTTGGTCTACCAGGGCCAAGACCTTGGAATTGGACACCTGGATTCCTTTAACGACGCCCTTGGACGCCGGGTACTGGCCTTATAAAATAAAATAGCTTTTCTTTCTTTTCTTTCTTATCTGTAAATGCCTTGGCATTTTCTGGAGCACCTTGCGTGCTAAAATCCCTAAGTCTTGACTTTTCGGGATTTCTTAAGGCCTTGGCCTTTTCTTTTCTTATCTTTATCTTCTCTTTTCTTTTCTCATAGCTTTTCTTGGTCCCTAATCTCATATAGGGTGCTTATCAAACATATACAAGCATATAAGAAACTAAGATTACATGCAAAAACTGAAACAAAAAGGAAATATCTCTTTTAAAAACTTTTAAAGGAAATTCTCGCGGAAAAACCGCCTCTTACTGCAGGTGAGCAGTACTTACATTGATATCTTGGACTTACAACCAAGAACGGCGTCGGAGGTTCGAGAGAAACTTGAGATCTCGGAGAATTCTTCGCGCCTACGCGTTCCTCTCGTCGCGGGGATCCCGAATATAGGAATATCTCTTGGAGAAGAGTCTTGGTCGGCCCTCTTAGCCTTGGTGTTGGTGTCGCCCAAGAGAGGAGAGGGGTCGGCGCAAACTTGGAAGAGGGAGAGGGTTTGAGAGAAAATAAAACTTCTCTCTTTAATAACCTATTTATACTCATGGGGCGGATTAACTTAACTACAGCTTAAATATAGGTCTCTCCATATTTTGCTGTGCTTGATACCTAGCCCTGCTGGTCGCGCCCTCCCTTGGTCTCGTGGTGGTCGCGGGTTCGAGCTCCGGCTGCCCCTTAGTGGTTTTTTCTTTTTTTGGCTTTCTTTCTTTTTTTTTCCAAAAATACCAAACGGACTCGGAAAATTCCATAAAAATACTCTAAAAATTCCTAAAAATATCTAGAATATTTCTAAACCATTTTTAAAAAAATTCTAAGGACTTTAAGAACTAAAAATGGAAATTTTGGGGCGTTACAACTTTAGAGATGAGCACCTTCTTGCAGTACATGGTGAGCCACCTTGGTATGCAGATCTTGTTAATTTCTTAGCAGCACATGTTTTTCCTACATACTTTTCTAAAGCTCAAAAAGATAAACTTAAAAGCGATGCAAAGTTCTATGTGTGGGATGACCTGTATTTGTGAAAATTTTGTAATGATCAAATAATTAGGAGATGCATACCTGACCATGAGATTTGTTCAGTATTTACTTTTTGCCATTTATCAGCATGTGGGGACACTTTGGACCACAAAGAACAGCTAGGAAAGTTTTAGAGTATGGTTTGTATTGGCCCACCTTATTTCATGATGCATACTTGTTTTATAGGAATTGTGATAGATGTCAGCGAACTGGGAACATAGGAGCTAGAAATGAGATGCCCCAGCAGACTATGCTATATTGTGAGATTTTTGATGTTTGGGGTATAGACTTTATGGGACCTTGTCCAGTATCCTGTGGATATTTGTATATTTTACTTGCTATAGATTATGTTTCTAAATGGGTGGAGGTCATTCCCTCCAGGACTGATGACTCTTGTGTTGTTGTTAGTTTTGTCAGGTCACACATATTTTGCAGGGTTGGAATTCCCAGGGCTATAATAAGTGACCAAGGATCTCACTTTTGCAACAAACACATGAAGACCCTACTTAGCAAATATGGGGTTGTACATAAGGTTTCTACTTCCTATCATCCCCAAACAAATGGCCAAGCCAAAATTTCAAATAGAGAAATCAAATCAATTTTGGAAAAAACCGTTGGGCCCAATAGAAAAGATTGGAGCAAGAGACTAGATGATGCACTTTGGGCCTATAGAACGACATTCAAGACACCAATTGGCATGTCTCCCTACCGGTTAATCTATGGAAAAGCTTGTCATCTACCCGTGGAGATAGAACACAAGGCATATTGGGCGGTGAAGGCTTGTAACTATGATGCTACCAAGGTGGGAGAAGAGAGGAAACTTCAACTTCAAGAGCTTGAAGAGATTAGACTAGAGGCATTTGAGAACTCAAGGATCTACAAGGAAAAGACCAAGAACTTTCATGACAAACACATAGTGAGGAAAGAATTTCAAATTGGTGACAAGGTCTTATTGTACAAGTCAAGGCTCAAGTTGATTAAGAGTAAGTTGAGGTCGAGGTGGGAAGGTTCATTTATTGTAACTAATATTTTTCCCTATGGAGTTGTTGAAATTAAAGATGAGGCTAATGGATTTATGTGGAGAGTCAATGGCCACTGGCTCAAAAAGTACTATGAAGAATTAAAGGAGCTAGAGGTAGATGGAGTGGACGTCAAAGATGCTATCTACCCAACCTAAAGGGGAGTTTCCTTTTCTTTGCATTTTATTTCATTGTAAATACCATTTTATTGTTTTCAAATAGTTCAATCTTTCTTTTACCATGAGTTTTTGATAATAAATGTTAGGAAGTGTAGATTGAATAAATAGTGATTGTAAACACCATTTTACCCTTTTGACACTTTATTTTTGCATGAGTAGGAATAAATGTATCCCTCTAGGTTTTCTCTATATCATCTTAGAATCTTTTGAAAGCAAATTAAATTTGGTTGTCAAGACTTAGAATTTGAGCCAATGGATGAAAATTCTTAGTTGCTTGAGTACTACTTAGCTATGGACTCTAGATTGATGAGTTGAGATGAATTCTTTTTACCTAATGAGGACTTAGCTTTATTGTTGAGATACACACATGTGATTGTACTCTATAACTTGCTTATGTTCTTTCAAAATCATGTTTCTATGATTGGACCACATTTATAAAGGTTAATCACTTTGTCTTCCCTTTTCAATATAATTGTTTCAACATATCTTGTTGATTCATGCCTTGTTCTTTTTCCTTCCCCTATTTTTCTGCTCATTACCATATTTCTATATAGACTTGGTTACTTAGAATTGTTCTTAATGTTACTTTGCCCGAGACGGACAAAAGTTTAAGTGTGGGGGAGGTGGCTAGAGCTTTGAAAGAAATTTTGGTGAGAAGTGATGTATCATGATGTTTATTATCTGTTTTTATGGATTTTTAGATGGATTGTTGTGGATTCCAAATGTTGTGATGCAACTAAAGGAATGAAGTGTAGGAGGATGCAATGCAAAAAACAGAAAAAAAAAGAGAAGAAAAGGAAATGAGGAAGTGTGCCAATTAGAGGAGTGGTGTATCAAAGATGAGTTGTGAGTATTGGAAAGTAAAGATCACTCTTGGAATAATTTGATTTCTAAACATGATTTGGCATTTCAAACTCTATGAGGGGAATTCCAAAAGGGGAAGGAGGTAGTCTACACAAGAAAGGTTACAATTAAATTTGATTTGGTGTTTCAATGATTAAAAGTGGTGTCAAGTGAAGTACTTAGTGTTCTATTGATTTGAAGAGTTCAATGTTGTGAAATTATGGATCTGAAATGAAGCTTCTTAGAGAAAAAAAAACACAACAAGCAACTTGGGAAAAAAAATCATAGAAAAACAGAAAAAAAAAAGAAGAAGAAGAAAAGAAAAGAAAAGTGAAGAAAAGACAAAGGAAATCATGAAGGTTTAAAAGATGAATAGATTTTTGAATTTGAAGTCGAGAATAAGAAGCTAGATGGGTTAAGATTTAGTGGTGATTGGAAGAAAGGAAAAAGTCAGGCAAAAGACAGTTCAGAATTCTAGAATTTGGCTACTGATCAGCCCCTGATCGGTCATCAGTCCGATCAGGGAGGACCACTCCGATCACCAGACCGAGCAGGCAATGTACAAAGCACTGATTTCAGTATTAAACCTCCTCCAAATCAGCTCACACTCACTCCACTTGGCTCAGAATTCATCAGAAGCTACTACAAAAGGGCAAAGAGCATTAGGAATAATTTTGAGTATCCAAGTCTTCTATTTTTCCTTACTTTTCCATATTTCTTCATGCTATATTTCTTTACCCTATTTCTTTTCTTAGCATATCATATTTCTCTATTTTCTTTACCATTAGTCTTTGGTATCAAAATTCATGGAACTTCTCTTTCATTTTATTCAGTTCATATTTCTTTAATGTGTTCTAATAAACCTTTGTAGATGTGGAACCAAGTCAAGAATGAAGGTGGAGAGTAGATAATAAGCAAGCTTATGGTAGTTTAAGAAACATGTTGTGTTTGAGTAAGCTCCCCTTTCATTGAAATGAAGAACTTAGGAAGAGAGCCACTAAAAATCCCTTTGTAAGGTTTTGTGTGTTGAGTTCACCTCTATGAGTCATGAAAGAGGAAGTATGCTAAGTTGTTGATTTAAGGACAAGATACTAGTCAATTGAGCTTAGAATTTTGAGAATTGACAACCCTAGATAATTTCTTTTCAATTGCTTCTTACAATGATTGAGAATAGTTTAAGGGGGATACATCTTAGTTTCTTAATAGCTTGTGCGAGACGCCCAAGAATAAGTGTGGGGGAGTTGATAACTTTCATTTTGTTGATTAAATTATGCCCTCAAATCCATGTTTTGATTCACTATTATATGCTTAAATTTGCATTTGTATTAGGTTTCATGGATTGTCTCCATTTTAGCTTAAGATTTAATTCTTTCTATATTTAAGATGTTTTAGCACTTAAATTTAATATCATTTTGTAGGTTTCAAATAAGCATAGACCTAGATCATATTAGGTCAAACTTGGGTCAGAATTGGATCCGGATCAAAGGGATCAAGCATCGGATTAACATGGGTCGTCCATTCAAGAGAACGGTTAGATCTAAGCCATCCGCCAACTTCTTGATGATCTAAGCTCAAGATAGACTTAATCAAGTTCATGGATCAAGATCTGGAAGTTTGGGCCAGATCAGAGTTAATTTAACCGTTGGATCAAGCAATAGAGGATCTAGACCGTCCAATCTTAAAAAGAGAAGATCTGAGCCATCCGCTTCAGATCTGAGTGATCCGAGCTAAGGACAAGTAGATCAGAGCCCTTGATCAAGATCTGGGAAGTTTGGGTGCGATCTGACTTGATCAGACCGTTGAATTGGATCAGAACAATCACAACCGTTCATGTTTTCAAGTGGAAATTTAAATCAAAATTTTCTCCGCGTCGGGCTCGTCGTCGCCAGATCACGTCTCCTGCTTCATTTCAGTTCTTCTTCGTTTTCCAATTCAGATCGGAGGCGGCCACCAGATCAAGTTCATCTTCGGATCTCAATCATCAAGCTTTATTTCCGGGCCATATAATCGAAAAAAATAAAGTCAAGATATTTGATAAAATATTGACTCTTTCATACATAAAATTTTGATTCTATGAATATTTATGGTTCAAATTTAAACATAAATTTTAAAATTAAAATTTACAGCCTACGATGGCTAAAATCAACTTGGAAACATCAGATAAAGTTTTAAAAATGAATCTACATTTTGTTTTGTTTTCTCATTTTTCTCTTTTCTATTTTCTCAAAATTAGTTTTAAAATTTATTTTTTATGGTAAAAAAATATTTTGTTAATTTTTATTTCAAAATATCTAATAAATGAATCTACAATTAAGGATGACCATCGAATTTGGATCGGATTTCATATCCTTCTCACACCCAGCCGATTGAATATCCATCCTTATTCCTTATATATATTAATAATTTTCCTTTTTTATATTCAACTATCCATACAAAAAAATATTAAAATTAACACACACACATATATATATTAAATGTTTACATAATTTAATTTTAATATCAATAAAAAATAATTAATGAGTTAAAAAAACTTTAATATATATATATTATTTAATCAAATATGTAAGTAAGATATCGAATACCGATAGAGGAAGTTCGGCCTGTTGAGTTGGTCCGCCTTTTGAATAATTTAAGTAGGTTAGATTTAAATTTTATCAACCTATAAAAAAATAGGTCCGAGAGGGTCGACTTGCTTGGGCATCCGACCTAGGGGTAGGCCCGCAATGGGCTTAGGTTGACCTGTGGATCTAAGAAAAAAAATATTTCAAAACTTAGCACCGACTGACAATGAATCTCTCAGTTTGTTAGTGGTTGATGATTAAGAAAGAAATGAGACATCCAATCAAAATTTATTGTAGCTCAAGTAGGGAAACTCTCTTCTATATTTTTTTTTCATTCTTTCCTTCAATAATTTTAGATCTATGTTATTTCAGGATTAGAGAGTTGACCATCGCATTATGTCATCATTCGATTTCGATATTATCAGTACTAATGCTACTGAAAATATGTGTTTATATTAATAAAATATTTTGCTGCATATTAATATGACTAATTTTGCTTTGATAATGTAATAACTCATAATTAAATTTAAATTTTTTAATTTTTTAAATTTAATTATTGGATACGTGCATTGATTTACTTAACTCGCAATTCAATTTGAGTTGGATTAATTAAAAATTTCTCGACTCGCCAAGTTACAACATCACAGATCGGACCGCTTTATGTTTATTCTATTCTCTTCTATAGTAGAAGTGAATATCAAATTTTTCATTGTATTCTAAAAAAATTGTTATTCCTATCTATATCATATCGCATAAATATAACAAAATACTCCTGAAATAATTTAGAAATTTATTTGACACTCCGATATTTTCTGTCGATATTTTCTGTCGCTCTCGAAGGTTTGTTCTCTCAGATATTAATCTACGGCCTTGAGCAGACAGAGCGAGCGAGCGAGGTTGACCGATCTAAGTTGACTCACTCTTCCCACGCGTCGTCTCCAAGCTTCCTTCTTTCATCTCCACCTGCTCGGCGCTCTCACTTCATATAGAATTCGACAATTTATCAAAGGACGTCCCTAACAATACGTAATTACCAAAGGACGTCTCATGATTTCTATTTTATCAAAGGGCGCAGCCCTTTAAGTGAACTTCCTATTCTACCCTTGGCGCCACAATACACCTTTTCCATTACCATTTTCGAGACATCCGAACCACTTTTGCAGTAAAATAAGAATATGTGGTTCGGATGACAAGGTAGTGGAAATATTCTCAGCCTATATATATAATACTAACTTGCAAAAGTCGAATCATCACGAGGGTACGTATATATTTCGACTTTGCACAACTTAATTGATCAAGGCAGCTGAGGAATATAGGTGTTGAAGGAGAAAAAGCAAGCAACAGATTGGTAACAAATACAAATAGTAATGTACGTATGATTGTCATCTTTGATATTGTATCAGACCTGGTTTTATACTTATCAACTCTTGCTAGAATTTGTATGTTTGGAGGAGTCTAAGGGTGATATGATTACATAATAAGGCTCTGTGAAATTTGTTAAAATGAAGATAAAAAAATGCTTGAATTCGACCTAGGGATGATATATTACCATATCAGGCCCTAGAAGGGCCAGAAATTAAAGGAGTTAAATCCCTAGGAGTGCATGATATCATTAGATTTCAGGCCCTAGGAGTGAATCAAATATGTTGTTTTCAGGCATTGGCAGGGGCTGAAAAAAATGAATTCAGGTCCACCTAGGGCCTGAAAAAAAAGAAATTCAGGTCCTCCCAGGGCCTGAAATGAAAAGATTTCAGGTCCTTACAGGTGCTGAAATCATTGGATTTGAGGGCCTGGGAGGGCCTGAATCAATATAATTCAGGCCCTGTGATTTCAGGCCCTGGGAGGCACAAGGGGGTGGGCCTGAAATAAAATGATTTCAGGCCCACGGTGGGCCTGAAATAAATCATTTCAGGCCCACCTTGGGCCTGAAATAAAATCATTTCAGGCCCACCGTGGGCCTGAAATAAAAACATTTCAGGCCCAATGGAGGGCCTGAAATAAAAAATTGGCAGGGCTAGGGTGGGCCTGAAATCACTTCAATTCAGGCCCAGTTTGGGCCTGAATACCTCCATTTCAGGCCGAGGATGGCCTCAAGTGGGAAAATTTCCGGGTTTTTCAGCAAGGTTAGAGGTTTGGGCCTTCCTAGGTCCTTGATTATGTTTTTCAAAGTTTGCTAAATGTAATTTTAATTTATTTTTCAGGGATGATAATGATGTTGACGAAATTATCTCCGAAATATGGAATACTCTTGATGATAATGCTGTCACGGGGAATGGATCAGAAATTACAAGGAATTTGGCAATTGATCTAAATGAAGAAGCAACTAATATAGAAGGTGAGGGTTTGAATTCTTCTTCAAGAGTTGTTGAATTCTTTGAGGCAACTTGGAGTGGGGAGGAAGGAATTGAAATCCGGAATGCAAATGAATTAGAACCCATTACAAGTGTACTAGAATTCCAAGCCGATGATATGCAGATTGAGGAATATGATTTCCCCCCAGATGAGTACAGTGACTTAGAGGAGGAGTTTCCATTAGCTGAAGATCCTTATATTTTAAATTCTCGATTGCTTGCTGGGCCAATTGGAGAGTTAGAGGCAAGAGATGGGCATGAATTTTTTGTGGGGCAGATATTCCCATCTAGAGAAGAATTCAAGAATGCACTTGTCAAACATGCCATGATTAAGCATATGAGATATAACCCAGTTGACACCCGAAAAAATAGAGTTAAAGCAGTGTGCTTCAACCAACCATGTACATGGAGAGTAGTAGCAAGGGGGGAAGTAGAGTTCACTGTTACAAAATATATAAAGGAACCAATGCGGAACTGTTAGGGAAAGTGCTGATCATCATGCATGCTCTTCATCATTTGTTGCTTCTTTTGTTGAAGAGCAATTTCTTCATAATGAACAATACAAACCAAGTATGATTATATCAGATATTAAAGCTAGATTTGGAGTGACCATATCATACAGAAAAGCATACATAGCTAGGGAGAAAGCATTGAAAAAGGTTGTTGGAGATTATGATGAGGCTTATAGAGATCTTCCACAATATCTGCG
>JAGFNQ010002859.1:47605-192532 GCA_024364735.1 Boesenbergia rotunda
ATCAAGTCTGGGAAGGGATAGTATTTACCACCGCGCTAGTCTTTGTCCTAGTGGGAGTAGTACTAACTTATCTAGTTTATTAGAGTTTGTCTTTGTTACTGTTGTTATGTACAAACAGTATTTGCTCAATTAGTTTTTTTTAGTCATGTAGTAGTTACTGTCGTTTTGTACGAACAGTTTTTCAAAAGGTTATGTTATGTGTTGACAAAACTTCTTAATGATTAGTTCATTTCATTTGAATGATAAGTTCATTTATGATTAGTTCATATGATGGGATGCATGTAAAATAACTAATCAATGTTTATTAGATTGGATATACGGAGGATGAATGGTAACGTAGTTACCACTTGATTTTGTAAACCAACTCTAATTTACAACGAGTTAGTTTTGTATGTAAAACTGTTCGTTTTGTACGAACAGTTTTTCAAAAGGTTATGTTATGTGTTAACAAAACTTCTTAATGATTAGTTCATTTCATTTGAATGATAAGTTCATTTATGATTAGTTCATATGATGGGATGTATGTAAAATAACTAATCAATGTTTATTAGATTGGATATACGGAGGATGAATGAGAACATAGTTACCACTTGATTTTGTAAACCAACTCTAATTTACAACGAGTTAGTTATTAGTTACATGCATATGAGTTACACTGAATGACTAAATAATACGTTTATTTATATTAGATGATGGCAACGAAGAATATAATAGCTGAACTCAACAAAGGAGAAAAATTAAATGGGGACAACTACAAAATATGGCACCTTAAGATACAATATGTACTTAAGGAGCAAAAAGTTCTAGAAGTTGAAAATCAATTTATGGTAGAACCTGCAGATGGTTCTACAGCTTAGCATAGACGTGATCTTGATGCCTAAGGCATGGAAGAAAAAGGACTCCACTGTTAAGGGTATTTTGATTAGTTCAATGGTAGATGACCTGGTATATGAGTATGAGCTATAACCATCGGCTCATGCTGTCTGGGTTGCCCTGACAGATAAATACAGTGGAGTTAGCTTAAGAAGCTTCGTCAGTTGATAATCAAATTTGACAGCTATAAGAAACGCCCGAATGTCTCCATGACCCAACATTTGAGAGAAATGGGGAATATGATTCGAGAGCTGAAAACTGCTGGTCATGAGTTGATTGATGAACAACAGGTTCAAGCAGTTATTCGTTCCCTTACTGATTCTTGGGAATCAATGAAACAGAACCTTACACATAGTGAAAGTATAAAGACTTTCATTGATGTCTCACGCCATGTTGAACTAGAGGCGGAGAGAATTGAATCCGCAAGGATTTCTGGACAGGCTTTTGTAGCTGAAGGTTCTAGATCCAAGAAAATGAAAAGGTGGTTCAAGAAAGGAAAAGGAAAGGGAAAAGGAAAAGAAACTGCTGATGCTGGGCAGGGCCCAATCAAGAAGAATGTTAAAGGAAAAAAGTATGGACAGAAACCTAAGAGCAAGTTGACTTGCTATAACTGTGGCAAGAAAGGTCACTTTGCTCGGGAATGTACTGAGCCGAAAAAGGTAGATCCATATTTATTTTCTATTCACGAGCATTATGTTGCTAGTTCAGTGTTGTTGGTTGATTCTTATCCTTTGTGGATTATAGATTCAGGAGCAATGAACCATGTAGCTCGTGATCGAGCTACATACGTGGAGTATCGTCGAGTACCAGCAGACAATAAGTAGATATATGTGGGAAACAATGCAAGAATTGAAGTCAAAGGAATTGGCACTTGCAAAATCAACCTTCGTGGTGGGCGTACCTTGTTTCTACATGATGCCCTATATGCTCCTGAGATTCGACGGAATCTAGTTTCTGTAACTAGTCTTCTTGATTTAGGCTATTGCATAAATTTTTTCAGTCGTTGTGTAGAACTTCGTATTAACTCAGTGTTAATTGAATGTGGTTATGTAATGAATGGTTTCATGGTACTTGATGTAGAACAAGATATTAATTATGGAATTAATAGTTGTTTTTCAAACATTGCTCTTACTAGTGATGCTAACATTAGTGAGAAAGTTTGGCATGCTAGACTAGGACATATCGGACAAGAATGGATGAATCGATTAGCTAAGGAGGGTCTATTGAGCACTAATGCTAAGATTAACCTGTTCATATGTGAGCATTGTCTTGCTGGGAAAGCAACAAGGAAACCATTTGGTAGGGCTATTAGAGCTGATTCACCATTGCAATTAATTCATTCGGATGTATGTGGTTCAATGAATGTGAAGGCTAGACATGGAGGTTCCTATTTCGTTACATTTATTGATGACTTCACACGTTTCGGTCATGTGTATTTGATTTCTCATAAATATGAAGTATTAGATTGTTTCAAACGTTATCTGAACGAAGTTGAGAATCAATTGGATCGTAAGGTTAAAACCTTACGCACTGACCGTGGAGGTGAATATTTATCTGATTAGTTTAAGACAATATGTAACGAGAAAAGGATTATTAGACAGCTAACAATCCCTGGAACTCCACAGCAAAATGGGGTTGCTGAAAGAAGAAATAGAACTCTTCTAGATATGGTTAGGTCTATGATGGCTCAAGCTAATCTACCTATTTCCTATTGGGGAAATGCATTATTAGTTGCTACCTATATACTTAACAGAGTGCATTCTAAGTCTATTCCATCTAAACCATATGAACGTTGGACAAGCAGAAAATCAGATTTGAGTAATCTGAGACCTTGGGGGTTAGTTGCCTACGTTTATGATAAGACTCACAAAAATGAAAAACTAGGACCAAGGGGTAAAAAATGTATCTTTGTAAGATATTCTGATACTTCTAAGGGTTATATTTTTATTGGTGAACAGCAAGATGGAACCATCTCTGAAATAGAGTCAAGAGATGCGATTTTTCTCGAAACTGAGTTCCCAACAAGAGGTGAAGTTAATAAATCGATTCCTCTATTTGCTATAGAGGAGGAGGATATTGTTCCTTTATCAACGAATCAGGAATCACAGGAGAAACCTGAATCTAGTCTACCCAGTGGGAGTGATTTGCCAATGAATGAATCAGTTTCAGTTTCTCAACAGTCAGACCTGCGGAGGAGTAATCGCAGGATTATTCCTAAATGAAGGTTTGACATTGAGAATGAGACATTAATGATTCTCCCTATTGACGATGATGAACCTCAAACGGTTGAGGAAGCATTGAGATGCTCAGTTAGAGAAAAATGGAGAATTGCAATGGATGAAGAAATGGAGTCTATGAGAAAGAATCAGGTTTGGGATTTAGTCGATCTTCCTCTAGGCCGAAGGGCTATTGGGAATAAGTGGGTTCTCAAAATCAAGAGGAAGGCAGATAGATCGATTCATAGATACAAAGCTCGTCTAGTTGCAAAAGGATATACCCAAATGGAGGGTATTGATTTTAAAGAGACATTTTCCCCTGTTGTGAAGTTTGTGTCAATACGTGTCATTTTAGCTATAGTAGCACATTATGACTTGGAATTACATTAGATGGATGTAAAAACGGCTTTCCTTAATGGTAATCTTGACGAGGAAATCTATATGGCACAGCTAGAAGGTTATATTACTGATGGCCAAGAGGATAAAATATGTAAACTTAAAAAGTCTATATATGGGCTAAAGCAAGCATCGAGACAATGGAACATAAGATTCAATGAAGTCATTTTATCTTATGGTTTCGAAATGATCAATGAGAATCATTGTGTATACCTCAAGGAAAATAAAGGAAAGATTGTCATATTATCGTTATATGTTGATGATATGCTAATAGCTAGAAATGACATACAGTTTGTGATAGAAATCAAATCGTGGCTTTCATCACAATTTGACATAATAGATATAGGAGAAGCCGAGTACATCTTAGAGGTAAAGATCATTAGAGATCGAACAAAAAGACTTTTGGGTTTGTCTCAAGAGGCTTATATTATTAAGATGTTACAACACTTCAATATGGCAAACTGTAACATTGAACAAACTCCTATAGCGAGAGGCACTGTTCTGAGCAAAAGTATGTATCCCAAGACTCCTAATGAAATAGCCGATATGAAGAAAAAACCATATGTCAGTGTCATTGGTAGCTTAATGTACACTATGTTGTGTACATGTCCTGATATCAGCTATGTTGTTGGCTTGGTTAGCCGTTTCCAGTCAAACCCAGGATCGAGACACTGGAAGGCGGTAAAGAGAATATTCAGATATCTCAAAGGGACGACAGATTATTGTCTCTGCTTCCAAGGATCAAAGTTGAGCCTGAAGGGCTATACAGATGCAGATTGGGCAGGAGACCTTGATGATAGAAAATCCACATCGAGTTATGCTTTTTTGCTGAATGGTGGCGCCATCTCATGGAACAGCAAGAAACATGCTTGTGTAGCATTGCCGACAATGGAAGCCGAATATGTGGCATGTGCAGGGGTTGTACAAGAAGTTGTCTGGCTAAGAAGGTTCCTGAAGCATTTGAAGATTGCTGAGGATAGTAGAGTCTCGTTACATTGTATTGTGACAATCAAGCTGCGATAGTTTTGTTGGATCGTGAAAACCGATAGAGGGGGGGGTGAATATCGGAAATCGTTCTTTTTCGGAAAACTAAGAGTAAGTGCACAGCGGAAATAAAAATAAGAGACACAGCACAAAGACACAGTGGTTTTTACTTAGTTCGGAGCCTGTGTCGACTCCTACTCCAAGGCCCACGGTCGTTGACCGTTTACTTTGGGCAATTCTATATTCGCGCAAATAGGTTACACAATTTAATTACAAAATGAGTGCAATAAAATATAATAAATTAAGTACGCTCTTCTTTACCGACGTCCGGAGTAGGTCGACTCTTTCGGGGCAGCGGGACGTCGTCGGCTCGAGGTGAAGCGTTTCTGGAGCAAGGCACGAGCGTAGAAGAGCTTTGAGGCGTTGAGAGAATTGATGTTGGAAGCCTGGGGTCGAGGGCCCTTTATATAGGGCTAGGGGGCGCCCGGGACGTCGGGGGCGCCCCCCATGTGGCCTTTGATCCGCACAGATCTCGGTCAGCGTCTATCCTCTGGATCCGCTTTGACCGGGGCGCCCGAAGCGCTCGGGGCGCCCGCATTGACCGGGTCAAAGTTCTATCTTCTTGGCTTCGATGGCTTCTTAGTTCGAAGTAAGCGCATGGGGGCGCCCGCAGCGCATGGGGCGCCCGGGAGCAGCGGGGGTGCCCGGGAGCACGGGGGCGCCCCGCCCAGCAGCTTTTCGAACCCTTCTTCTTTTGATGTGTTTTTATGTACCTTGGGGGCGCCCGGGACACTCCGGGCGCCCTACTCAGCCTTTGCCTCTCTCCTTTGAGGCTTTCTGAGCTGCAGACACACATTCCTTCAGTCCTGCATCCAGGGTTAGTCCAAAACACAATGCAATAAAATATTTATTTGTTCATACAACCTTAGCTGTCTTGGTTCTGACTTTGGTCTCCAAAATGGAGTCCTAGGTCGAACCGACGCCTACTGTTCCCTCGACGGGGAACGCGTCCTCACCTACTCCTCTCGGGAGAATTTACCTGATGCCAACCGTTCCTCTGGTTGGACTTTTGCCTGACGGTCCTTTGTCAGGTCTTGGATGCCGAGCTGCCCTTCGCTCGGTGCCTAGCATTCCTTCGCTAGGGCTTTAGTCCCAAGCTGTCCTTCGCCTGGCGCCTAGCAGTCCTTCGCTAGGTCTTGGATACTGGCAGTCCTTCGCCAGTTGCCTAGCAGTCCTTCGCTAGGGCTTGGATACTGGCAGTCCTTCGCCAGTTGCCTAGCCGTCCTTCGCCAGTTGCCTAGCAGTCCTTCGCTAGGGCTTGGATACTGGCAGTCCTTCGCCAGGTGCCTAGCAGTCCTTCGCTAGGGCTTTGTCTCTGCACACTTAGTGAATATTGTTAGATCACAAACAATACTTAACTTTGAATCCTTTGCCAATATCAAAACAAGGTTCGATATAGTGCTTCCTGCACCAACAATCTCCCCCTTTTTGATTTATGGCAACACAATTCAAAGTTAAGTGAAAACTTATAGCAGTTCAGGAAAGACAGTTAGGAGCAATGAAATATAGCAATTCTGAACAGTCTAAAATCAAAAAATATAGTAATTCTGAACAGTCTACAACGAAAAAAAATTTCTCATAGTCCCCCTGAATAATTGTGTTATAAAACACTTAACTTAACTTTGACCACTCATAGTCCCCCTGAATAATTGTGTTATAAAACACTTAACTTAACTTTGACCACTTAACTTTGACTGACCTTTCCTCCCCCTTTGACATATATCAAAAACATACATGGGCGATCAAGGTATCTAATAGGGAGTTTTGATTTTTACCAAAATAAATTTAAGTAAAGGAGTTTAAAAACATAGTTTTCAAAAAAATCTTTACTTAGAGACATTTGTCAAAATTTTCAAAAAGTTTTTGCTCAGATAAATTTACTAAGAAAAAATTTTACTTAGGAAAAACTGTACTTAAAAACGTTTGAATGATTTAGACATACTTAAAAAAATTTGAGGCACTAGAAATACTTGAAAACACTTGAAGTAGTTTGAAATTTTAACAGCACTTAGCGCTTAAAAATAATTTGAAGTACTTAAAAATTTTGCTTTACTTTTTGAAAAAGAGATAAAAGTCTAAATGAAGAAAAAAAAATTCCTTTCTCTCTTTCTTGCTCTTCCCCTGAAATATATTTTGAAGTAAGTTTGTGTATCAGAGCCTATGAGTTTTGAAAACATAAAAATATTTGTAGGCAAGTCTTTGAGAAGATTCACGTGCTTAGGACATTATTGCCTTGAAAAGTATTAGTACTTTTGAAAACATTATATAGAAGTACTTTTGAAAGATAGTATGCCTTTTTGAAAATAGAAGTATTTTTGAAACAAAATGTTATGAGAAGAATGTTATGCATTTTGAAAACATAATATTTTACTTGACTAGGTTTCTTTTCCAGTCTGACACAATCCTAGGAACCCTTGTTAACTACAAGGACATTTTCCTAAGTGTCCTGGAAATTCTCAAGTTCAAGCAAATATTATTTCTTAAGGTATTTCAAAAATGATTTACTAAACCATATTTTTAAAGGCAAATTACTTGTATTTTCAAAAGAATTTTGAAAACTTAATGTATTAAAACATATTATTTTGAAATGTTCAATAATTCATTTAACTTAACCTCCCCCTAAATTTGATATAGTCTTCGGAAGCTTGTTGACCACAAGTATTCTTCCTCTAAGTCTATAGGGTTCAGTTCAGATCAAAGGAATTTATCTAACAATTTCAAAACAAATAATTATTAATAAAAATTTTTCAGAAATTCTTCTTTTGATTCAGCCTCCCCCTAAATTTGACACATCCTAGGAGTCCTAGTAAATTATGTAGTGGACCTTCCTCTGTGTCTTTAGGGTTTACCAAAATCAAAAGAATAGCTTTGAAGTATGATAATTTTTAAGAAGATAATTTTTGAAAACACAACTTGGAATCGAAAATCATTTTGAAATGATGATAATTTTTCAAAGAGATAGTAATATACGAGGGTTTTTGAATCAAATTTTTGAAAACCTTATTTTGAGATGATAGTGAGTTTTAGAGCATAAGGTTTTTGAAAAAAATCTAAATTTAAAAAAAAACCAAAAAAAACTCTCCCTGTATCTGACACTGTCTGACTTTATCTAAGTACCTTAAGGGACTTCAGTGTGGACCAGGTTTGACTATGTTGACTAGGGTTTGACTGTGTTCCCTAAGCTTGACTCAGTTGACTATGTTGACCAAGTTTGACTCAGTTGACTATCTATAACTAACTCAAACAAGCCCTAGAGATATGAAATTCAATATGAAAGAGTAGGATACATTAATTTGGAAGATAGAGATAATTTTGAATAACTTTTGAAAATAATTTTTATTTGAAAGAATAGTGCTTTATGCTTTTAGATCCTAGATGTCTCACCCAGTTCTATGTGATCAACCATGTTAACCTTATGGGTTGTGTGAGACAGATTTTGGTAGAAAGTTTTATTTTGAAAAATCATGATTAATTTTGAAAAAGTTAAATTAATTTTTTTTAAACACAATTTAAATTTATTTTGAAAAGAAATGTTTGAATCTAAAGTTAACTAAAAATTTGTGTTAGATTCGAATTTAAGAAAGAGTAAATTGAATTTGAGTTTCAAAAATTGGCTTTCAGGTCTTGGCGAGGCACAAGGCCTTCTTTGGCCGTAGCTTTATTGGATCATCAACCCTTTCCTAGACAAAGCCTTTTAGTGAAATTTCATCTTCAAAATTACTTTTTGATAAATTCTGGTCTAACTAGTTTGGGTCTTGGATCGGTAGCTTCGGCTAGTTCCGCCAGGATGGCTTCCCTAACGTACTATCATCTCACCGCCACCCAATACTATGTTGTTCAAATTTTAGTTAAACTGTTTTGTCCTTAAACTAATCAATCCTAATTTTAAGCAAAAAAAACATAAAAGTAAAATAAAAAGAAACATACAATTAAAAAAAATTATCTACGTTACATCATAATCGTAATAATATTCTGGATTATCAAAAACAGCAATATTATGAATTAAATTTTCTAACACATTAGCCTTAACTAATTTATAAGATTCAATCATATTATACAAGGTAAATATTGGATTTTTAAATACTGTAAATTTACCTCTTGATTCCCGATTGGGAATCTCCCCCTTGATTTTAGCCATTTTTCTTTTGATTGATTGTTCTTTCGGCATTTTGTAGTGAACACGAGTTAATCGGAACAGTTTGGTTCGATCTCCTTCTTTGTCGTCAAATTCTGAGTCTGAGTTGGACTCGGGTACAGGTTCAATCTTTTTCTTTGGTGGTTCTCTTGGAGTTTTCCCTGCACTAGAAATTATATCTTCCTCGACCATTATAGTATCTGTTGGATTATCTAATTGTAATTCAAAAAAGGATTCGAAATTGGTTACCATTTTTGACTCAGTCAATTTATCTTCTGACTCTGGCTCGAGTTCGCAGTCAGGTGCTAACTCTTCTAAGATCTCAATTTCTGAGCTCTCTTCGTGTAGATTGATTAGTTTCTCCCACATCTCTTTAGCACATCCAAATGAACCGACTAGCTTGAGTTGTTCGTTGGTTAGACCGCATTGCAGGATTGCAGTCGCCTTTGTATCTGCCTCAATCTTCCTCAGAGTTGGTTCATCCAGTTTATCCCAGGCGATCGACTTTCCATTTTCTGTAGGTACTGAAAACCCTGTTTGGATCATCATCCATAAATCCAGATGGGTCTTTAGGTGGGATTCCATTAGACCCTTCCAGGTTCTGAAGTTCTCGCCACAGAATAGGGGTGGACGGACACTATTCCACTCTTGGTTGACCATTTAGATTATACCTTGTACACAAAAAGAGAAAATAGAAATGTACCAAGACTTGGTCTTGGATTAGTAGTGCGGGAGAAGAAAAAAAAATTAGCCCAAAAAAAAAATTTTGCACGACTTTCGAGGTAGAATAATAATAAAAAAGTTTATGACAAATTTTCAAAAATTGATTATTTTAACAATTCTAACTTATCGTGAAAAAATAAGAATTCAAAATTGAAAAAGGCATAAGGATATTTTAAATCCACCTACAGATATTTTTTATTTTAAAATAAAGGGCGAAAAAGATCGAGTGGTGTTAATTAAAAAAGAAAATAAATAAAAAAAATTTGTAAATCCGAAAAACTCTCAAATTGGTGGTTGCACCAAATTTGAGCTTCCCCGCTCTGATACCACTTGTTGGATCGTGAAAATCGATAGAGGGGGGGGGTGAATATCGGAAATCGTTCTTTTTCGGAAAACTAAGAGTAAGTGCACAGCGGAAATAAAAATAAGAGACACAGCACAAAGACACAGTGGTTTTTACTTGGTTCGGAGCCTGTGTCAACTCCTACTCCAAAGCCCACGGTCGTTGACTGTTTACTTTGGGCAATTCTATATTCGCGCAAATAGGTTACACAATTTAATTACAAAATGAGTGCAATAAAATATAATAAATTAAGTACGCTCTTCTTTACCGACGTCCGGAGTAGGTCGACTCTTTTGGGGCAGCGGGACGTCGTCGGCTCGAGGTGAAGCGTTTCTGGAGCAAGGCACGAGCGTAGAAGAGCTTTGAGGCGTTGAGAGAATTGATGTTGGAAGCCTGGGGTCGAGGGCCCTTTATATAGGGCTAGGGGGCGCCCGGGACGTCGGGGGCGCCCCCCACGTGGCCTTTGATCCGCACAGATCTCGGTCAGCGTCTATCCTCTGGATCCGCTTTGACCGGGGCGCCCGAAGCGCTCGGGCCGCCCGCATTGACCGGGTCAAAGTTCTATCTTCATGGCTTCGATGGCTTCTTAGTTCGAAGTAAGCGCATGGGGGCGCTCGCAGCGCAGGGGGCGCCCGGGAGCAGCGGAGGCGCGCCCGGGAGCACGGGGGCGCCCCGCCCAGCAGCTTTTCGAACCCTTCTTCTTTTGATGTGTTTTGTATGTACCTTGGGGGCGCCCGGGACACTCCGGGCGCCCTACTCAGCCTTTGCCTCTCTCCTTTGAGGCTTTCTGAGCTGCAGACACACGTTCCTTCGGTCCTGCATCCAGGGTTAGTCCAAAACACAATGCAATAAAATATTTATTTGTTCATACAGCCTTAGCTGTCTTGGTTCTGACTTTGGTCTCCAAAATGGAGTCCTAGGTCGAACCGACGCCTACTGTTCCCTCGACGGGGACCGCGTCCTCACCTACTCCTCTCGGGAGAATTTACCTGATGCCAACCGTTCCTCTGGTTGGACTTTTGCCTGACGGTCCTTTGTCAGGTCTTGGATGCCGAGCTGCCCTTCGCTCGGTGCCTAGCATTCCTTCGCTAGGGCTTTAGTCCCAAGCTGTCCTTCGCCTGGCGCCTAGCAGTCCTTCGCTAGGTCTTGGATACTGGCAGTCCTTCGCCAGTTGCCTAGCAGTCCTTCGCTAGGGCTTGGATACTGGCAGTCCTTCACCAGTTGCCTAGCAGTCCTTCGCTAGGGCTTGGATACTGGCAGTCCTTCGCCAGTTGCCTAGCAGTCCTTCGCTAGGGCTTGGATACTGGCAGTCCTTCGCCAGGTGCCTAGCAGTCCTTCGCTAGGGCTTTGTCTCTGCACACTTAGTGAATATTGTTAGATCACAAACAATACTTAACTTTGAATCCTTTGCCAATATCCAAACAAGGTTCGATATGGTGCTTCCTGCACCAACAAGTTTTTTCCAAGGATCCCAAATATCAGAGTAAAGGCAAGCATATAGAAATTAAGTATAATTATGTAAGGGATATTGTGGACAAAAGAAAGGTAGTCCTTGAGTATATTCCTACCCGTGCTATGCTTGCAGATCCTTTTACTAAGTCATTGACTAATGAGTCATTTCTTGATTTTGTGAAGTCTTTGGGACTTCGTAAAATGTAACACATTGTAAAACCAATCAAATTTATGAAAATGTCATGATTTATTTAGTATATATATATTAGTGTTACATTTTTGGATAAAGTCTCGATAAGCATGTTGGCAGGTTGAGATTGATCCGCTCACATGGACAATCATCTCTGTTTGTTAAGTATAAATAGAGGTAAAACCATTACTTATAGGGCAGCTTATGTAGCTGTGTATAGAGACATACTCATAAGTTGGGGTCACCTTGATTTTTGTATCAAGATGAGATCATTTATATAATGATCGGAGTAAATAAACCCACCATTTACTGAATCTGCTTAAAGCCAGATAGAAATTCATAAGTTGAATTCAGGATTAGACATTAGGTATGTCTAGATCAAATCTGTACGATGTTAATTTTGAGAAAACATGCACTCTTTTTGTTAAAAGAGAAAAACATCGTAGCATGTGATTCATACCACATGTGCTATAGCGACAATAAGGGTAGTAGGAGAATGGATCCCTGCTTCTCTACTATGTGAGACCCTTGAGATTATAAGTTAATCATAGATTTACCCTATGTGACTATTTAGCTGTCTGCTTGAAATTTTAATCAGTGTCTGCTAACTTAGCATGTATCCTATTGGCTATGGATGATTCGGTCTATGGAGCATAACTAGAAAAGCAACTAATTAGAGTGAATAGATTCAAGCTAAATAGGAAGACTAAGAGAGATTTACATCATTGACACTTATTCACTGGTCGACCAATTACATTTTTTTGTTGAGTACTTAAAATGTAATTGTGAATAATTGTATTGAATGGAAATACTGAACATGCTCTTGACTTAATGGTCATTACGAGGGATTAGAGATGTTCATATTGATGTAAATGATTTAGTCTGGGATAAAAGCAAGTGATTGATGTCTCTGATTCATGTGATAGAGCGACTAAGTAAAGTGTAACAACTTTCTTGGTATTGATCACTTAGAGAGCAGCTAAGTTAAGTGTCACAACTTTCTTAGCAATGATTGCTCAGTATGTTTGCTGTCGCACGAATCATTTTCCCTAAAGTATGAATTGGATGTTCTATTAGTCTATGTGACTATATGGTCTTTGTGACTATCTGGTTTTTGTAACCTAGTTATGATATGGTCTTTGTGATCTGATTCTTATTTAGTCTCTGTGACTTGACTTGGATGAGTGGGAGATGTAAGAAGTTGGAGAAGTGGGGTGCCCACTTTCCCCACTTCTCCACTTCTCTCCCCTCCCCTTCCCTAGCCCTTCTACTATAAAAGGGGAGGGGGTGCATCCAAGAGAGACAAGGCAAGAAAGAGCAAAGAACATCCATCTCGGCGGGATTTGATTTGTGGAGGCCGAAGGACTTTCCGACCCGTGATCGTTCTTCCGACGACAAGTACAAAGAACAACGAAGGACGAGCGAGAACCACTATAAGTGTTTACCGTTTTATAATTTCATAGATTTATTTACGATTTCATAATTTAGATCAACACTAACATATCCTTCTAAGCATGAAGTCAAAAGAAATGACAGGTTAATCATATTACAAGCAGCTTTGTCAAATAGGCATTGATTTTTTATTTTCTATTATATTGCATGATTATGTTGCCTGAACATCACTGATTCTTGTATAATCCACATAATCAATTTGATCTTGGATAACTTATGATTAAATTTACAACCATTAACAAATTTGAAAAGTTAGGCAAAGTTTTATATTATTAGATACTGTTGTTAAAGGCAAAGGATATTTCTCTAAATCACCGAGGATAAATTTTTCCAAGGTACTATAATTGCTCAAGTAACTCAAGGTGCTTATATACAGTGGAGTTGTGCCCCCGGGGGTTATGGTGTATCGGTAAGGTCACTAGTTATTAACTCATACATTTACGATTCGATCTCCAGTTATGACGTATTTTGTAGGAATTTTTCCTTCAAAATGGGGCGCGAACCCTGGGCCGCTGGGCTTCTAGACTGGCCACCGTGAGCGCTTCCCGATTTACCCTGGTGACCGGTGGAAAACTTCCATAGGGCCGAACCGGTCATCCCAGATTCAATTTGTCTGCTGCCTAGTTCTTAAATTATATACAGTGGAGTTGAAATAGGGTACAACAAAAAAAAACTAAAAAGTAAAGAGAAAAAACAACAAGAAAACCCAGATTGGAAAATAAGAAGGCAAGTAATTTAGGGATAATTAAACAAGATCGGCATAGAATGTTAGGAGTCAACATCCTCGCAATCGTTAATCTTATCTAGTAAAATGAATCATCAAGATTATGTTTTCCTAATGTTGTATGTGAATCATTAAGCTCAAATTAATCTCAAAATATGAGGTCGTGTACAATTCTTCCATCCGCACTGCTTTGAGAGCTATAGCTCACATTGCCAATTGGCCTTCTGTTATGAATATAGGCACCATATCCTCAGTAATCAATGAACACTTTAAAGGAAAACATATACAATATCAAGATGAAAATGCAATAGGCATTCTTTTCTCAAAAAGTAGGTTAATCAGTTACATTAAATGAGAGAATTCCTATTTGCACAAACAATGCTCTATCAAAAACAGACCGTACACAAGATGTATGTCATTCGTGATTTGAATGCATATTACAAACCAGTTGGAAATTTTGTACTTTTGTAAGATGAAATATATTTACAGGAAGCATTCTATAATCAATAAACACTTGAAAAAGAGGACTAAGTTTACAGAAAATAAAAATACAAATACAAATTAATTCTTCACAAGCACATTGCCCTGATCAGAACACGTCATTGTTAGCCCTACTGTACGAAAGACGCAACCAATTGCTATAATTTAAAGGCGGAGAAATCATAAAATTTTTAACTTTACGAACCTAGTATATGATTTTCGACATCTTGCTTTGTGAAATCCAAATGAGGTGAACGAAATCAAAATGAGAAAGTCGGAGGGCGTGTACAGAAGGAAGAAAAGGCGGAGACTAGATCGAACTCCACGCTGAGGAGACAGCGACGGAGGCTGCAACGGCGAGAGGAGAGGATTACCGCACCTTTTACTCTCCGACGAGGCACGAGGCGGGAGAAAGCCCACCGGCCTAGGAAACGAGGCCCATTGTCAATCAAACACGAAACGAATTAAATTAAATTATTATTATTTTTAAATAAAATTCATCATTTCTTTCCAAATTATTCATCACCGATTTGTTGGCTAAACATCACCAAAGCTCAAAAAAAAAAAAAAAATCTTCTACCATATTACCAAAAAAAAAACGTACATTAAAAAACTAAAAAACGTATTTATCAAAAAAACATCCCACAATTTATTTTCTATCCAAGGGCGCACTAAAAATTATCTTATTTCTCTTATATTTCTCCCGCCAACAAACTCCTTTCGTAGTTATGTTTCCAAGACATCTGAACCACTTTTTCATAGTTTTAATTTTAAAATAATAGATTGTGATTCGGATACTAGTATTTTTCTTTTTTCCTTTCTCTCTCAGTACAGGTATCCTATTCTCTTTGCCAAAATGTGATAATTGTGTTATAATCATGAGCTCATCCCTCAACCTTTGCAGACTTTTAGATTCAAAAACGTTTAGATTCTTAGATACATCTTTTAGTTATGAATTTTAAACACGAACTATAGTCAGATAAAATAAGGATAAAGAGGGTCTAATATTATCGTCATATCATGCTGAAAGAGGGCATGAAATCAAATCATTTTAAGCTCTCTTTGGGCCTGAAAATATAAAATATAGAAAAATACAAATAAGAAAAGATATATAAAATATAAAAAATATAGTTTTAAGAATGGTATATAATTGAAATATATAAAATAGAAATTAAAATAAAATTTATATGTGAAAATTAAGATAGAATAGATACATCAAAAAAATTATTAAAAAATAATTATATATTTTAAAATTTTATTTAAAAAGGGATAAATATCAAGCCAATATTTTATTTTAGGCCCAAAGAGGGTCTGAAAAATATAAAATATAGAAAAATATAAATAAAATAAAAATAAGAAAAGATTTATAAAATATAAAAAAAGAAATATAGTTTCTATAACGTATATATTAGAAATATATAAAATAAAATTTATATGTGAAAATTAAGACAAATTAGATATCATTAAAAAAATTATTAAAAGATGATTATATATTTTTAAATTTATTTAAAAAGGGATAAATATCAGGCCAGTAATTCATTTTAGGTCCTCATTAGGTCTGAAAAAATTTTGTTTAAGACCTAAAGATGGTCTAAAATGAATTATTTCAAGTCATCTTTAGACCTGAAAATATAAAATATAGAAAAATATAAATAAAATAAAAATAAGAATAGATATATAAAATATAAAAAATAAAATAGAGTTTCTAGAATTATATATATTAGAAATATATAAAATATAAATAAAAATAAAAATTTATATGTAGAAATTAAGATAGATTAGATATCATTGAAAAAATTATTAAAAGATAATTATATATTTTAAAATTTTGTTTAAAAATGAATAAATATCAAGCTATGTTAGGCCTGAAATCCTAGGATATCAGACCCTCTGTTAGTTTTTTTAGGATCCGAAGTAGGTTAGACACTAGCTTTAGATATAAAATTAAACAAAAAAATAAAGGAAAATAAATAAAGTAAAATAAAAAATAAATATTTAAATAAAGATATAATAAGAATAAAGAATAAAGTAAAATAAATAGTATAAGTAAACAAAAAATATATAATAAGGATAAATAATAAAGTAATAAATATACAATAGAGAAAGATAATGAAAACATATAAAAAGATAAAGAAAATAAAGATATAAATATAAAATATAGAAACACATGAAGAATAAAAAATAAAGAAAGTAATATAAAATATAAATAAATAAATAGCATTTATAGACAAAAAGAATATAAGAAATAAATATAATAAGAATTAAAATAAAATATAACTGTAATAAAAAATTAAGATAGATAATAAGATATATAAATAAGAAAAATAAAGAGATAAAGATAAAAAATAAAACAAGGCAGTCTAAATGTTCTATAACTGCTATATTATGTATTGTTTCGTGCCAAGTGGCACGACGCGAGAAGAACATTGCTAATAGCTAGGACTAAATTTTGATACCTTAATTACCTTTCCCTAACTCAACCCTATCTAATAATATATAATACAATTCATTTAGAATGCATCCATTTATTTCTTTATTTTCTTTATTTTTTCTTTATTTCTTTATATATTTTCTTTTATCTTTATCTCTATTTTATATATTTACTAGTATAATACCTGTGTGATGCACGGGAATCTTACATAATTCAAATAACATGTTTAGTAATAATATATATATGTCAATTTTTATTATTAAATGATATGTGGACCAATGACTCACACATATTAGATATTAAACTGATAAGAACAGATACTACACTTGATCTTAGCCAAAAGACCGAGAAAGGTATCAGTTGCTTTACCGTTCTTTATCCATTTTTATAATTGTTTTGTGTGTAATTCGTCTTTATAACTTCAGATGTGGGACTATCATTTTTCTTACATCAATTCAAGGGAATTTATTTTTTATGTACTTTAGTGTAATCATTATAACCTATTTAAAATTTTTTTTTATTTAGAAAATTATATTCGATTTAAAAAAAAGGATAGGTCTAAAATTTATTAATTATTAATTATAAATATTTATTTAGAAAATTTATATTCGGTTTAGGCGGGAATCCCAAATTCCCTGTGAATGTCACGTCTGCATGCAATTTTATAGATATTAATAAATTATAATTATTTTAATAAAATATTTTAATTTTGGATATTAGAGGGTCTAATATTCTCAGATTTTAGATTCATGTTGGGCATGAAATCCCAATATATCATCCGAACGTGAATAGCACAATTCATTTTATCTTTAAACAAGTTTAAACATATTGTATTATTGAAGAACATCTAGATAGCTCCTAAATACACAATAGATAGTACAATTCGAGTTCTTGTAACATCATAAACTTATAGTATTTAAAATTGTTGTAATTGGACTTTTCTAAGTCCATCATTGAGTTTTCGCTGAAACATACTGATGGACCTAGGATATTTAGATTTTTCAATACTAGATATCAGTAGGTATGGTTGAGCTAGGGGAAAGTAATTAAGGTGTCAAAACTTAGTCTAAGCTACTAGAAATGATCTTCTCATGTCGTGCCACTTGGCACGGAACAGTGCATAATGTAGCAGTTATATCACATTTAGACTATTTTATTTTATCTCTCATCTTTATCTCTTTATTTTTCTTATTTTTATATTTTATTATCTATCTTAATTTTTTTTCACAGTTATATTTTATTTTAATTTCTATTATATTTATTTTTTATATTTTTGATCTATAAACTCTATTTATTTATTTACATTTTATATTTCTTTTATATTTTTTATTCTTCATGTATTTCTATATTTTATATTTATATCATTATTTTCTTTATTCGTTTATATATTTTCTTTATTTTTCTCTTTATTATATATTTATTACTTTATTATTTAATCGTATTATATATATATATATATATATATATATATATATATTACCTATATTATTTATTTTACTCTATTCTTTATTCTTATTTTATATTTATTTAAATATCTTTTTTTTTATTTTACTTTATTTATTTTTCATTATTTTTTGTTTAATTTTATATCTAAAGTTAGTGTCTAACCTAGCTTCAAATCCTAAAAAAACTAACAGAGGGTCTGATATCTTAGGATATCAGACTAACGTGGCCTGATATTTATCCATTTTAAAATAAAATTTTGAAATATGTAATTATCTTTTAATAATGTTATCGATAATATCTAATCTATCTTAATTTTCACTTATAAATTTGAATTTAATTTTTATTTTATATATTTCTAATATATACAATTCTAGGAATTTTATTTCTTTTTTTATATTTTATATATATATTTTTTAATTTTTATTTTATTTTTATTTTTCTATTTTTTACATTTTCAAGCCCAAAAAGAGTCTAAAATGAATTATTTCAGACCCTCCTGAAATAAAATATTAGCCTGATATTTATCCCTTTTTAAATAAATTTTAAAATATATAATCATATTTTAATAATTTTCATATATAAATTTTATTTTAATTTCTATTTTATATAATTCTAATATATACAATTCTAGGAACTCTATTTCTTTTTGTATATTTTATATATCTTTTCATATTTTTATTTTGTATATATTTTTCTATATTTTATATTTTCAGATCCTCTTTGGGCCTAAAATGAAATATTGGCCTGATATTTATTCCTTCTAAATAAAATTTTAAAATATATAATCATTTTTAATAATTTTTCGATAATATCTAATCTATCTTAACTTTCATATATATATATATATATATAATTTTAATTTCTATTTTATATATTTCTATTATATACAATTCTAGGAACTCTATTTTTTTAATACTTTATATATCTTTTTTTATTTTTATTTTATTTTTATTTTTTTATATTTTACATTTTCAGGCCTAATGAGGGCCTGAAATAAGGTTCTCTTTGGGTCTGAAATGAAATATTTCAGGTCCTCTTTTGTAACGACCCGGCCCCTCGGCCCCTTGGGCGGCCCAACTGGCGGCCCACTTGGCGGCCTAACTGGCGGTCCCTTGGGCGGCCCACTTGGCGACCCCTTATGTCGTCAACTGACGACCATTGGCCGTGCCGTTACTCACAAGTACTTTCCACCCCTGGCCAGTGGATTTTTGCCTTCCTCAGGATTTGAACTCTAGACCTCCAGGTTAAGTACTAAAGTTTATGAATCCTGATACCAATTGAGCTCTAGACCAATTGGTATCAGGATTCATAAACTTTAGTACTTAACCTGGAGGTCTAGAGTTCAAATCCTGAGGAAGGCAAAAATCCACTGGCCAGGGGTGGAAAGTACTTGTGAGTAACGGCACGGCCAATGGGGGTCGCCAAGTGGGCCGCCAGTTGGGCCGCCCAAGGGACCGCCAGTTAGGCCGCCAAGTGGGCCACCAGTTGGGCCGCCCAAGGGGCCGAGGGGCCGGGTCATTACAATAAAAAGGCGCCTTTTTATTGTAACGACACGGTCTCTCAACCTCTTTGGCGGCCAAATCAATATTTGGCGGTCCGACAACTTGGCCTCTCGGGCCCAACAACCTGGCCCGTAGGCCCAACAACCTGGCGGCCCAACTATGTCGTCGACCAACAACCGATGTCGACGACCAACAACCGTGCCGTTACACACTAGGTCTTTCCACCCCTGGCCAGTGGATTTTTGCCTTCCTCAGGATTCGAACTCTAGACCTCCAGGATAAGTAGTAGAGTTTATGAATCCTGATACCAATTGAGCTATAGCTCAATTGGTATCAGGATTCATAAACTCTAGTACTTATCCTGGAGGTCTAGAGTTTGAATCCTGATACCAATTGAGCTATAGCTCAATTGGTATTAGGATTCATAAACTCTAGTACTTATCCTGGAGGTCTAGAGTTCGAATCCTGAGGAAGGCAAAAATCCATTGGCCAGGGGTGGAAAGACCTAGTGTGTAACGGCACGGTTGTTGGTCGTCGACATCGGTTGTTGGTCGACGACATAGTTGGGCCGCCAAATGTTGATTTGGCCGCCAGGTTGTTGGGCCCGAGGGGCCAGGTTGTTGGGCCGCCAAATGTCGATTTGGCCGCCAAATGTGTTGAGAGACTGTGTCGTTACAATAAAATATTGTAACGACACGGTCTCTCAACCTCTTTGGCTGCCAAATCAATATTTGGCGGCCCAACAACTTGGCCTCTCGGGCCCAACAACCTGGCCCCTCGGGCCCAACAACCTGGCGGCCAAATCAACATTTGGCGGCCCAACTATGTCGTCGACCAACAACCGATGTCGACGACTAACAACCGTGTCGTTACTCACTAGGTCTTTCCACCCCTGGCTAGTGGATTTTTGCCTTCCTCAGGATTCGAACTCTAGACCTCCAGGATAAGTACTAGAGTTTATGAATCCTGATACCAATTGAGCTAATTTGGCCGCCAAAGAGGTTGAGAGACCGTGTCGTTACAATAAAAGGCGCCTTTTTATTGTAACGACCCGGCCCCTCGGCCCCTCGGCCCCTTGGGCGGCCCAACTGGCGGCCCACTTGGCGGCCCAACTGGCGGTCCCTTGGGCGGCCCAACTGGCGGCCCATTTGGCTACCCCTTATGTCGTCAACCGACGACCATTGGCCGTGCCGTTACTCACAAGTACTTTCCACCCCTGGCCAGTGGATTTTTGCCTTTCTCAGGATTCGAACTCTAGACCTCCGGATAAGTACTAGAGTTTATGAATCCTGATACCAATTGAGCTACAACTCAATTGGTATCAGGATTCATAAACTCTAGTACTTATCCTGGAGGTCTAGAGTTCGAATCCTGAGAAAGGCAAAAATCCACTGGCCAGGGGTGAAAAGTACTTGTGAGTAACGGCACGGCCAATGGTCGTCGGTTGACGACATAAGGGGTCGCCAGTTGGGCCGCCTAAGGGACCGCCAGTTGGGCCGCCAAGTGGGCCGCCAGTTGGGCCGCCCAAGGGGCCGAGGGGCCGGGTCGTTACATCTTTGGGCCTAAAAGGATTTGATTTTAGGACCTCTTTGAGCATGATATGATGATAATATTAGATCCTCTTTATTCCTATTTTATCTTACTATAGTTCGTGTTTAAAATTCATAACTAAAAGATGTACCTAAGAATCTAAAAGTTTACAAAGGTTGGGGATGAACTCACGACTATAACATAACTATCACTTTTTGGCAAAGAGAAGTAGGTTACCCATGCTGAGAGAAAAAGGAGAAAAGGGGAATACTTGTATCCGAACCATAATATATTATTTTAAAATCAAAACTATGAAAAAGTGATTCGGATGCCTAGGAAATGTAACTGCGAAAGGGGCTTGTTGGCGGGAGGTATATAAGAGGAATAAGATAATTTTTGGTGCGCCCTTTGGTAAAAAATAAACTATGGGATGTTTTTTGATAAATACGTTTTCTCATGTACACCTTTTGGTAAAAAACCAGAAAAACTTTGTTTTCTATGCACTTTTATTATTTCTTGAAATCAAAGATTGATATAAAGATTGATTTGGGTCTTTAATACATTCACATATCATCATATTCACATTATATAAATAAGGTGGCAAAAAGTGATTCACTCGCCCCAGCGCCTCCGCCAACCCGACCCAAGGCCAACACGGAGAAGTTAAATCATGGGGCTACTAGCTCGGATGCTATGGCTAACGCATGGGGAGGATGGGTGCACTGACTTTACCAAATTTTGACCTTAGACCTCAAGGTGATAACACCCACATCTTAACCATCAATCCATCCCGTGGGGACCACATTATATACATAAACAACATCAAAAAGATCCATATCAAATTTAATCCGACAACATATCAAATCTAATCCAACAAAGATCAATATCTAGAACATCTCAAATTTTTCTAATAAATATCTCAATCTAATAAATCCATATATATTACCACTTGTACTAAAACCTCCTAGCGAACCCATCTAATGGCACTCCAAAACTAGTTAGTAGTATCCAATCCTATAGAAAGTATAATATGATAGGTTATTAATAAAATAAGAAAAAAAACTAGTCATGTATCATTTGAATTATGCAAAACAAATTGCATTTTAACTAAACAAGGTGAACACTATAGTAAAAAATTGTTAGTTAGACAATAGTTTTACAAGTTTAAAAAAAATACATAAATGCTAGTTTGGATATATGTGATGATGATATATAGAATATATCATTCTGTATAATATTCCTAAAAAGATGAAATACAATTAAAGATGCATCTAATATGAAAATTAATAAATCTATTTTGCATGTTTTATCAATGATAAACAAAAAAAAGAAAAGTTAAATATCAACACCTCTCAGTCAACTACTGATCAATATCGTGAGGGTCTTGAGTCTCCCAAGAGTCAAAACCATGTATCATTTGACTCATTTGAGAAATAAATTCTTGCATTTTTAGTCTAATTTTCCCATATTTCATTTGGGCTTATCGAGACTATTCAAATTATTGCCTTAATGTTGAGAGTGTTGGAGATTGGTGCGTCGGCTAGAGGAGGTGAATAGACGGTCACCCACGTTTCGTCGATTTCTTCCTACTTACGTCGTTCGGAGATAAAGCTTCTACTCCACGGCTGTTCGCAAGGTAGACGATCTCTATCTGTCGGTGGATTAGTCCCAGGAAAACCTTCGACTAGCTCACGTAGCTCCTTGTGGGTGGAGAAACCTCACCACAACTCGCACAAGACTCTTGAACACAAAGACTACTAATTGGCTTCTAACCAAAGCCAATTTCGTTAACCCTAACCAGCCAAACCGAACTCCCTCAAATAGAGCTCGTGGCTGAACTAGCCGTTACCAGTCGACTGGTGCCAACACCAGTCGATTGGTTCCAATCGAATTCGAACGTTACAACCCAACGTTCGAATTCCAGCCGAAATTAGTCGATTGCACAGAGGATCAATCGATTGATCTTTCTGTTCCCTACACCTGTTATATGCAGCAGACGACTGCTACATGCAGCAGTCAACTGCCCAAACCCTAAATCTAGGGTTTCAACATCGAGTACATTCACTCAGCACTCGTCCTTGCCCGACCAACTTAGACTTAGCCTTCTAGCCTCCTCCATTAGCCTTGCGTCCCTCGGATGCCTCTCCATCCTTCACGCCTTGCCTTCTGGAGCTTCCTTCGGCCTCAGTCGTTGTTGTTGGGTCTTCCTTTGCCAAGATGTCACTTGGACTTTTCTCCTTTGTTGTACCTATATCCTGCATACTCACAATACATATCAAATATAATAATAATCCTAACTTAAACCTTTGCCCAAAAATCAAAACCCAAGGTACCTAGATTGCTCCAACAATCTCTCTCTTTTTGATGTTTGCAACTCATTTAAGTTAGGGAAACAACAACAAGACAAATAATCATGCATAAATCATGGAACCTAACCTTAGGCTTCCGTTTGTCTAAACTCCCCCTTGAGTAGGTTTTTCTTGCAAAGGTACTTCTCCCCTTTTGCCAACAAATGCTCCCCCTTCACCTAAGCTCCCCCTAGCTTGGATTTCTTGCAACGGTGTGTTGGTTTCCCACTTAAACCTAACACTCCCCCCTTGCCATACATCAAAAGGGCTCCAACAATATCTCAATTATTGAATCCTTTAACCTCTAATGATCATAAACAACGTGTATTAATCCCCATAAGATTATACACATTTTATATCATTAGGACACTTTTCGACTACTGAAAAATAGTTTCAGCATGTATCAGCCAACTGAGATAGTTACCAGTCGACTGACCTAGTTGAAAACCCCAATTCACAGAATTATCAGTCAACTTCCCGCTGAATTAGTCAACTGATACCCCAATATCAGCTCTTTTTTACATTTCTAACCCAATTTCAGAAATACACTAGAAATTCCATAAGTCTTCAAAAATTTCCAAATTTTGTAGAGAGGTTTGTGGTACCCGTCTCTACTTGAAAAAAAATATATTTAAAAATGTATATATCTCGTATCCCAACATTGACACAAAATCCAAAACTATCTAAATGGTTCAATAGAATCTTGACCTAAAGTCCTAATTTTGACTACCTCTTGATGTATTTGTGTTGGACCTTGGATGGCTAGAGAGGGGGGGAGGGGTGAATATAGCCAGACACTAAGATCAGCCTCTTTGAAATCTTTCTGCACTTAAGTTAGCCGCAGCGGAAGCAATACAAGTATAACAGCAGAAACAGAAATGCAGTAACTGAAACACAAACCACACAGTCGTTAAGACGAGGATATACAAGGTTCGGGGATAACTTGCCCCTACTCCTTGGCGTGCCCGTAAGGTGGGCGATCCCTTGATCGTCGGCAGATCAAGCCCCGGTGACCCGGATAAAACAATGCCTCCTTCTCGGTGGAGAAATCTCTCCACAAGCGTCTCAATAGGATACAAGATAAACTCACGAGACTAAGGAGGAACCTCTCACAAGACAGTAGCAAGAAAGCTCAAGAGAGAAGCTACACAAGGAGCTCAACAATCAACATCGAAACCCACAGCCACACTTGCTTGTTTTCCTGTTCGTTCTTCTTGTTGCCTCCTCTGCTTCTCATCTTCCTCTTAAGCTCCTGCTTCATCGCCAGGCTCCATCAGCATCCCCTGAGCCAGCCTGAACCCACTGACCTCCCTGAGCACTCAGTTCACTGAAGACCTCCTCTCCAGCTGAGTCTCCGTCAGTCGCCAGCTGCTCCAGTTGCCGTTGAAACCTGAGAAGGAGAAACAAACAAACCTGCTCCAAGGAAAGCCTCCCATCGACCCTCCTTGAGTGTTTGAATCACCTGCTATCACTTGCACACTCCAACAGAGGCTTAGCAAATCGATATCAAATGAAATAAGCAAGTAGCAGAGAATCGGCAGTGAAAACAGACGCGATCAGAAACTTCTGACAGAGTATTTGAATTAAAGTTCTGCTCCTGATCGGTCCCCAGACCGATCAGAGAGGACCCTGATCAGTCATCAGACCGATCCAGCAGTTTTCTGTACACTCCTGATTGGTCCCCAAACCTATCCAGCAGTCTGTTGCATACTCCAGATTGGTCCCCAGACCAATCAGGCTGTGGCCTGATCGGTCACCAGACCGATCAGGCTGATCCCAGACCGATCAGGCTCCAGCCTGATCGGTCAGGGTGAGAAACCTCGCGATAGTTGATCGTTCAGTTTGATCAGTCACAGTTTCTCCCTGATCGGTCACCAGACTGATCAGGAGCCAATCAGTAGGTTTGCCAAAGTTACTGGAAGCTCCCTGATCGGTCACCAGACCGATCAGACATCGCTGGATCGGTCACCAGACCGATCCAGGCAAGACCAAACCCACTCTAAGTCAAGAGAACCAGCCTCCGGCCCATCTCCGACTCGTGCTTGATGTAACGCCCCAAAATTCTCATTTTTAGTTCTTAAAGTCCTTAGAATTATTTAAAAATGGTTTAGAAATATTCTAGATATTTTTAGAAATTTTTAGAATATTTTTATGGAATTTTCCGAGTCCGTTTAGTATTTTTAAAAAAGGAAAAACATTTAAAGGCAGCAGGGGGTTCGAACCCGCGACCACTACGAGACCAGGCGCATGCGCCACCGGCTGGGCTAGGGTATCAAGCACAACAAAAGGTGGAGAGAAATATATTTATAGAGTAGTTAGGTCAATCCGCCCCATAAGTATAAATAGATGATTAAAGAGAGAAGTTTTATTTCTCTCCTCTCCAAACCCTCACGTCGACCTCTCCTCTCTTGGGCGAAACAACACCAAACTCTAGAGGGCCGGCCAAGGCTCTCCTCCGAGAGATATTCCTATATTCGGGATCCCCGCGACGAGAGGAACGCGTAGGCGCGAAGAATTCTCCGAGATCTCAATTTTCTTCCGAACCTCCGACGCCGTTCTTGGTTGTAAGTCCAAGATATCAAGGTAAGTACTGCTCACCTGCAGTAAGAGGCGGTTTTTCCGCAAGAATTTCCCTTAGAAGTTTTTAAAAGAGATATTTCCTTTTTGTTTGAGTTTTTGCATGTGATCTTAGTTCATTATATGCTTATATATGTTGATTAATACCCTATGTGAGTTTAGGGTCCAAGAAAAGCTATGAGAAAAGAAAAGAAAAGAAAAGATAAAGATAAGATAAGAAAAGGCCAAGGCCTTAAGAAATCCCCAAAAGTCAAGACTTAGGGATTTTAGCACCAAGGTGCTCGAGAAAATGCCAAGGCATTTACAGATAAGAAAGAAAAGAAAGAAAAGCTATTTTATTTTATAAGGCCAGTACCCGGCATCCAAGGGCGTCGTTAAAGAAATCCAGGTGTCCTATTCCAAGGTCTTGGCCCTGGTAGACCAAGGTCTGCTCTATTAGGATTGGTGGCTCGCTACCCCAACCTTTTAGGGAACGCGCATGAGATGGTACTTACGTCTTCAGTGGATCCAAGTGATTATTATTTTCAAGTATATGCTTTAGCAAAGTTTCTAAAGTTTAAAGAGTTTTCAAAAAGTTAAAGAATAGCTAAAGTTTCAAGTTGAGCCAAGAAAAGCAAGTTGAGATTTATTAATGCTTGAGTATGCATGTTTTGAGTTATACATGTTTAGTTTAGTTTTCTTTCAAGCATATAAGTATCTCATGTGATTTCATATTGTTCAAGAAGCATGTTTGCACATTCGAGATTTTGTGAGCTAGATAGTACTTACTAAGCTTTTTGCTTACTAGTTGCATTTTCCTCTTACTGCAGATAAAGGTAAAGGCAAGCAATTCTGAAGGAAGGCGACAAGGCGGTGCTGAGCAAAGTGTGTGTGGTGGCTGATTTTGGAGAGATCCTTAAGACGAGACAATTTAGTTTATTCAAATTCCAAGTTATTACTTTATGGAGTTTAGCGAACATTTAAGCTTTGGATAGTTTTACATGCTCAATTTCTTAGAGTAAAGATTCCATGTCATTTCATTTAGCATACATATCCTTATGATTGCATTGGATGAGTAGAAGTGTGAGTAGTTTGGAATATTGATACTTTGTTGGAGATATTGATGCATGTGCCAAGATAGTACTAGTTCCCCTTTGAATCAAGTTTTTATTGCTTAAATATCTTTAGAAAAGTTGCATTCACATTTCACAATGCTTTAGTAATGTTATAGAACCTTGTGTGATGAGTTTCAATGGTTAGAAGTTAAGTTTGGTACAAACTCTAGCCTAAAGTTTATATAGTTTTTCATAACTTGCTAAATCTCGCAAAAGTCCTAATTTCGAGTTTATGAATTCGTTTTGATTGGCTAAATTGGTTAGAAAACTAGTATAGAGTATAGAAATGGTGTCATGACTTTGTATGGCTCAAAAGTATGTGTTTGGAGGAGTTTTGAAACAAGTTTCAAAACCTGAATTTCAGATTTCAGGCTTATCAGTCGACTGATACAGTATCAGTCGACTGATACCCGTAAGCTGAGTTGGGCGAGGCAAGTTTCAATAAGTAATTTCTTACGAGTTTTTGAGAAAGAAAGTGTGACATGGTATCATGCATGATTATTTAAGTTAGAATATCATTCTTAGATAGATTAAAAAGAAAAAAAAAAGATTTCCGCATTTTTAGTCGTGCATTAGAGTCGAGAAGTAGAGACAAGTAACGATCCGTCTGAGGCAGAGAAGGCGGGTCGCTACACTTGATCCCTCGGACCAATACTCCATGCCCAGCTTCACTCATTGGGACTTCAACCTAGCCCTCCAAGCTAGGACCTGGATTGACTCACCAGGGTTTTGATCACCCGGCTTCACTCACCGAGACCCAGCTTCACTCACCGGGATTTCAACCTAGCTTCACTCACTAGGATTTCGGTCACCCGACTTCACTCACCGGGACCCAGCTTCACTCATCGAGATTTCAACCTAGCTTCACTCACTAGGATTTTCATCACCTGGCTTCACTCACCAAGACCCGGCTTCACTCACCGGGATTTCCATCACCTGGCTTCACTCACCAGGACCCGGCTTCACTCACCAGGATTTCCATCACCTGGCTTCACTCACCAGGACCCGGCTTCACTCATCGGGATTTCCATCACCTGACTTCAATCTAGGACTTTTCCACACCTAACCCTCCAAGTTAGGACTTTTCACATGCTAGCGTGCGATCTCCCGATCCACCTGGACTTAATCCGAATTCAACCAGACTTAAATCAAACTTAAATCGGTGTCAACACTAAAATAACAATCAAGGTCAGACTGCATCAACAATTTACCCATACCAAATCACAATGCATTCCTAGCATTAGTTTATATGACATTTACACATCAAAAACTAATTTCATGCAATATGACCCCAATGTCATATTTCCATACATGAAACATAAACCCAATGTGCCAAAACTTAAGGATTGAGACTCAAATCCATCTCCAAACCTTTTGGCATACTCTATAGTCAATCTAGACTTCCGGAAGAAATCCTCTCAAAATCTATTTACCATGGATCTGAATTTGAATCTTTGAGCTCCCCCTTGAGCTCTTAACCTTAGCCACCTCCCTAGGTGACTCATCCAAGGTTACTAATCCACACCGGTGTATCTCCGGTGATCCTTGGCTCTCAACTGTCATCTTCTTAATCTTGGATGTCTTGTCCTTGATTACTCCTCCCTTACCAATGTCTTGTGCCCTTCTAACATTTAATATTCCTTTGGTTTTAGAGGTACTTAATTTGATATTTTTAGATTTTTGAACACCCAAACACATGTCAAGTCCCCTAGGTCCAATAATGAACCTATCTAGGGCTCTCTCCATTTCTTTAAGCCTTGACTTCAAGACTTGGTTTTCTAACTCTAAAGCTCTAACCCTAGAGTCAACATGTCCATCTTAGACATTCCTAGACCTACCCACCTTTCTAGGCATATGTCTCCCCTTCTTGGGATTAATTCCTTGCTCATTTACTACCTACCTTCCCTTAGACATGGTAGTTTGGGTCCTATTTGGTCTAGCCTTGGGTAATGATTTTCTAGGGTTATCTACCTTGTTAACCCTTTTTCTATCATTATACCTAAGTCTATGATTATGCTTGGGTAACTAATCTACATTATTTTTAACAAGCTTGTATGAATTAGAAATTGGATTGAATTTCAAATAAAGGATTACCTTCCCTTTTACTTTTGAAGCTCCCCCTTGACTTGAGCTCCTCTTCTTCTCTAATTTCTTCAAATGCCCTAGCTTCTTGAGCTCTCCTTTTCTTGAGAATTTTGTGTGGTAGTGCCCCGCTCACCACACGTGAAGCAAATTATATACTTATTCTTCTTCTTTTCCCTATAACCCATAATAGATGTTAAAGAAATTGACTTGGGTTTAGGGTTTACCTCCTTTTTCTTACCCAATGGACACTTGTCCTTGTAGTGTCCCTTCTCATTGCACCCAAAGCAAATGATGTGATCCTTTGACTTTGCTTTGGTGGAGGTGGAGGCTTCTTCTTGCTCTGGTATTGAGGATGGTCTCTCCTCCCCCTCAATCCTTGAAGTGGAGACTTCTTCTATTTCTTCCTCACTTGAGGATGTAGACGATTCCACTTCCTCCTCCTCTTCGAATGTTGAACTCGATTCAACTTCCGATTGATCCTTCTTCCCTTCTTGGACCAATGAGCCCTTATCCTTGGGCTCCTCAACTACTTGTTCTTGTGTAAAATTCTCATGTAGAGTTATCACCTTTCTCCATAGCTCATACGCATTCTTGTAATTATCTATACGATACACAATATAAGAAGGTAATAAGTTTAAAACAATTATCATTACGTCCTCATCCGCCTCTATTTCGTCCTTTTGTCCAATATCGAGGTCGGAGGTGTTTCCCCTTCTTGTTCGTTGGAGCTTCGAATGGAACATCCAATGTGGTCCAATGGTCCCAATACATTTGTAACCAAGTCTCCAACCATTTCCCCCAATAATCGAAGTTGTCTCGATCATATAGAGGTGGGATCCGAGTATCCCATCATAGAGGACCTTCCGAGTCCATCTTCCGCTAACGCCTTTGCTCTCCCGGCGGTTAGTCCATAGACGAGCAACCTCGGCTCTGATACCACTTGTTGGAGATTGGTGCGCTGGCTAGATGGGGGTGAATAGACGGTCACCCACGTTTCGTCAATTTCTTCTTACACGTTATTAGTTGCGCAAGTATAATACAAAACAAACTAACAACTAACAACTAAGAAGACAAACCAATTTACGTGGTTCGAAGATAAATCTCCTACTCCACGACTGTCCGTAAGGTGGACGATCCCTATCTGTTGGTGGATTAGTCCCCAGAAGACCTCAGGCTAGCTTATGTAGGTCCTTGTGGGTAGAGAAATCTCACCACTACTCGCACAAGACTCTTGAGCACAAAGACTACTAATTGACCTTTAACCAAAGCTAATTTCATCAACCCTAGCCAACCAAACCGAGCTCCCTTAAATAGAGCACATGGCTGAACTAGCCATTATCAATCGACTGGTGCCAACACCAGTCGACTAGTTCCAACCGAATCCGAATGTTACAGCTTAACGTTCGAATTTCAACCGACACCAGTCGATTGCACAGAGGATCAGTCGACTAATCTTTATGTACCCTACACCAGTCGACTGCTACATGCAACAGTCGATTGCCCAAACCCTAAATCTAGGGTTTCAACCCCGAGTACATTCACTCAGCACTCGTCCTCACTCGACCAACTTAGACCTAACCTTCTAGCCTCCTCCATCAGCCTTGCGTCCCTTGGATGCCTCTCCATCCTTCACGCCTTGCATTCTGGAGCTTCCTTTGGCCTCGATCTTTGTTGTCGGGTCTTCCTTTATCAAGATGTCACTTGGACTTTTCTCCTTTGTTGTACCTATATCCTGCATACTCACAATGCATATCAAATACAACAATAATCCTAACTTAAACCATTGCCCAATCATCAAAACTCAAGGTACCTAGATTGCTCCAACAGAGAGTTGATTCATCAAATCTAGATTTTCTTCCCTTAGGTTTGTACTTCACTGGGACGACTTCTAACCCTAGGAGTCATCACACAATCATATATGACTTTGCCTAGGAGCCAAGATCATAGAGGGTCTTTTATAAGTAATTGAGATGTGGATTAAATATAAAAATCCATTGAATGTATCTCCACTTCTTTATTTTGAAATGCATCATGGTTTTGAGTCATGATCCATCTCAATAATATTGAGTATGCTAAAAAATCACTAATCGTCTATAATAAGATAGCATGCAAGGTAAAATTAATTTTACTTGCAACATTATAAGTCTATGATCCTATATTCCATAATTCATTCACCTCAAAAATCAAATGTTGTAAGAAAACATATATCTTCTCTTTTAGATTCGTCAGACCTGGAATAAACACAGTAACAAATATGAATTCATCTTTCATGTACATCTATGGCAGTAAGTTGTATGGTATTAATATAACTAACCAAGATAAATATTGCTGTCCCGACTGATCAAATGGTTGAAATTTTTCTGCGGAAAGTCTCTGTCTCATATTACATAGTTCCATTATAAAAGAGTACAATGTTGTATCAAGATGTTTCCATGTAGGGGAGTTACAAAAATGACACATTATATCTCATTCGTGTATATGCTCATAATTTCATCTCATGTGGTTAGTTGTTTCGATAGATGCATACAAACATTGAAGTCTAGCAGTTAATGGAAAGTAATACATAACTTTGTATACAATATTTTTCCTCTTCTTTCCTGGTATACGACTACGATGTTTATAACAAGGGTGAGTGTAAATTCTGCATTCAATCAGATCACTGCCTTCATTCTAAAATATCATGTGGTTACTTATTTAACAATCAATCTTCTCTACAAGCAAACCTAAAAGCCTCACTAATTTCTTTGTACTATAGAAGTTATCAATCATTAGGAGATTAACAGAGAGAAACTTTGACATCAATTGACAAATGCCATCGTAACATCATTCTAAGCAATGATGTTTTGCCTTTATGTTCAATAACGTTAGAGTAGCTGATTATTGGAAATGACCAGATGGAATATTCTCTCACACTTCTCTTTCACTAACCTTTAATATGTCATATAAGTGTTGAACTTCAGGTGTTAGCATTTCATATATATTGAAATGATCAACTACATTCACGTCGTAAACAATTGATTACATTCATTCTCATTAGATGATGATTCCACTAAAGCAATTCTGCCAGATGAAGAAGCAACTGAAGTTCCAATTGGTGGAAACAAATAAGTCTCTCTATAATATAGGATCGAAACGAACAAGAGAGGGGGTGAATCTCATTTTTAAATATTTTCTTTTCGACTTTTAAATCTCTTCGGAAGACACGTATGTAGTGGAAAACACTTTTGTTTTTTTTACTTGGTTCGTAGCTCCAATTGTAGGATCGTAGAATACCAAGAGAGGGGGGGGGGTGAATCTTGATCGTTCGTAAGTTTTTCTTTTCTCGTATTAAAGTAAAAGAAAAATATGAAAAGAGTTAAGCAGCAAAATATTAATGATGCCTTTTCTTTTACTTGGTTCGGAGCCTTCGGCGACTCCTACTCCACGGCCCATAGTCCTCGACTGCTCTCGATGGGAAATTCACTATAATCCTTTCTCTGAAAATCTTTTGGAGAAAGTAATATCGTACAAGATGTAAAGGGAGGTTAGTAACAACCTACTAACTGTTGGATCGAGAGTTGCGAGAGAGGGGGGGGGGGGTGAATGTCGCAATTCGTTCGGATTTAAAAAGAGTTAGTGTGCAGCGGAAATAAGACACAACAACAATGCTAACACGGTCGTTTTACTTGGTTCGGAGCCTGTGTCGACTCCTACTCCAAGGCCCACGGTCGTTGACCGTTTTCTGCGGGCAATTCTATACGTTCGAGAAAGTTTACAATCACAAGTATTACAGAATTAGCTTCGTAAACTTAAATGAATATTTCGTTACCGACGTCCGGTGTAGATCGGAGTATTGATGCAGCAGGACGTCGTCAGAGCTCGAGTTGGAAGATTTCTGGAGCGTCTCGTGGAAGCAGAAGAGCGTATGAAAGTCGCAGATATTGATACTTCAAGAAGGAGGTCGAGGGCCCTTAATATAGGGCCTGGGGGCGCCCTGGTCGACGGGGGCGCCCCCCACGTGGCTTCCGATCCGGTGATCGCTTCGGTCAAGGCTGATCTCTTCATCTTCGGGATCAGCTTTGACCGGGGCGCCCCGAGCGCGCGGGGCGCCCGGGTTGACCGGTCAAAGCCTCATCCTTTGGCTTCGCGAGGGCAGCTGATAGTCGGCGTGGCACTGGGGGCGCCCGCGACACGCGGGCGCCCGATGCGCCGGGGCGCCCGATGCGCGCGGGGCGCCCGATGCGCGCGGGGCGCCCGAAACATCCGGGGCGCCCCCAAATGTGCTGCTGTCGGGGTGTTTACTTGCTCTGCTGACTTTGGGTTGACTCTGGGGCGCCCGAAACATCCGGGGCGCCCTGCTCAGCTACTGCCTCACTCCTTTGAGGCTCTCTGAGCTGCAGAAACACAGTCCTTCGGTCCTGCATCCAGGGTTAGTCCAAAACAGCAATTAATATGTTAATTTTACACAGCCTTGGTTGTCTTAGTTCTGACTTTGGGTCTCCAAAATGGAGCCCTAGGTCGAACCGACGCCTAATGTTCCCTCTAGGGGAACGCGTCCTCACCTACTCCTCTAGGGAGAGTTTACCTGATGCCAACCGGATCCTCCAGTTGGACTTTTGCCCGGCAGTCCTTCACCAGGTCTTGAGTTGCCAAGCTTCCCTTTGCTTGGTGCCTAGCAGCCCTTCGCTAGGTCTTTTCTTCTGACAGCCTTTCGCCAGTGCCTAGCATTCCTTCGCTAGGGCTTGTCCATTCTGGCAGTCCTTCGCCAGAGCCTAGCAGCCCTTTGCTAGGGCTTTTCCTGTCTGGCAGTCCTTCGCCAGTGCCTAGCATTCCTTCGCTAGGGTTTTTCCTGTACACTCAAGAAACTTGTTAGACAACGACTAACCCTTAACTTTTGAACCCTTTTGTCAATATCAAAACATAGGTTTGACTTGAGTGCATACTGCACCAACAATCTCCCCCTTTTTGATATATGGCAACCTAGTTCAAAAAGTTAAGGAAAAATGCTGAAATTAAAATCCTAAGTTAGATTCCCTCCCCCTGGAAGAAATCTCCCCTAGGTTTTTCAAAAATAGGTGGTGTGAGTGAAGTATTTAGAAGATTTCATGTTTTGATAATAAGTTAGGAAATCTCTAAAGTTTTTTTTTAAAAAAAAATTCAGACTTTAGAAAATTTTGGAATATTTCACACTTTGGAAAATTTTCAGTTTTGGAAAAATTTCAAACTTAGAAATATTAAGAAAAAATCATTTTAAGCAAAAAACATTAAGTTTCAAAATAGTTCAGAGTTTAGAAATAAAGCTAACTTTGATTTACCAATTTTTCAGTTCAACCTTTTTGAAGAAGATTATGAAAAAATTTTGTTCCCTGTTTCTTTTCCAACTCTCCCCCTTTGACATATATCAAAAAATGTAGAAAATTTTTTTTTGCAATAGTTAAATAAAGCATTTGCTGTACTGAATCAAAACAAGACCTAGGTCTGGTTAACTCTTTAGGGATCTGTCTAACCCAATTAGCTACTTACTAACTGTTATAAGCAGTAGTTTTGGCTAGGGTTAGTCAAGTTAAGTGAGTTGTTCAAGTTAGATTGTCTAAACTTGACACTTAACTTGATTGCTGTTCAGTTTGTATTTAGTGCCCCAACTACTGCAGATGCACTGACTTAAAGCATCTTGAGTTAAGGCAAAGACCTAAGCATCTCAACCCTTTCTAGGTTATCATTCAAAAGTACCCTAAGGTGCTTGTGAGATGCTGGCTTCTAGATCTATAGGTGCATGCAGTTCTAGGGTTAGAGCCTAGGCTAAGTCCATTTCGAAAAGAGGCCCTAGTTTTGAAGGGGGTATTTTTGAAATAAAACTAAAAAAAATTTTAAAAGAAACTTTTTCAAGTTAAAGTAACAAAAAAAATTTTTAAAAGACATTTTAAGATCAATATAAAATCAAAAGTCAAAAACCGAATGATTCTATTCTACTAAGCATAACCCTAACTGCCTTCTTAGTGAGCTAAACTCAGATTCAGGTAGGGGTTTAGTGAATATGTCAGCTAGGTTGGACTTGGAGTCTACATGCTTAAGGACTATTTCACCCCTAGCTACGTGATCTCTTACAAAGTGATGTTTTACTTCTATGTGTTTGGTTCTAGAGTGTTGTATTGGGTTTTTGGTTAAGTTAATTGAGCTAATATTGTCAATATTGACTTGGGTCTGATTGTAGTCTAGTTGAAAGTCCTTAAGAGTATGCATCATCCATAGGAGTTGAGCTACACACTCTCCTAAGGCTACATATTCAGCTTCAGTTGTTGATAAGGCAACACAGTGTTGCTTTCTACTGCACCAACTCACTAAGCTGTTTCCTAAAAGTTGACAGCTTCCACTTGTACTTTTTCTATCTAATTTACAACCAGCATAGTCAGAATCAGAGTATCCTGATAACTTAAAGGATGAAGTCCTAGGGTACCAAATCCCTACATTTTGGGTGCCCTTAATGTATCTTAAAACTCTTTTTAGGGCTGCTAAGTGAGTTTCCTTAGCACATGTTTGGTACCTAGCACACATTCCTACTGAAAAAAGTATATCAGGTCTGCTGGCTGTAAGGTATAGTAGACTTCCTATCATACTTCTGTAAAGCTTTAGGTCTACTGGTTTACCCTCAGGGTCACTATCTATTTTTACATTTGTGGCCATTGGGGTACTTATACTTTTAGAGTTATCCATTTTAAATTTCTTAATTAGTTCTTTAGCATATTTAGATTGATGTACATAATTTCCATCTTTAGTTTGTTTGATTTGTAACCCTAGGAAAAAGTTTAGTTCCCCAACTAAACTCATTTCAAATTCACTTTCCATAATTGTTACAAATTCTTTTAGAAATTTAGAATTAGTTGATCCAAATATTATATCATCTACGTAAACTTGGGCAACAAATATATCCTTTTCTAAAATTTTAACAAACAAGGTTGGGTCAATTTGACCTTGTTTGAATTCTTTAGAGATCAGGTAATTTGATAATCTTTCATACCAGGCCCTGGGTGCTTGTTTTAGTCCATAAAGGGCTTTACTAAGTTTGTAGACATGATCGGGTTTTTCTATATCCTCAAATCCTGGGGGTTGTCCTACATAAACTTCTTCCTTAATGAGCCCATTTAAGAAGGCTGACTTTACATCCATTTGGTATAATTTGAATCCTTTGTGGGATGCAAAGGCTAGTAACATCCTAATAGACTCAAGTCTAGCTACAGGGGCGAAGGTTTCATCATAATCCAACCCTTCTACTTGGCTGAATCCCTTAGCTACTAAGCGGGCTTTATTTCAGACTATTTCACCTTGATCGTTTAGCTTATTCCTAAATACCCACTTAGTGTCAATTACGGATTTGCCCTTAGGTTTAGGTACCAACTCCCAGACTTGGTTTCTCTCAAATTGGGCTAACTCTTCTTGCATGGCTAAGATCCAGTCAGGATCAGGTAGGGCTTCCTCAATAGTCTTAGGTTCAATCTTTGAATCATGGCTATTTGACTAGATTTCTATAGGAAGCTCTAGTTCTGACTCCTAAGGTTGGATCACCTACTATTTGGTCAGTTGGGTGACTGAGTCTGGGTTTCTTGGTTTTTCTAGTACTTGGCTCAGCTTCAGGTCCAGCTGGTCCAATAGGTTCAATTCTGGGTTTATTGGTTGGTTCAACTGATTCAGAAGTTGGTTCAATTGTTAANTGTAGACATGATCGGGTTTTTCTATATCCTCAAATCCTGGGGGTTGTCCTACATAAACTTCTTCCTTAATAAGCCCATTTAAGAAGGCTGACTTTACATCCATTTGGTATAATTTGAATCCTTTATGGGATGCAAAGGCTAGTAACATCCTAATAGACTCAAGTCTAGCTACAGGGGCGAAGGTTTCATCATAATCCAACCCTTCTACCCCTTCTACTTGGCTGAATCCCTTAGCTACTAAGCGGGCTTTATTTCGGACTATTTCACCTTGATCGTTTAGCTTATTCCTAAATACCCACTTAGTGTCAATTACGGATTTGCCCTTAGGTTTAGGTACAACTCCCAGACTTGGTTTCTCTCAAATTGGGCTAACTCTTCTTGCATGGCTAAGATCCAGTCAGGATCAGGTAGGCTCCTCAATAGTCTTAGGTTCAATCTTTGAAATCATGGCTATTGACTAAGATTTCTATAGGAAGCTCTAGTTCTGACTCCTAAGGTTGGATCACCTACTATTGGTCAGTTGGGTGACTGAGTCTGGGTTTCTTGGTTTTTCTAGTACTTGGCTCAGCTTCAGGTCCAGCTGGTCCAATAGGTTCAATTCTGGGTTATTGGTTGGTTCAACTGATTCAGAAGTTGGTTCAATTGTTAAGTCATTAAAGGGTTCATTTAGGGTTCAGAGTTATCTTCTTGATCAGTATTTGGTGAAGCTAAGTCAGACTTGTCAGATTTTGGTTAGTTTCTTCATCAAATATTAAGTTGGTTGTTTCTTCAATTTTCTTAGTTATTTTGTTGTAGACTCTATAAGCTCTACTTGTTGTAGAGTACCCTAAAAAGATACCTGGGTTTGACTTGGATTGGAATTTTCCAAGATAGTCTTTGGTGTTAAGAATATGGACTTTGCATCCAAAGACTCTAAGATAGTGTAGGTTTGGAAGTCTGTGGTAGTAAAGTTCATAGGGAGTTTTATTTAACCTTTATTAAGCGGAATCCTATTTTGGATATAGCAAGCTGTGCTAATTGCTTCTGCCCAATAGTGGTTGGGTAGGTCAAATTCATTAAGCATAGCCCTAGCAGCTTCCTGTAGGGTTCTATTCTTCTTTCTACTATGCATTCTGTTGGGGGTTCTAGGACACGAAAATTCGTGTTTATATCCATTTATTTGCAGAATTCTTCGAATCTTTGATTCTCGAATTCTCCCCCGTGGTCGGACCTAAGTCTTTTTATTTTGGTATCATTTTGATTTTCAATCAATTTGCTGAAGTTGTTAAATAGGTTCAGTGTTTCATCTTTGGTCTTTAGAACCTGACCCAGGTGAACCTAGAGTAGTCATCAATTATCACTAAGCAGTATCGGTTTCCACTTAGTGACTTGGCTCCATGTGAATCAAATAGGTCAAGTGTAGGAGCTCAAGTGTGGTTTGGGTTTGATCAGATTGGATCAATTTGTGACTAGACTTGGTTTGTTTCCCTTGATTACAGGATTCACATATTAGGTTTTTATTATTCTTAATTTTGGGGACACCTTTATTAAGCCAAGTTGGGTAGTTTTTGAGATAGTTCTTAGATTGGTATGACCCAATCTCCTATGCCAGAGTTTTGATTGTTCTACTTGTGTTAACATGCATTTGGGTATAAGGGGAAGATTTATAATATATACATTGTTTTTCCTAGTGCCTTTAAGCATGATTTCTGAGTCTTGTGCATTTCTAATAAGGCAATTAGAATTGTTGAACGTAACCAAAAAACCAGAGTCACATAACTGACTAATGCTAAGTAAGTTAAAATTAAAGTTTTCTACTAATAGAACTTTCTTAATAATGAAATTGGATTAAGTTCAATATTACCTGACCCAATTACCTTGAGTGTGGCATTGTTACCAAATGCTACTGAGCCCAGGTTTTTGAACTTGAGTTTGGTGAACTTCAATTTGTCTCCAGTCATATGTCTGGAGCATCCGCTATCTAACATCCATTGGTCCAAATCTTTATGTTCCTACACATAAAGACTTTTTGATGATTTGGATCCAATTTAAGTTAGGGATAGCTTAAATTGAGTTTCACTTCCTAGTCTGTCTCACCCCAGTCTAGGGTTTTCAATCACGTTAACCTTAAGGTTTTTGTGAGACAGGTTTGAAGGTAAAAATTAATTTTGAAAGGGAATTATCATTTATTTTGAAAGTTATTCACTTTTGAAAAAAACAGAAATTTTGAAAACAGATTAAGTGTTTTGCAAAAGGATAATAAGTTTGAGAAGTGGAAGTTTGAAAAACAGATTAGGATCTATAATTATTTGAAATTTGAGTTAGATTCGAATTTGACAAATGTTAACTTGAATTTGAATTTCAGAAATTGGCTTCTAGGTCTTGGCGAGGCACTAGGCCTTCTTTGGCCGAAGCCTTATGGGATCATCCACCCTTTCCTTGACAAAGCCTTTTAATGAAATTTCATTTTCAAATTAAATTAGGTCATTTTCTGGTCTAACTAGCTTGGGTCTTGGATCGGTAGCTTCGGCTAGTTCCGCCAAATTGGCTTCCCTAACGTACTATCATCTCACCTCCACCCAATACTATGTTTTCAAGTTTCAAATAATTTCGTCCTTAACTCTAAGTATTCCTTAAATCTAAGCATGGCAATTTGCAAGAAATTAAATAAACAAGCAATCAGTTAAAAAAAATTATCTAATTATAAAAATTGTTTTGATTTTGGCTCCCCCTGGACTAAAGCCTCTATATGGGTTAGGCAAGATGTGAATCTTGTCCTTGGGAATCCAAAATTGATTTGAACCAGTTGGTTTAGTCAGGCACAGTTTTGGCACCCATGCCTGAACCTTAGGTCTTGACTGGTTCAGTACAGCAAAGTAAGATCTTTGCCGAGATTTGGTTCTATAACCAAGTCCAGATCGGTTTAGAACAGACTTCTGTTTTCCCAGAATCATGTCAAGATTCTTGGAACCAGAAGTGAATCGTTCTAAAGCTGTTCTTAAGTCCTTAATTTGAGTTTTCAGGGAGGAATTCTCTGATTCAAGTGTTTTAACTTGATCAGGGGTTCCTTCCTGAATTTTCTCAGTTAAGTAATCAGAATCAGCTCCCTTTTTCAGGAGTTTTACTTCCTGTCGGAGAGACTCGATTCGGAGTTTGGCTTTCGCCAAATCTCGGGATAGATAGGAAATAAGAGAATTCAATTGGGATTTTGAAAAGCCCGTTACCTTTATTTCGTCGTCGTCGGAGAATGTCAGCTTGCTGTCGTCCCGGTCCGAGTCTGAGTCAGTCTCGATTTGATCTGAAGCGGTCAGGGCTAGAAGATTGGACTGAGGTGCTTCTTCTTCTTCTTCTGAGGAAGACTCGTCCCAGGTGGCTTGGAGTGCCTTCTTCTTTCTGTTCTTTTTGGACTCCTTTAGACTTGGACATTCAGTCTTGTAGTGACCCTTCTTCTTGCATTCATAGCAGGTTACGTTGGGCTTTTGTTTGTCAGTTGCCGGTTCATCTTGTCCGTCCTTTCTTCGGCTTGTTCTTCGTGTGTTGGTTTGGTTCTTCAACTTTTTGTAGTAGTTTCGAGCTAGCCGGACCAGTTCAGATTGATCTTCTTCTTTATCTTCTATTTCTAAATCTGAGGTAGATTCAAGTTCAACTTGAGTTTTCTTCTTGGTCGTCTTCCCTGTTTTCCCTGCAAAGAAGGCTATACTTTTCTCGACCAAATTGGAGTTAGTCTGTTCATGCAGCTCAAGTTCAGAAAATAACTCATCTAGCTTAATTTTTGAAAGATCCCTAGAGACCTTGTATGCATCTACCATAGATGCCCACAAGGTGGTCCTAGGGAACGCGTTTAGAGCATACCTTATAAGATCACGATTTTGAACCTGGTGACCTATTGCGTGAAGACCGTTCATCAGCTCCTGGATTCTGGCGTGGAGCTGGGCTGCTGTCTCGTTATCTGCCATTTTGATAGTAAAAAGCTTGTTCAGTAGCAGGTCTCGTTTGCTGATCCTCGTATCTGAAGTTCCTTCGTGGAGCTCGATCAGTTTAGCCCATAGCTCCTTTGCACTTTTGAAGGGTCCAACGCGGTTCAGCTCTTCTTTCGTTAGTCCGCATTGGAGAGTCTGGGTTGCTTTGGCGTCGGCTTCAATTTTACGTTTGAGGGAAGTGTCCCATTCTGAGTAGTTTTGTGGTACACCTTCAGCATTTGTGGGAATCATCAGTCCAGACTGGATGATTATCCACATATCCACCTGAGTTTTCAGATGGACCTCCATTCGACTTTTCCAGTAGGGAAAGTCTTCTCCACTGAACAGTGGAGGTCTGGCGGTGCTAAATCCTTCTTGGATAGACATTTGTTCTGAAATTGTCAACAACAAAAAAAAAGAATATTCCAAGTCTTTGTCTTGGATTAGTAGTGTGGGAAGAAAATAAAAACAATTTCAAGGGGTGTTGCACCAACCTTGAAAGAAAAATTCGAACGAAAATTTAAAAAAAAAGAAAAAGAAATCCGAAAAAAATTTCAAACTGGTGGTTGCACCAAGTTTGACTTCCCCGCTCTGATACCACTTGTTGGATCGAGAGTTGCGAGAGAGGGGGGGGGTGAATGTCGCAATTCGTTCGGATTTAAAAAGAGTTAGTGTGCAGCGGAAATAAGACACAACAACAATGCTAACACGGTCGTTTTACTTGGTTCGGAGCCTGTGTCGACTCCTACTCCAAGGCCCACGGTCGTTGACCGTTTTCTGCGGGCAATTCTATACGTTCGAGAAAGTTTACAATCACAAGTATTACAGAATTAGCTTCGTAAACTTAAATGAATATTTCGTTACCGACGTCCGGTGTAGATCGGAGTATTGATGCAGCAGGACGTCGTCAGAGCTCGAGTTGGAAGATTTCTGGAGCGTCTCGTGGAAGCAGAAGAGCGTATGAAAGTCGCAGATATTGATACTTCAAGAAGGAGGTCGAGGGCCCTTAATATAGGGCCTGGGGGCGCCCTGGTCGACGGGGGCGCCCCCCACGTGGCTTCCGATCCGGTGATCGCTTCGGTCAAGGCTGATCTCTTCATCTTCGGGATCAGCTTTGACCGGGGCGCCCCGAGCGCGCGGGGCGCCTGGGTTGACCGGTCAAAGCCTCATCCTTTGGCTTCGCGAGGGCAGCTGATAGTCGGCGTGGCACTGGGGGCGCCCGCGACACGCGGGGCGCCCGATGCGCGCGGGGCGCCCGAAACATCCGAGGCGCCCCCAAATGTGCTGCTGTCGGGGCGTTTACTTGCTCTGCTGACTTTGGGTTGACTCTGGGGCGCCTGAAACATCTGGGGTGCCCTGCTCAGCTACTGCCTCACTCCTTTGAGGCTCTCTGAGCTGCAGAAACACAGTCCTTCGGTCCTGCATCCAGGGTTAGTCCAAAATAGCAATTAATAAGTTAATTTTACACAGCCTTGGTTGTCTTGGTTCTGACTTTGGGTCTCCAAAATGGAGCCCTAGGTCGAACCGACGCCTAATGTTCCCTCTAGGGGAACGCATCCTCACCTACTCCTCTAGGGAGAGTTTACCTGATGCCAACCGGATCCTCCAGTTGGACTTTTGCCCGGCAGTCCTTCGCCAGGTCTTGAGTTGCCAAGCTTCCCTTTGCTTGGTGCCTAGCATCCCTTCGCTAGGTCTTTTCTTCTGGCAGCCTTTCGCCAGTGCCTAGCATTCCTTCGCTAGGGCTTGTCCATTCTGGCAGTCCTTCGCCAGAGCCTAGCAGCCCTTTGCTAGGGCTTTTCCTGTCTGGCAGTCCTTCGCCAGTGCCTAGCATTCCTTCACTAGGGTTTTTCCTGTACACTCAAGAAACTTGTTAGACAACGACTAACCCTTAACTTTTGAACCCTTTTGTCAATATCAAAACATAGGTTTGACTTGAGTGCATACTGCACCAACACTAACTCCTTTTTTAATATGCAAGTACAAGTATAAAAATATGAAATGATATCGACATGTAGAGCAGGCTTGAATCGTGTGGTGTCAGAGAGCTCCCGAGCGTCGTACCAGGAGTCTTTGAGCAGTTTGTCAATGTAGAGAGTGAATGTAGGGTGAGTGGAAGTTGTCATTTAAGCACTGGTCTCGAGCTCCTTATATAGGCACGGTTTGGTCGACTGAAAAATCGTTCAGTCGATATAACCTATTGGTCCATTGAACCTCCTGTTTAGTTGATGGATCTTCGTGCCTTTCCTTGTATACACTGTTCAGTTATGCTCGACTGTCGCTATAATAAATGTGATCCATTGACCTAACATTCTGATCAGTCGACGGATAAGATTTCCATTTGCGTAGCTGCACCATGCCATATATAGATCCATCGACTGATCTTGATGATCAATAGACCAATCCTTCTGAATATACTGAATCTAGCACAGTCTGCTTGGTTTGGTCAACTAATCCAAATGTTCAGTCGACTTAACTCTCGGTCATCTTTCTTTGTCTAATCTGCATGAAAATGTTAGCACAATATAATAACATGTAAAGGATTAACCCTGCAAAATAGAGTTATGACAAATATATAATATGCATGAGTAAACGATAGTAAGACCTGCCTTGATCTCAATGTAGAAGCCTCTATAGGTTTCTCTAGTTGGATCAACACTTAAGGCTATCCTATCGGGACAAGTGCTCAAAGCACTCAACTCTAGGAACTTACCTTTACTCACCTACCAAACATCTGATCCTCCAGACTTGTTTAGACATACTTTGCTCAGTGTTTGATCGCTTGATCCACTAAGTCTTTCCTACAATACTAAATTAGTACAACATCAAGAATAGTAAAACAAAATAGTATTGATAAACCTATACTTAGATTTACCAAGATCCGCTAGTGAAACCTTTCGATCGAACGTGTTTGGAGTTCACTCCTCCAAGACATCTAAAGTTACCTACTTTAGGGTTTCCATTGCCTAGTTTCACTCACTAGGACTTTCCACTGCCTGACTTCACTTACCAGGACCCAACTTCACTCACCAAGACTTTACCAATCTAGCTTCACTCACTAGGGTCCAGCTTCACTCACCATGACTTCATCAACTGATAAACATAGATTTGATACCTTTTATCCTTGTTTTCAAGCTCATTCACTTATTTTTCTCGATTTTATTCTATGTTATTGCACCTTATTCCTTATGACTTTGGCACTTTACTTTCTTTTGGTTCGGAGATCTACTTTTTGCTTGTTTTCATTGATAGGGCATTATTTGGAGTGGAAATGGAGTGGAAAAATGGGAGTCGAAGCCAAGGTCGGAAACAAAACTACAATTCTAGACTCCCACACGTATGGTCGTGCGGGGCAGCATGGCTCGTGGTCCGGTCGTGCCACGGTGCCTAGTTACCATGGCCGAGACATGCCAATTGGCACGGCTTGTGCCAAATTCTTCGAAACTGGCTTGTGCCAAATTCTTCGAAACTGGAACAGCTGGCTCATGCCATTTGGCATGCTTCATGCCTTGGGTGTGCTAGCCTCGCCGGAAAAAGCATGGCTGGGTCATTCCATCTGGCACGACCCTATTGGTCGACCATGCCCTGTTGCTAGAACAGGGCATGGCACAACCGTGCCATTTGGCACGACTGTACCATGGGTTCTAGGGCAAGGCACGCCCGGGCTGTGCCAGGCAACACACCCCATGCTGTCGCCCGTGCACCCCCTATAAAAGGGGTTTTTTCATTTAGAAAGGGGATATTTAGATCTTTTGGCTAGGGCTCATCCCTTGGCCTTGGGGAAAGGTCCTCCCCTCTAGGGGAGACCCTAGAGCCGCTCCCGCCGCCTCCTCGATGTCGTTCACCTCCGAAGTAAGAAGGACCTTTAAGAAGACCCACACTTTGACGATAAGCCTCTCTTCCCCTTTCTCTCTAGGTTTTGGGTTGTAGAGCATATCTTTATTGTCTTCTTGTTGTATTCATCTTATAATGGAGTAGTTCTCCAATGTAGGATATAGGAAGTTCCTAGGATGTGATGATGTTGTGTAAACTATGTATTAATGCATTTTTCTTATTCAATGAAATAACTATGCTTGTTTTATATGCATGTTGTCTACCATGTGTTTGTGGAAATGCTTGAATGGTAGATACATATAGTTGTGAGGATTTGGCTACCACGTAGAGGGAGTGCCCATGATAGTATGCCCTGGGAGCCCTCCGTGACAAGGGTAATCCTTTTAATCAGATGTCTTGGGCATTGCCTCGGAATGGAGGTCAACCCCTTACAAGAGATTTGCTAACACCACCTAATGAGTTTTTTCTCATCCTGTATTAGGAAGTGCTAAGCGTAACCAAGAGACGTATGATCGGGGAGCCTATGATAGAGGCTAACCTTTAACCAGACTCTCTAGGTTACCTCTTCTACTTAATGACATTGGATGCTAAAGGGGGAAGCACTTCGGTGTGCTTCTGCAAGGCTAACACCGGTACATAGTTAAGATCTCTACAAGGACGTACATAGACATTGAGATTATGATATGAACAATACATAGAGCATCAACTAGCATTGTAGTGAAATCAAATTCCTATATTCCACCCATTCATCTCTTCCCAAGGACCAAAGTCTTCTCTCTTTTCTCAACTTCTTCTCTCTTTCTCTCTTCCCTCCTTAAGCAAGCTCTGTCACGACCCCTCGAAGTCTAGATAGCTTGCCTTGTCTAATCGACTAGTACTTAATCAATAGTCCCTATGGATCGATATTTTATTACTTGATGACATTTCCGAGCACTTGCGGATTCCACATTAAGTTTTTGGCGTCGTTGTTGAGGATTATTCATATTAACATTAGTTGATAAACATATTAGCTAGTCTAGATATTTTTTTCTTTATTTTTTGTCTATAATATATTTTTTATTTCTTTTCCTCTTATTTCTATTTTTGTTTCTTATTTTTTGTTTGCATTGGCTAATACGAACTTTGTTGGGTGTCTTAGATATTTTATCATATATTTCCATGGATCCATTTACTAATTTTTTTTGAAGACTTCGATGAGGACTATAATCAGAAGAAGATCAATATGAGTTTCTCTGTGGAATTTATGGTAGCACACTCATCCCGCTGTAATATGTCATTTATTTCATCAAGCTAATAGCACTCCCACGGAACTTCAGAGCTTATTTCAACCTCAACTCTGATTTTGAATGAACCAACTCCGAGCTCTAATAACTACTATTGGGGAAATATGTAAACTCAGAACTTTCAACCTCAACAAGTCTCTGAGCAGCTTGTGTATTCAACCAAGCAACAAGACCCTAACCCACCCCAAGTTTGGATGGATTACGAAGATTTTGATTATAAAAGCATCCACGATGTTGAGGAAACTCTTCATACATGTCAAAACCCATCAAAATTTCAAGATGATTCAATACTTAATGAACCACATTGTAGGACCGGTGCCTTCGATAGAGGGGGGGGGGGGGTGAATATCGATCGTGAAACTTTCGTTGAAAAACTTCGTACGACTTTTGTTCGTTCTAGACTTAGAGCGTTAGTGCAGCGGAAAATAGAAAAATAAAGAACAGAACAAAACACAGATTACTCGCGGGATTTATTTACTTGGTTCCCGACCCCCCTGGGTCAGTACGTCCAAGGCCTATGTGTACTCGGCGTGAGTCCACTTTTGGTCTCCTTTCCGGAATTTTTGGAGGCGGAGAAAACCCGTCTTACAGTTGAAGATTACAATCAAAAGATAAATAAACTTAAGTGCGGAATAAAACAAAAGCAAACCAACAAGACAAAGTCTGAAGCTCGGCCGATCTGGACCTCCGAAGTGCCGCGCACTTCCTCCTGGAGCCTCCCAGTGTAGAGCCTCGTTTCTAGCGCATTGTCGTCGGTCAGAATGATCAGAATGGTACTTGACAGTTGTTTTCGAAGCAGAGGGGTCGAAGCCCCTTATATAGCACTCTTGGGGGCGCCCCAAATAACTCGGTCAAACCTTATCCTTGCGCCTACCTCGCCGCAGGTGATAAAATCTTTGACCAGGGCACCCCGAACATCCCGGGCGCCCTCCTGAGTGCTTATCTACATTTCGAACCTGAAACAGCAAATATAGATTTCAACCCGGGTACCCCGGACGTTCCGGGCACCCCCCTTGACACCTATTCTGCTTACTTCACGAAAACTGCATTTTCTTCTTTACTCCGGGCGCCCCCATCATTCTGGGTGCCCCCAACACTGGTTTAAACCCAAGACTGGGTTTATGCCTTGCTTCTGGGCGGCCCCAACACTGGGGGCGCCCCCATCAGGCAGTTTCCAGCAACTTGCTTTTTCTCCGGTTCTTGGTACCTGCAAGATATGCAAACACAAAGCATAGATACATATAATATTAGCCTTAAGGACTTGGTTCGGACTTCGGATCTCCACGAAACCCTAGGTCAAACTGGCACAAGTTCCCATCCCCGAGAACTTGCCCTTCACCTACTCCTTTCAGGAGACGGTTGCCACCCAGCCCTTCGGGTGGACTTTTGCTTAGCCTCCGATTACTCCGAATCTCGAGACGCTCGAACCCCGACCCGTCTCTACTCCTGTCCTTAGTCATCGCTCAGCTAAGTTGCTCAGTCCCTTGGACCAAGACTTCATTACCTAGCAGTCCTTCGCCAGGTCTTCACTCCCTAGCAGTCCTTCGCCAGGTGCCTAGCAGTCCTTCGCCAGGTGCCTAGCAGCCCTTCGCTAGGTCTTCTTATGCCTAGCAGCCCTTCGCTAGGTGCCTAGCAGCCCTTCGCTAGGCGCCCAGCAGCCCTTCGCTAGGCGCCCAGCAGCCCTTCGCCAGGTCTTAGGGTATCGATGCCTAGCAGCCCTTTGCTAGGTGCCTAGCAGCCCTTCGCTAGGTCTTAGGGTTTCAATGCCTAGCAGCCCTTCGCTAGGTGCCTAGCAGCCCTTCGCTAGGTCTTAGGGTATCGATGCCTAGCTGCCCTTTGCTAGGTGCCTAGCAGCCCTTCGCTAGGTATTAGGGTTTCAATGCCTAGCAGCCCTTCGCTAGGTGCCTAGCAGCCCTTCGCTAGGTCTTAGGGTTACGATACCTAGCATAACTAGGACATTTCTTCAACTTAGGTTACTTCTCCTTTGCTCCCCTTTGTCTGTTCATTGTATCACTGACTTAAGTTTATTGTCAAACATTAAAACATTTAAAGAAGAACATCATTGATGCAACTTGCACCAACAATCTCCCCCTTTTTGATGTTTGACAATAACTTAAGTTAGATTGGCTGAAGGGGCTAACTCACTATCCTTAGAAAAAAACAAAAAATGATATAATTTTTGAAACTACATTTTTGATTTTTGGGAGAAAATGGTAGAAAATTTTTCTAACTTCTAACTTAAGCACACCTCTCCCCCTTTGTCATACATCAAAAAACTTTTAAAAAACTTGCACCAATAATGAAAACTTTTAGTTGTTTTTGAACATACTTAGTGCAAAATTTTTGAAAGCATTGCATTTTGAATGATATATTACATTTTTTCTTAAAAATGCATAATTTTGAAAAAGATGCTATGTACTTTTGAAAGATTATGAATTTTTTTTGAAAAATTAAGTACTTTTGAAAAATGCATAATTTTTGAAAGAATACTATTTTGGAAAATATAAGTATTATGCATATTTTGCAAGTACTAACTATTTTTGAAAAAGATGTTGAAAAATATAAGCAATTTTTGAAATATAATATTTTACTTGACTATGTTTCTTTTCCAGTCTGACGCAATCCTAGGAAACCTTGTTAACCACAAGGATATTTTCCTAAGTGTCCTGGAAATTCTTCAAACTCAAGTAAATATTAACAGAATTTTGTCAAAAAAAATGATAGTACTTTTTGAAAATATATGCTAGTGTATTTCGAAAAATGTGTGAACTTTTGAAGACCCAATATTTTACTTGACTTGGTTTATCTTCCAGTCTGACACTATCCTGGGAAACCTTGTTGACTACAAGGATATTTCCTAAGTATCCTGGAAATTCTCCAACCCAAGTAAACATTATTTCAAAAATAAGTTCATAAGTCACACAAATTCTAAAAAATAGAATAATAGTATTTTGAAAGACTTTAGATTTTTAGCAAGATTTTGAAGATATGAAAACATGTTAAATAATTCTTTTAATTTGACCTCCCCCTAAACTTGACCCAGTCCCGGGAAGCTTGTTGACCACAAGTACTCTTCCTCTGAGTCTTAAGGTTTGATTCAGATTAAAAAGAAATATTTAACAAAAAAATGAATAATTACCAAAAACAAACTTTTATGAAATTCCTTGACTTAGACTCCCCCTAAATTTGACACATCCTAGGAGTCCTTGAAAATCATGAAGTGGACCTTTCCTCTGTGTCTTTAGGGTTTACCAAAGTCAAAGAAACAGATAAATTTTTGAACATATAATTTTTACAACATAAACCCTTTTTGAAAACACAAGTAATAATGATTTAAAGCACTGTTTTCGAAAAGTATTTTTCAAATGATAGTAACGTTTAAAGTACAATTTTTGAAAACCATTTCAAAAACAATGAAAAGCACTCCCCTTGTACCCGATACCGTTTGACTCTATCTAAGTGCCTTAAGGAACTTTAGTGTTGTCCTAAGAGGCTTGTGTCTAATTGAGTGAGTCAAATAATTTTTTGAAAAGATATATTTTTGGAAAATGTATAATATGTATAATCAATCAGACAAGCATGAATTCCATAAAAACATTATTATGTTGAAGCACTATTTTGAAAATATATTTTTATGAAAATATTCTAACAATTTTGAAAAATATTTTTCAATTCATTAGTCCTTAACATCTCACCCAATTTGGATGTATCAATACAACAAGTATGGTTGCCTTATAGGTGTATTGTGAGATGCTTGAATCATTTTTCTTAATTTATTATTAACTCTAAGATTTAATTAAAGCTTGTGTTAGATTTGAATTTGACAAGAAGTAACTTGAATTTGAATTTCAAAAATTGGCTTCCAGGTCTTGGCGAGGCACTAGGCCTTCTTTGGCCGTAGCCTTATTGGATCATCAACCCTTTCCTTGACAAAGCCTTTTAATGAAATTTCATTTTCAAAATTACTTTTTGAAAAATTCTGGTCTAACTAGTTTGGGTCTTGGATTGGTAGCTTCGGCTAGTTTCACCAGTCTAAAGAGACCAAGTAGAGTATACTTGACCTTATTAGAATTGGCTTCCCTAACGTACTATCATCTCACCGCCACTCAATACTAGGTTGATCAAGTTTCAATTATTCTTTTTTCTATAACCGTTCTATGCATAAAATTTAAATATGAATGACATGTCATATATTAAAAGAAGTAGCAAATGCATGACATGACAATTATGCATGAGTCAAACAATTCAAATCATTTTATTTAAGTTTCTAAAAATGTATCAAATTTTCGATTTGATACATATCGTGTGAACCCGCGAATATGCCAACCCATTTTGACATATTTAATTTTATTAAATTAATTGTTATAGTTTGGGTAAAATTATATTTTAGTTTGAGTTTAAGTTATTTAAGATTTTAGTTGGAGTCAGGTTAATTAACTTGAAGTTGAATTAATTAGAAAAAAATTGAGGTTGAATTAATTTGATAATTAATTAATTAAGATTGAATTGATTTGAATCAATTAAAGTTGAATTTATTTGAAGTAGATTGAACTAATTAGCTTTATTTGAATTAAATTGCTTTAATTGACTTAATTAAAATCTTAATTGAATTGAATTAAATTTAAATTTAATTTAATTTTAATTTAATTTGAATTTAATTTAATTTGAATTTAATTTGAATTTGAATTTAATTTAATTTGAATTTAACTTAATTTGAATTTAATTTAATTTGAATTTAATTTAATTTGAATTTAATTTACTTTAAATTTAATTTAATTTGAATTTAATTTAATTTGAATTTAATTTAATTTGAATTTAATTTAATTAAGTTTTAATTTGAATTTAATTTAATTAAGATTTAATTTGATTAAGATTTAATTTGAATTTAATTTAATTAAGATTTAATTTGAATAAGATTTAATTTGAATTTAATTTAATTAAGATTTAATTTAATTAAGATTTAATTTGAATTTATAATTTGAATTTAATTTAATTAATTCGAATTTGAATAATTAAGATTTAATTAATTTGAATTTTAAGATTTAATTAATTTGAATTTGAATAATTAAGATCTAATTAATTCAAATTTGAATAATTAAAATTTAATTAATTTGAATTTGAATAATTAAGATCTAATTAATTCGAATTTGAATAATTAAGATCTAATTACTTCGAATTTGAATAATTAAGATTTAATTAATTTGAATTTGAATAATTAAGATTTAATTAATTTGAATTGATAAGGTCATAATTAATTAATAGTTGCGGATTTAAATTCATCATTTTCATTATTTTGAAAATTTCTTCTTCATCTTTATCTATCTTTTCAAATTTTTCTAACAATTCGGATTTATTTGAACCTTTGTAATTTTTGTTGACTATGGCCCTAATCTTAGATAGTTCCATATCCTCCTTATCCTCAAAATTATATCTTTTAGTATCCTCAAAATAGGAGGAGTAATTTGGGCCATTAGTTAAGGTTTTGTAATAGTTTTCAAGATTATCTATGATTAGGTTATTATCTAGGAGAATTTTATCTTCTATATTATCTTCATTATTTTCAGGAAATTCAAAATTAATCTTTAGATTATCCTTAAGATTTACAGAATTAATTTCTGGATTATCCTTAAGATTTTCATAGTTAATTTCTGGATTATCCTTAAGATTTACAGAATTAATTTCTGGATTATCCTTAAGATTTACAGTATTAATTTCTGGATTATCCTTAAGATTTTCAGAATTAATTTCTGGATTATCCTTAAGATTTACATAATTAATTTCTGGATTATCCTTAAGATTTTTAAATTCGAATTTAGAGTTATACAATGGATTTTCAAATTTGAATTCATAATTATCTAAAGGATTTTCAAATTTAGAGTTATCCTTAAGATTTTTGAATTCAGATTTATCCTTGGGATTAAATTTATCTGAATTAAAATTATCAGATTTAGGATTATTAGAATTAAAGTTATGATAATTTATTTTAGTAATTTCTAAATTAATGTTCTGAATTAAATAATTAATTTATGAAATTTTAGTCATATTCACATTTTGTAATTTATCATGCAAAATATTAATTTTACTATGTAGTAAATCTAACTTATCAGAAAAATTAACTACTTTATCACAAGGCAGTGCAGGAAATTTTAAAATTTTTGGAACATAAATCTTGCGTACCTTCATCGGACATTTGTTCTTGTAGTGTCCGGATTTTCCACACTTGAAGCATTGTATGTGATCCTTGTTTTTTCGGACTCCTGGCGCTGGTACCTCCTTTGCCGTCGGTGGTGTAGACCGAGTCTTATGAGTAGGGCACTAATTTTTATAGTGCCCTCTCTCCCTGCATGTGAAACAAATAATATGCAATTTAAAATTAGACATTAAAAATTCACCCCTGGGCTCCCCCTCAACTCCTGGCGTTGTTGCTCCATCGGCGGTTAGTCCGGTGAAGAGCGGCTAGCTCTGATACCAATTGTAGGACTGGTGCCTTCGATAGAGGGGGGGTGAATATCGATCGTGAAACTTCTGTTGAAAAACTTCGTACGAATTTTGTTCGTTCTAGACTTAGAGCGTTAGTGCAGCGGAAAATAGAAAAATAAAGAACAGAACAAAACACAGATTACTCGCGGGATTTATTTACTTGGTTCCCAACCCCCCTGGGTCAGTACGTCCAAGGCCTATGTACTCGGCATGAGTCCACTATTGGTCTCCTTTCTGGAATTTTCGGAGGCGGAGAAAACCCGTCTTACAGTTGAAGATTACAATCAAAAGATAAATAAACTTAAGTGCGGAATAAAACAAAAGCAAACCAACAAGACAAAGTCTGAAGCTCGGCCGATCTGGATCTCCGAAGTGCCGTGCACTTCCTCCTGGAGCCTCCCGGTCGTAGAGCCTCATTTCTAGCGCGTTGTCGTCAGTCAGAATGATCAGAATGGTACTTGGCAGTTGTTGTCGAAGCAGAGGGGTCGAAGCCCCTTATATAGCACTCTTGGGGGCGCCCCAAATAACTCGGTCAAACCTTATCCTTGTGCCTACCTCGCCACAGGTGATAAAATCTTTGACCAGGGTGCCCTGGACCTCCCGACCGCCCTCCTGAGCGCTTATCTGCATTTCGAACCTGAAACAGCAAATATAGGTTTCAACCCGGGCACCCCGGACGTTCCGGGCGCCCCCCTTGACACCTATTCTGCTTACTTCACGAAAACTGCATTTTCTTCTTTACTCCGGGCCCCCCATCATTCCGAGCGTCCCCAACACTAGTTTAAACCCAAGACTGGGTTTATGCCTTGCTTCTGTGCGCCCCCAACACTGGGGGCGCCCCCATCAGGCAGTTTCCAGCAACTTGCTTTGTCTCCGGTTCTTGGTACCTGCAAGATATGCAAACACAAAGCATAGATACATATAATATTAGTCTTAAGGACTTGGTTTGGACCTCGGATCTCCATGAAATCCTAGGTCGAACCGGCACAAGTTCCCATCCCCGAGAACTTGCCCTTCACCTACTCCTTTCAGGAGACGGTTGCCACCCAGCCCTTCAGGTGGACTTTTGCTTAGCCTCCGATTACTCCGGATCTCAAGACGCTCGAACCCTGACCCGTCTCTACTCCTGTCCTTAGTCATCGCTCAGCTAAGTTGCTCAGTCCCTTGGACCAAGACTTCATTACCTAGCAGTCCTTCGCCAGGTGCCTAGCAGTCCTTCGCCAGGTCTTCATTCCCTAGCAGTCCTTCGCCAGGTGCCTAGCAGCCCTTCGCTAGGTCTTCTTATGCCTAGCAGCCCTTCACTAGGTGCTTAGCAGCCCTTCGCTAGGTCTTCTATTCCTAGCAACCCTTCGCTAGGTGCCCAGCAGCCCTTCGCCAGGTCTTAGGGTATCGATGCCTAGCAACCCTTTACTAGGTGCCTAACAGCCCTTCGCTAGGTGTTAGGGTTTCAATGCCTAGCAGCCCTTCGCTAGGTGCCTAGCAGCCCTTCGCTAGGTCTTAGGGTATCAATGCCTAGCAGCCCTTTGCTAGGTGCCTAGCAGCCCTTCACTAGGTCTAAGGGTTTCAATGCCTAGCAGCCCTTCGCTAGGTCTTAGGGTTACGATACCTAGCTTAACTAGGACATTTCTTCAACTTAGGTTACTTCTCCTTTGCTCCCCTTTGTCTGTTCATTGTATCACTGACTTAAGTGTATTGTCAAACATTAAAACATTTAAAGAAGAACATCATTGATGCAACTTGCACCAACACACATGAACCTCAAAACTTTAAGACAACTGCCTGAGAGGACTGCCAATATGAAGAAACCTCTACTCCCAGTCAGATGAACACCATAGAACAAGAATTAGAAGATCTTATGGAGCAAAGAGGGATCTTATTTCTACGGGCCCTACAACTGATTGATGCATCAAGTCTGAATTTGGAGGCACAATCAAATCCTATATTAAAGGGGATGGATTGTAAGGATGACAATGATTTAGTTTATGACTCAGAGCTTCTACAGACCTTCTCTATTGTTATGCACAATGAGGACATATTAGATGACACCCCAGACTCTATTAGGACTTCTGACTCATCGACATCCATTCTTATTAACGTTCTTGATGTAGCCCCTAGTATTGAAGTGGATAATGAATGCTTGATTTCTGAGATTGTAGAAGGGGTAGATATTAGTGGAGACAAAATTATGGATAAGCACATATCAAGAATATATAGAGAGGTGGCTATCATAAAGGGTATGGATGAGATTATTGATGTGCAACCTTCTAAGTGGAAAGTGGTGGCTAGTTGGAAGCCCCAGGACTTGACCTTCTCACCTCTGTCAAAGTTAAGAATTGTTCTGAGAAAGGCCCCGACACCATTTGTCATAGTCATTTTTCTATCTGATAACTACCATTTTGTTGATAAATTTAGGCTCTCAAATCCATATTTTGATTCACTTTTATATGCTTAAGTTTGCATTTACATTAGGTTTCATGTATTTCCTCTATTTTAGCTTTTGATTCAAATCTTTGTATATTTGAGATATTTTAGCACTAAAATGTGAATCTAATTTTGTAGGCTTCAAATGACCATGAACTTAGATCAGATTGGACCAGACTTGAGCCAAAATTGGATCCGGATAAAAGTGATAAGCCTTGGGTTAATATGGGCCGTCCGATCAAAGAACGTCTAGATCTATGCCATCGGTCAACTTCTGATCAATTTGAGTTCAAGATAGAGCCAATCATGACCACAGAATAAGATCTGAAAATTTCATCCAAATCAAAAGCAATCTGACCGTTGGATCAAGCTCAAGATGTTCTAGACCATCCAAGCAAGAGAAGGGATGATCTGAGCCATCTGCCACAGATCTGGTTGATCCGAGCTAAGGATAGGTAGATCAGGACCATTGATCAAGATCTGGGGAGTTTGGTTCAGATCGGAGAAGATCCGACCGTTGGATGAGTCCGAAACAATCACAACCGTTCAATTTCAAAAGGAATTAGTTTAATTGGGAATTCCCTCCGCTGGGCTCGGGGTGGTCGCGAAGTCATCACGTCGTCGCCAGTAGCAGATTAGCGTAGCTTTCTTCCCAGTTTTCTTCTTCGTTTTCACAGAGTTCTTCATTGTTCTTCCTCAGATCGCGCGACCAACATCAAGTTAAGTTCGTCTTCAAGATCTCAGATCATTGGGGTAGTCTTCTCTATTCTGTTTGCAACAATTCCTTCACTGAGTGGAACTTTGGAGAGGGTTCCGCTAGAGCTTCGATCCACTGATTTATTCATCCGATCGCGGCCAAGTCTTCATCGAGCGGAGCAATCAGATCCGAAGGAGGGGTTCTCCGAAGGTTCCTGACAGCATCTGAGCGAGATCGGCACTCGGCGTATGAAGATGGAGGAGATCATCAGAGATTCTCAGCTTCTGATCGATCGCGTGACCGGACAGAGGGTTCTCTGATCGGTCCCGTGACCGATCAGAAGAAGACCTAATCGGTCCAGTGACCGATCAGGAGGAGCAAAATAGAGAGATTCGCAGCAAACTGATCTTGGGAGCTTTTCTTCATTGATTTTTGAGCCAAGAGGGTTTCTAGCTCATCCTTTGTGTGACGGCAAAGGGAAGACTTGTTGATAAACTGAGTTGATGTTCAATTTAGAATAATTTTTAGTTTCAAGCATTTATTTTCTTCAAGTTGCTCTAGTTGTTACTATTACATTTCAAGCCAAGTGCTTAAGCCATGTTTTGATCTAGTTTCTATTGTCTTGCAATTAATTCTATGCAATTAGTTTCTGCAATTAATTCCTTGCATTGAAGTTTAGTTCTTGAATTTCAATTCCATTATTTGAATTTAATTGCTCAATTGTCAATTAGGTTAAGTTTAGTTTCCGAAATTTCCTAATTCAATTTTGCTCAGTTAGTTCCACTTTGTTCTGAGTTGCTATTTCAGATTGTCAATTCCCTATCGCAAAAATCCCATTTTATTAGAAAACCCAAAACATCAAACGACAATAACTTGCAAGCTTGAGTTAAACATTCATTCAACTAGTCCTTGGAAAAATACGACCTGAGGCCCCTCTACTACATTTTAACTTTGTTAGCCAAAGAGTTTTCAGTTTTATAAATTCTAAATTTGAGGCTCACTTGTGACACTAGTATTGGGCACCATTAGTGGTGCTAGGACTGAATCTTCTCTGACCTCTAGAGTGTACATACAAGGAGGTAATAAAGGAGAGAACTTTACTTTATCCTCTGCTTAAGGATCTCTCCTAACCATGAGCAATCATAAAGAAAGTCCGAAAGTATCGCACTCCGACCGAAGTGAGATTTCAATGAAATTGCTATGGTGGACGAGCTAATGACCTAAAATAAATGCTTCTTGAGAGGCAACCCAAGCTCTTTACTTGCCTTCACTTTAGTTTTTTTACTTTCAATCTAGTTTCATAACTTAATCCCTTTATTTAATTTTTCTTGTCTATTTATCTCATGTAGAATTCAAGGCCAAGAAAGAGTGTGGATACAAGCCAAAGAAGAATGACTTGTGATGACTTAAAGATTTGACAAATACCACGAGATGACACCCTTCACTTTTAAACCTCCTTTATTTTACTATGTTGTTTCTATTGGGACAATGAAACGTTTAAGTCTGGGGGATGCATGTATGCATGGGGTTATGAAGATGCATGTATCCATGGGGTTATAAACTAGTTTTAGTTGTGATTTCTTTGCATAAATAAATTTTTCATAGTTGTTTCATCATCACGTTGTGTTGCTTGTTCTCGAGTGAAAATACTAGCACATTTACTCTTCATTTATGTTGTTTGATTTAGTGCTAGTATGTTTTGTGGATGATTTTTCTCTATCTCTAGTAGCATGAAGTAAGCATAATCTTATTGAAATGTTTGAGTGTTGGCCTAATTTTAGAATCTTTCTTCACTTTGCCTAGTTTGGATAGTAGATAACTCCATAAATAGTCATGATTCATAGAACTAGTTAGAACTTGTGTTTCCATGGTGATTTCTTAGACTACATCTTAATTACTGGCTGTGGCTTAGGTCATTAAAGTTCACTTGGAAAAATCATAATATTCTCGCATTTGCATTTGTATATATATACATATGTGTCAGTGCTACACTTTTAAAGCACACCAAAAAAGAGACATGAGAATAAGGGATACAAAAAACAGTTTCATGAATGAAAACTAGTAGCTTACCCTTATAAGACTGAGTTAGGTTACTGGGGAAATAAATATTAAGTTTTTTTGACCATGATCCCACCTTTGAGACCTTGGTTAGACTAAGAGGGATGAACCGAGCGTAAGATAGGTAAGTGCCTATTACCAGAAACATAAGGAGCACAGTTAAATGACGACTTGACTAGGCATAGAAATTGAAACATGAAAGACTATGACCACTTACCGCACTGAGCAAGAGAACTAACAATAAGGCCACACTCATATTATTTTGATATCATTCTTACAAATGAAACTTGCTGATAGAGTTACATCTATTCATTGAGGATGATGATGCACTATATTGACACATGAGTTTAGATTGGGAGTTTTTATTTGAGGTCAAACAAAGGTTTAAGTGTGGGGTGTGATGAGCGTATATTTGATACATTTTTATCCTTATTTTCATACTTAATCAATTGCTTTTCTTGATTTTATTCTATATTATTGCATCCTATTTCTTATAACTATTGGATCGAGAAATGCGAGAGAGGGGGGGGGGTGAATGTCGCAAATCGTTCGGATTTAAAAAGAGTAAGTGCGCAGCGGAAATAAGACACAAAAACAATGCTAACAAGGTCGTTTTACTTGGTTCGGAGCCTGTGTCGACTCCTACTCCAAGGCCCACGGTCGTTGACCGTTTTCTGTGGGCAATTCTATACGTTCGAGAAAGTTTACAATAAAAAGTATTACAGAATCAGATAAGTAAACTTAATCAAGCTCTTCGTTATCGACGTCCGGTGTAGATCGAAGTGTTGGAGCAGCAGGACGTCGTCAGCTCGAGTTGGAAGAGTTCGGGAGCGTGTCGTGGAAGCAGAAGAGCGTGGAAGCGTCGCAGTAATTGATGCTCTGAAGAAGGAGGTTGAGGGCCCTTTATATAGGGCCTAGGGGCGCCCTGGTCGACGGGGGCGCCCCCCACGTGGCAGCAGATCCGGTTGTAGCTCGGTCGCCATCTGATCCCATTATCCTCGGGATCCGGTTTGACCGAGGCGCCCGGAGGACTCGGGGCGCCCGGATTGACCGGTCAAAGCCTCATCTCTTCGGGTTCGCAGGGATGCGCTTCGGCAGCTGGCAGTGGGGGCGCCCGAGACACGCGGGGCGCCCGCGACAAGCGGGGCGAAGCGCGTCGAGGTTGTTACAGACTTGGGTTGACCTTGGGGGCGCCCTGGTCGTCCGGGGCGCCCTGCTCAGCTTCTGCCTCACTCCTTCGAGGCTCTCTGAGCTGCAGATACTCAGTCCTTCGATCCTGCATCCAGGGTTAGTCCAAATAACAATTATATTTTATACAGCCTTAGCTGTCTTGGTTCTGACTTTGGTCTCCAAAATGGAGCCCTAGGTCGAACCGACGCCTAATGTTCCCTCAAGGGGAACGCGTCCTCACCTACTCCTCTCGGGAGAGTTTACCTGGTGCCAACCGGATCCTCCAGTAGGACTTTTGCCCGGCAGTCCTTCGCCAGGTCTTGAGTTACCAAGCTGCCCTTCGCTTGGTGCCTAGCTGCCCTTCGCTAGGTCTTTTCTTCTGGCAGTCCTTCGCCAGTGCCTAGTAGTCCTTTGCTAGGGCTTTTGCTGTCTGGCAGTCCTTCGCCAGTGCCTAGCATTCCTTCGCTAGAGCTTTTCTTCTGGCAGTCCTTCGCCAGGACCTAGCAATCCTTTGCTAGGGCTTTTCCATTCTGGCAGTCCTTCGCTAAGGCCTAGCTGTCCTTCGCTAGGACTTTTCTTCTGGTAGCCCTTCGCCAGGGCCTAGCAGTCCTTCGCTAGGGCTTTTCCTGTACACTCAAGTAGCATTGTTAGATAACAAACAACCCTTAACTTTGAATCCTTTGCCAATATCAAAACAAGGTTCGATCTGGTGCTTCCTGCACCAACAATAACTTTGCTACTTTACTTCCATTTGGTTTGGAGATCTGCTTTTTTCTTGTTTTCATTGATAGGGCGTGATTTGGAGCGAAACTGGGAGTCAGAGCCAAGGCCGGAAGCAAAATTGCAATTCCAAGCTGTAAGATCGTTGTCGTATGCTAGAGGGGGGGGGTGAATAGCAATTCTTCGATTCGTTCTTAAACCTACGTTGTTAGTTGCACAAGCGGAAATACAATAGAGTAAAACTAACAACTAAACAATGCTAAAAATACCGATTTACTTGGTATCCACCTCCAAGAGGTGACTAATCCAAGAATCCTTCGGTGGATCACTCCCCGGATAATCTCCGGCTAGCCCTTGTCGCTCCTTGTGGGTGGAGAAACCTCGCCACAACACCTCGACAATATCTGAGCACCAAGACAACTATTTAGCTCTTAACCAAAGCCAAATTCGTCAAGAGACTCAGCCAACACGAAGTCCTCTTAAATAAAACTAGGGGCTGAAACCCTCGCCACCAGTCGACTGCTCCCATGGCAGTCGACTGGTCCCACTGAAAATCGACCGGTGCAACCTCAACGTTCAAATTTTCAGCCAAAACACCAGCCGCTACCAGTCGACTGCTCCCAGAGCAGTCGACCGGTCCAGAGCTGACTGCCTTCTGTGAGTTTTATCAGTCGACTGCCGCAAGGGCAGTCGACTGGTCCACTCACACACCTAAGGTTTCCCTTCCCGAGTACACTTCTCTCAGCACTTGAACCCTAGGATTTCCCGAGTATAATCAGTCAGCACTCATACCCTCACGACTCAGCTGACTCCTCACTAGCAGCCTCGACTATTGCCATCGCGCCCTCTTCATCTTTGGCTCCCGTCCCTCGGATGCACACAAGCCTCCAGCTTGCCTCCATGACATCCTTCACGCATGCCTCGAAGTCCGCGCCCCTCAGCTCATCGTCCCTGCTATACCAAGGTCACTCGGGTGCACACAATCCTCCAGCTTGTTTCCATGCCACCCTTCACCGTACCGAAGCCGTCCAGCCAAGTCAATATATGTAACCTGTAAACCTCACATACACATATCAAATATACAAGGGTAAACCTAACTTAAATCCTTTGCCCAAACATCAAAACTTATGGTCACTCCGGACCATAGATTGCCTCAACAATCTCCCCCTTTTTGATATTTGGCAATATATTTAAGTTAGGGAAAACAAATAGCAATAAATAGCAATAACAATACTAAACAAATAACTGGGCTTACGTTGCCAAGACTCCATCTTGGACTTACACCGCCAATGCATATGCAAATGCAAACATGTACGGATCCTATCCCAAGGCATCCCACACCTAACCCTCCAAGTTAGGACTTTTCACCAAAACGGGGGTTTTAAAGCTTCTCCAAAGCTCCCCCTATATTGGACTTACAAAGGCTTTTTAAGAACCTCTCCAAGGTTCCCCTTACACCAAGAATGGAGCAACCATGCTCCCCCTTCACCTAGTCTCCCCCTAGACCTAGGGTTTCTTGCAAAAGCGTGTTTGGTTTCCCAAATTAAACCCAACATTTCTCCCCCTTTGACTAACATCAAAAAGACTTCAATAATATCCCAATCATTGGATCTTTAACCTTTAAGTGATTATAAATATAGTATACTAACCTCCCACAAGGTTCCACACTTGTTTCCCATCAATTGGATACATTTCAGCTGCTGAACCCCCCAATTCAGCCTTTACCAGTCGACTGCTCCCTAGGCCAGTCGACTGATACTCTGAAAATATAATTTTCAGCATTTCTGAACCCAATTTCAGAAATGCATAATTAATTCCACAAATCTTCAATAATTCCCAAATTCTGTGGAGAAGCTTGTGGTACCCATACCTACTTGGGAAAAATACATTTAACCATGTATCTATCACCATTTCCAAGTTTGACACAAAACCAAAATTTCCAATGAAAATCAAGGCAAACAAGAGTCAACCTCCCCCTTAACCTATGCCTTCTCCCAATTTTCAATTTACCAAGGTTAAGTTCTACCCAACTTAATACCATAACACCCAGTTAAGTTATACCCCAACTTAACATCACACATTTTTCTTTTGTTAAGTTAAACCTAACTTAACAACCCAAGTTTTATATCCTGGAACCTTCTAGAAAATCCTAGAAAACCTTGAAAAAAAATCTAAAAATGTGTAAGCACATTTGCTAGGATATACCCTATCCTAGAAAAATATAGTTCTATGAAAAATATCAAATGTGCTTGACTTTTGGTAGATCCTCTAATTTCCTCAAAAATGATCATTTCGTATCAACTTTGAAATCTATCTATAATTCCATGTGTTTGCTAAGGCTTACTATTATAATTTGACATATGGAATTGTCTTCAATTCTCCCCTTTTCCTTAGGTATTCTTAATATGATCAAATCCTCTTCTTCTTATCTCTTAACCCTAGATAAATGTACTTATCAATCTTCCTTGAATTCCTTGATATCCATACCATTAAATCATAAGGTAAACCTTTATTCAAGGAGAATAAATAAGGATTTTAATTTTAAGGTCATATCCTATCATCCTCTATGCCATTTCTCTTCATACCTATGGATCAGTCAACTGCCCCCAGGGCAATCAACTGCCAAAACAAACATAATGTTTTCTGGGTAAGATCAGTCGACTGCTCCCCAGGGCTGTCGACTGATACCTGAATTTCAGGTTTTCTGTCTAATTTCAGAAATGTCTAATTAATTCCACAAATCTCTAAAAAATCTGAAATTTCGTGGAGAGATTTATGGAACCTATGTCTACTTGGGAAAAATATATTTCCAAACAAATGTACTCCGGATCCCAAGATTGGCACGAAACTCAACTTCTCCTAAATTGTATCATTTAAGCTTCTCCAAAAGTCCTAATTTTGACTTCCCCTCAATGTATCTTCTCATACTTGATCATAATTCATTTCTATTACTGAATTATATGACATTCACACATTAAATCCTTATTTCTATCAAATACAGTCCATTTTCACCTTTTTCTCCATAATTCTCCTTTTAATGTGTCAATTCTCTAGGATTAAGACTTACCCTAGTCTTCCAACCCTTTTGGCACATTTCCTAGTCCACCTAGACTTCCTAGAGAACCCATCTCTTGAGATCCATTTACCATGGACCCCAAAGGCTCCTAGAGCTCCCTCTTGAGCTCTTAACCCTAGACACCTCCCTAGGTGACTCAATCCATATTAGATCACACCAGTGTGCCCCCAGTGATTCTTGGCCTACAAGATGAACCCTCTTAACCTTAGACACCTTATCTTTGGTTAAGTCATTTTCTTTTCTTTTGAATGACACTCTCTTGCCATTTTTGGACTTCTCCTTCTTGCTATAAGTATATGCTTCCCTAGCATACTTCTTTTCCTTGGCATTGGAGACCTTAGACCGGTATCTCAAACCCGATCTATCATAGTTGAGTTTTATACTTTCCAACACCATATCCAAACCCTTAGATCCAACCGTGAATCTTTCTAGGGTCTTTTCCAATTTATCAAGCCTTGCCCTCAAGGCTTGATTTTCCCTTTCTAGACTTTTAACCCTAGAATCCACATGTCTACTTTGGACATTCCTAGACCTACCTACTTTTCTAGGCATATGTCTCCCCTTCTTGGGATTTATGCCTTGATCCTTAGGTTCTAAGGCCTTGAATTTTTCATGATGCATGCTTTTCCTAGGGTTTTGATCTATTTTGCTAACCCTACTCCTATCATTGTATGTAAAACCAAAATTATGCACAAGCAAGTATTTTTATGGTTTCTAGCATACATGGATGAATGACTGGTACTATTTTTAACATGCATGGAGGAACTTAAATTTGAATGACATTTTAATTTAAAGTTAGGGATTACCTCCCTTACCCTTAAAGTTCCTCCTTATTGTAAGCTTCTTTTCTTTCTCTCCTCCTTCTCCCCTCTTCTCAATTTCTCCATCTTCTTTAGTTCTCCTTTCCTTGGACACTTTGTGTGATAATGCCCAAGTTCTCCACATGTGAAGCATCTAATTTTCTTTTTCCTCTCTTGGGCTTCTCCATTCCAACAACCCATGTTAGATTTAAAAGAACTTGAAATGAGTTTAGGATTTACCTCATTTTTCTTACCATTTGGACACTTGTCCTTGTAGTGTCCCTTGTCATTGCACCAAAAGCATATGATGTGGTCCTTTTTCTTTATTTTGGTGGAGGTTGGAGCTTCTTCTTGCTCCGGTATGGAAGTGGGTCTCTCCTCCCCCTCAATCCTTGAGATGGTGACCTCTTCCTCTTCCCTTGATGAGGTTGATGATCTCTCACTCTCTTCTTCCTCCTCTAGGGCTATCGAGCTCACTTCTTTGGGTTCTTCTATTATTTGAACTAGGGTAGGACTTTCATGAAATGCTACCAATTTGTTCCATAGCTCATATGCATTTTGATATTTTCCTACACCACTTAACACATTAGTAGGCAAAATATTAAGTAATATACCAATTACCTTTTCATCCTCTTTTGATTGATTTTGTTGCTCTTGATTCCAATATCTAAGCTTCTTCCCATGCTTATCCTTAGGAATTTCGAATGGTTCTTCAAGAGCAATCCAAAGGTCCCACTCCATTCCGAACCATGTCTCTATCCATGTCTTCCAATATCCGAAATCTTCATGGTTGTAGGGAGGTGGAATGTAGATGTCATCCCCAAACTACCCTTTCATCATCTTCTCCTCTAGCTTTCTTGCTCCTTTGGCGGTTAATCCAACAAAAGCGGCCCAAGTTCTGATACCACTTGTAAGATCGTTGTCGTATGCTAGAGGGGGGTGAATAGCAATTCTTCAATTTGTTCTTCTACCTACGTTGTTAGTTGCACAAGCGGAAATACAATAGAGTAAAACTAACAACTAAACAATACTTACAATACCGTTTTACTTGGTATCCACCTCCAAGAGGTGACTAATCCAAGAATCCTTCGATGGATCACTCCCCGGATAACCTCCGGCTAGCCCTTCTCGCTCCTTATGGGTGGAGAAACCTCGCCACAACACCTCGACAATATCTGAGCACCAAGACTACTATTTGACTCTTGACCAAAGCCAAATTTGTCAAGAGTCTCAGCCAATACGAAGTCTTCTTAAATAGAACTAGTGGCTGAAACCCTCGCCACCAGTCGACTGCTCCCCAGGCAGTCGACTGGTCCCACTGAAAATCGATCGTTGCAACCCCAACGTTCGATTTTTCAGCCAACACACCAGCCGCTACCAGTCGACTGCTCCTAGAGCAGTCGACCGGTCCAGAGCTAACTGCATTCTGTGAGTTTTATCAGTCGACTTCCCCAAGGGCAGTCGACTGGTCCACTCACACACCTAAGGTTTCCCTTCCCGAGTACACTTCTCTCAACACTCGAACCCTAGGATTTCCCCAGTATAATCACTCAGCACTCGTACCCTCACGACTCAACTGACTCCTCACCAGCAGCCTCGACTATTGCCTTCGCGCCCTCTTCATCTTTAGCTCCCATCCCTCAGATGTACACAAGCCTCCAGCTTGCCTCCATGCCATCCTTCACGCATGCCTCGAAGTTCGCGCTCCTCAGCTCATCGTCCCTGCTATACCAAGGTCCCTCGGGTGCACACAAGTCTCCAGCTTGTCTCCATGCCACCCTTCACCGTACTGAAGCCGTCCAGCCAAGTCAATATGTGTAACCTGCAAACCTCATATACACATATCAAATACACAAAGATAAACCTAACATAAACCCTTTGCCCAAATATCAAAACTTATGGTCACTCCGGACCATAGATTGCCTCAACACAAGCTCCCACACGGTTGGGCCGTGTGGGCCAACACGACCGGTCTGTGCCATTTGGCACGACCGGTGCTTTGATCCTGCCATGGTGCCATTTAACATGGTTGGGTCGTGCCAACTGTTGGTGCAGAATGCACCTAAGTCAAACCTGTGTTTTGATAATGGCAACATAGGTCAAAAGTTAAGTCTTATTTGTTTTCTAACAAGTTACTCTAGTGTGCAGGAAAAGCCCTAGCGAAGGATTGCTAGGCACTGGCGAAGGAATGCCAGGGTAAAAAGACCTAGCGAAGGACTGCTAGGCACTGGCGAAGGAATGCCAGGGTCAAAAGACCTAGCGAAGGGCTACTAGGCGCCAGACGAAGGATAGTCTGAGATTGAAGCCCTAGCGAAGGAATGCTAGGCACCGAGCGAAGGGCTGCTCGGCATCCAAGACCTGACAAAGGACCGTCAGGCAAAAGTCCAACCAGAGGAACGGTTGGCATCAGGTAAATTCTCCCGGGAGGAGTAGGTGAGGACGTGTTCCCCGACGAGGGAACAGTAGGCGTCGGTTCGACCTAGGGCTCCATTTTGGAGACCAAAGTCAAAACCAAGACAGCTAAGGCTGTATAAATTAATTGTTATGTTATTTTGTTTTCGGACTAACCCTGGATGCAGGACCAAAGGAATGTGTGTCTGCAGCTCAGAGAGCCTCAAAGGAGTGAGGCAGCAGCTGAGTAGGGCGCCCTGAGTGTCTAGGGCGCCTCCAAGGTGAACAAGAAACAAGTAAGGCAAAAAGGAGTTCGGCTAACCACTGGCCGAGGCGCCCTCTGCATCCAGGGCGCCCTCAGCAGCCAGGGCGCCCTGAGCGCCCAGGGCGCCTTCAGGTGCCAAGGTGCTTCGCGCCTATGCCAGCGAGGCCGATCAACTCTATCCAGCCGAGAAGACCGCGTCAACCAAGGCACCCTCAGCGACCAGGGCGCCCCAGAGGTCAAACCTCATCCCTATTCAGGTGGGATAAAGCTTGACCAAGCGAAGTGCGGATCAGCTGACACATGGCAGGGCGCCCCCGACGTCCAGGGCGCCCTAGGTGCTATAAATAGCTCCCCTCGACCCCAAGCTTGACAATCACTTCGACACAACGCTTCTACGCTCTTCCGCTCTCACGCCTTGCTCCGGAAACCTCCCAACTCGAGCCGACGACGTCCCGCTGCTCTGAAAAAGTCAACCTTCATCGGACGTCGGTAAAAAGAAGAGCTTTCTTTTCATTAAAGTTTACTATACCGTATTTGTAAATCAATATTTTTAAACTTTCTTTGAGCCTATATAGAATTGCCCAAAGTAAACGGTCAACGACCGTGGGCCTTGGAGTAGGAGTCGACACAGGCTCCGAACCAAGTAAATCGACTGTGTCTGTGTGCTGTTTTTAATTTTCCGCTGTGCAACTGCTCTTTACGAAAATCCGAACGATTTCCGATATTCACCCCCCCTCTATCGGTTTTCTCGATCCAACAAGTGGTATCAGAGCGGGGAAGTTCAAACTTGGTGCAACCACCAGTTTGAAAATTTCTTTTCAGGATTTTCTTTATTTTTTCAATTTTTTTAAAAATATTTTTTGTTTTGTTCGAATTTTTTTTCCGTTAATCGAGATTGGTGCAACACCCCTCGATATTTTATTTCCCTTATCCAGCACTACTAATCCAAGACCTAGTCTTGGAAAATTTGTTTTTCTGTTCGTTTTTTTGTTACAGATTAAAATGACCATGCAAGAGGGATTCAGCACCGCCAGACCTCCACTTTTCAGTGGAGAAGACTTTTCTTACTGGAAAAGTCGTATGGAGGTCTACCTGAAAACTCAGGTGGATATGTGGATCATCATCCAGTCCGGTCTGGAGATCCCCCGAAACGCCGAAGGACAACCACAAAGCTACTCCGAATGGGACAACTCCCTTAAACGCAAGATAGAAGTCGACGCAAAAGCAACACAAACCCTACAATGCGGGCTGACAAAGGAAGAGCTGAACCGCGTGGGCCCTTTCAACAGTGCAAAGGAGCTATGGACAAAACTGATCGAGCTGCACGAAGGGACTTCAGATACTCGGATCAGTAAGAGGGATCTGCTACTGAACAAACTCTACACCATCAAGATGGCCGACAACGAAACAGCAGCCCAGCTCCACGCACGAATCCAAGAGGTAATGAACGGTCTTCACACAATAGGTCACAAGGTTGAAAACCATGACCTAATAAGGTATGCTCTAAACGCCTTCCCTAGAAACACCTTGTGGGCATCTATGGTAGATGCATACAAGGTCTCTAGGGATATTTCAAAAATAAAATTAGACGAGTTGTTTTCCGAACTTGAACTGCACGAACAAACTAACACCAATGTGGTCGAGAAAGGTATTGCTTTTCTTGCAGGCAAGACTGGAAGGACAACAAAGAAGAAGTCTGAACCTGAACTCGAGTCTAACTCTAACTCAGATTCAGAAGAAGAAGAAGGAGAACAAACTAAGCTGGTTCGACTCGCTCGAAGCTACTACAAGGAGCTGAAGAACCGAACCAACAAACGGAAAACCGGCCGAAGAAAGGACGAACCAGCTGAACCCACAAATAAGCCCAATGTAACCTGCTACGAGTGCAAGAAAAAGGGCCACTACAAGTCAGAGTGCCCTAACCTAAAGGAGACTAAAAAGATGAGAAGAAAGAAGGCGCTGCAAGCAACCTGGGACGAATCTTCCTCAGAAGAAGAAGAAGAGGCACCCCAGTCCAACCTCCTAGCTCTGACCGCCTCAGATAAAGTTGAGACTGAGTCAGAAACAGAACAAGAGGACGGCGAGCTGACCTTCACAGAAGACGGAGAAATTAAGGTAATCGGTTTTAATAGATGTCAGTTAATTGAATTAATTTCGTTTCTTTCTCGAGATTTGGCAAAAGCCAAACTCCGAGTCGAATCCCTCCGACAGGAAGTAAAACTTCTGAAAGAGGGAGCTGACTCTAAACCCTTAACCGAGAAGGTTCAGGAAGGAACTCCTACTCAAGTTGAAAAACTTGATAAGGAGAACTCCTCCCTGAAAACTCAGGTTAAGGATCTTAGATCAGCATTAGAACGATTTACATCTGGTTCCAAGGGTCTTGACATGATCCTTGGAAAACAGAAATCAGTTCTAAATCGATCTGGATTGGGCTATAGAACCAAATCTCGGCAAAGATCATACTTTGCTGTACTGAATCAGTCCAGAGGTAAAATTCAGGCATGGGTACCTAAACTATACCTGAACAAACCGATTGGATCAAATCAGTATTGGATCCCCAAGGACAAGGTTCACATCTTGCCCAACCATCACCGTGGCTTTAGTCCAGGGGGAGCCAAACTGAAAACTATTTTCATTATTAGATAAACTTGTTATTCTTGATTTAAATTGCTTGATTGATTAGTTATTTAATTTCTACAATATACTATGCTTAGACTTAGGCTAGCTTAAGGACTAAACAAACTTAGCTGAAATTTGACAACATAGTATTGGGTGGAGGTGAGATGATAGTACGTTAGGGAAGCCAATTTGGCGGAACTAGCCGAAACTACCGATCCAAAACCCAAACTAGTTAGACCAGAAATTTTTCAAAGAATTTTTGAAAATGAAATTTCATTAAAAGGCTTTGTCAAGGAAAGGGTGGATGATCCCATAAGGCTACGACCAATGAAGGCCTAGTGCCTCGCCAAGACCTGGAAGCCAATTTCTGAAATTCAAATTCAAATTTTTTTTTGTCAAATTCGAATCTAACACAAAATTTCAGTTATTTATAGATTTGAACATCACTTCAAAAATTTCAAAATTAATTAAGTTTTCAAAATTTAATTGTTTTCAAAAATTAATCAAAATTTTCAAAATAATTTTAACTATCAAAACCTGTCTCACAAAACCTATAAGGTTGACGTGATTGAAAACCCTAGATTTGGGTGAGACAGACTAGGCAGTAAAACTCAATTTAAGCTATTCCTGATTCTAATTGGATCCAATCAAGAAAATTCTTTATGCATAGGAACATAAAGATTTGGACCAATGGATGTTGGATAGCGGTTGCTCCAGACACATGACTGGAGATAAATTGAAGTTCACCAAGCTCAAAAGCAAAAACCTAGGCTCAGTGGCATTTGGCAATAATGCCACACTCAAGGTAATTGGGTCAGGTAATATTGAGCTTAAATCTGATTTCATTATTAAGAAAGTTCTATTGGTTGAAAACTTTAATTTTAACTTGCTTAGCATAAGTCAGTTATGTGATTCTGGTTATATAGTTACTTTCAACAATTCTAACTGCCTGATCAGAAATGAACAAGACTCAGAAATCATACTTAAGGGCACTAGGAAAAACAATGTATACACTATAAATCTTCCCCTTATACCCAAATGTATGTTAACACAATTAGAACAAACAAACCTCTGGCATAGGAGATTAGGTCATATCAATTTGAGAACTATCTCAAAAATTACCCAACTTGGCTTAATCAAAGGTATCCCCAAAATCAAAAATAATGAAAACCTAATATGTGAATCATGTAATCAAGGTAAACAAACCAAATCCAATCACAAACTAATCCAGTCTGATTTAACTCAAACCACACTTGAGCTCCTGCACCTTGACCTATTTGATTCACATGGAGCCAAGTCACTAAGCGGGAACCAATACTGCTTAGTAATAGTTGATGATTACTCTAGGTTTACCTGGGTTAAGTTCCTAAAAACTAAAGATGAAATCCTAAACCTATTTATTGAATTCTGTAAACTAATTGAAAATCAAAACGACACTAAAATAAAAAGACTTAGGAGTGATCACGGGGGAGAGTTTGAGAATCAACGGTTTGAGGAATTCTGTAAGGTAAATGGGTATTTACATGAATTTTCATGTCCTAGAACCCCCCAACAAAATGGGATAGTCGAGCGAAGGAATAGAACATTACAAGAAGCCACTAGGGCTATGCTCAACGAATTTAAACTAGCAAACCAATTTTGGGCAGAAGCAACTATTACAGCCTGTTATATCCAAAATAGGGTTTTGATTAACAAACGACACAACAAAACCCCCTATGAACTGTACTACCATAGACTCCCAAACCTACATTACCTAAGGGTCTTTGGGTGCAAAGTCCATATCCTAAACACCAAAGACTATTTAGGAAAATTTCAATCCAAGTCAAACCTAAGTATTTTCTTAGGATATTCAACCACAAGTAGAGCCTATAGAGCTAACAACAAACAAACTAAGAAAATTGAAGAAACAACAAACTTAATTTTCGATGAAAAAATCAATTCAACATCTAATAATCCAGACCCAATTTCATCAAACTCTGACCAAGAAAATAATGAACAAATTATTGAACCATTAATTGAACCCTTACACGAACTAACTAGTGAACCAATGAATGAATTAACTGAACCAAGAATCGAACCAACAAATGAACCAGCCCAAAGAGTTGAATCAAATAGTGAATCAAACCAACCAGCTGGACCTGAGGCTGAACTAAGCACTAGAAGAACAAAAAAACCCAGACTTAGTCACCCAACCGATCAAATTGTGGGTGATCCAACTCTAGGAGTCAGGACTAGGTCCTCCTATAGGAACCTTAGCCAAATAGCCATGATATCAAAAATTGAACCCAAAACTATAGAAGAAGCCCTACCTGATCCTGATTGGATCATAGCAATGCAAGAAGAACTAGCTCAATTCGAGAGAAACCAAGTCTGGGAATTAGTACCTAAACCTGAGGGCAAATCCATCATTGACACTAAGTGGGTCTTTAGGAACAAACTGAATGATCAAGGAGAAATAGTCAGAAATAAAGCCCGCTTAGTAGAAAAGGGTTTCAGCCAAGTAGAGGGATTAGACTACGATGAAACATATGCCCCAGTAGCTAGACTTAAGTCCATTAGAATGTTGTTAGCCTTTGCATCCCATAAAGGATTTAAGTTATATCAAATGGATGTAAAGTCAGCCTTCTTAAATGGATTCATTAAAGAAGAAGTTTATGTAGGACAACCCCCAGGATTTGAGGACTTAGATAAACCTAACCATGTTTACAAACTAACCAAAGCATTATATGGGCTAAAACAAGCACCTAGGGCCTGGTATGAACGATTATCAACCTATTTAACTTCTAAAGAATTTAAACAAGGCCAAATTGACTCAACATTATTTATTAAAACCCTAGAAAAAGATATATTTATTGCCCAAATTTACGTAGATGACATAATTTTTGGATCCACCAACACCAACTTTCTAAAAGAATTTGTCAAGATAATGGAAGATGAATTTGAAATGAGCTTAGTTGGTGAGCTTACATTTTTCCTAGGACTACAAATCAAACAAACTAGGGACGGTAACTACGTTCATCAATTCAAATATGCTAAAGAGTTAATAAAGAAATTTAAGATGGATAACTCTAAAAGCATAAGTACCCCTATGGCCACTAATGTAAAAATAGATAGTGACCCTGATGGTAAACCAGTAGACCTTAAACTCTATAGGAGTATGATAGGTAGCCTACTGTACCTTACAGTCAGTAGACCTGATATTCTTTTTGCTGTAGGGATGTGTGCTAGATACCAAACCTGTGCTAAGGAAACGCACTTAGCAGCCCTAAAAAGAATACTAAGATATGTAAAGGGCACCCTAAATGTAGGGATTTGGTATCCTAGAACCTCAACTTTTGATTTGACAGGATACTCAGATTCTGACTATGCTGGCTGTAAATTAGATAGAAAGAGCACAAGTGGAAGCTGCCAACTGTTAGGTTAGAGTCTAGTTAGTTGGTGCAGCAGAAAACAACACTGTGTAGCTCTATCCATAACTGAAGCCGAGTATGTGGCCTTAGGAGAGTGTGTTGCTCAACTTTTATGGATGATGCACACACTTAAGGACTTCTAGCTCAACTACACCCAAACTGAAGTATTTATTGACAATATAAGTTCAATTAATTTAACTAAGAACCCAATCCAACACTCCAGAACCAATCATATAGAAGCCAAACATCATTTTGTAAGAGACCATGTAGCCAGGGGTGAAATAGTACTTAAGTATATTGACTCTAAATCCAACCTAGCTGATATATTTACAAAACCCTTACCTGAATCTGAGTTCAGCTCACTAAGAAGGTAGTTAGGATTGTGCTCGGTAGAATAGATAAATTTTATTTCTGAGTTAAAATTTTTTAAAAAATAGAATTTGAAAAACTGCTTTACTTAATTTCAAAATCAGTTTTCATTTTCGACTTAGTTTTATTATTTTTTTTTAAAAAAAACTACCCCCTTACAAAACTAAGGCTTTTTCGAAAATGGACTTAGCCTAGGCCCTAACCCTAGAACTGCATGCATCTATAGACTTAGAAGCCAGCATCCCACAAACACCTTAGGATACTTTTGAATGATAACCTAGAAAAGGTTGAGATGCTTAGGTCTTTGCCTTAATTCAAGATGCTTTAAGTCAGTGCATCTGCAGTAATTGGGGCACTAAATACAACTTGCATAGCAATCAAGTTAAGTGTCAAGCTTAGAAAATCTAACTTGAACAGAAGCACTTAACTTGACTAACCCTAGCAAAAACTACTGTTTATAACAGTTAGTAAGTAGCTAATTGGGTTAGACAGGTCCCTACAGAGAAAATTGATTGATTTAGTGTAAATCTAATTATGAATTGGTTCAGTACAGCAAATTCTTATTTATTTCCTTTATGCAAACATATTTATCTTGTTTTGATATATGGCAAAGGGGGAGAGATAGGAAAGGAAAGAGAAAAATTACTTTTACTTTTTCAAAATTTTTCCTTTATTCAAAAATGTTCATTTTTCCTTTATTCAAAAAGGTTCAAAAATATACTTATCCTTTATTCAAAAGCTTAAACTTTTTGAAGAAGTACTTAAGTTCTTAAAGCTTTCAAAATATTGCTAAGTACTCTAGCCTCAAAATTTTTATCCAAGCTTTCAAAATATTGCTAAGTACTCTAGCCTCAAAATTTTTATCCAAGCTTTCAAAATAATGCTAAGTACTCTAGCCTCAAAATTTTTATCCAAGCTTTCAAAATATTGCTAAGTACTCTAGCCTCAAAATTTTTATTCAAGCTTTCAAAATTTTGCTAAGTACTCCAACCTTTCAAAAGTTTCTTACTTAAGCTTGTCAAAATTTTTTTTAGGTACTCTAAAGCTTAAGTTTTTCAAAACTGTATTAAAATTGAAATTCTTACTTAAGCTAACATTTTCAAAAAGTTTTCTAAGTACCTAAAACTCAAGTTTTTTAACCCCATGAATTTTTAAAAAAATCTAGGGGGAGATTCCTTCCAGGGGGAGGGAACAAAATTAACCTTTTTTTTCATGTTTGATTAAACTTAACTTTTTGAACTAGGGTTGCCATAAATCAAAAAGGGGGAGATTGTTGGTGCAGAATGCACCTAAGTCAAACCTGTGTTTTGATAATGGCAACATAGGTCAAAAGTTAAGTCTTACTTGTTTTCTAACAAGTTACTCTAGTGTGCAGGAAAAGCCCTAGCGAAGGACTGCTAGGCACTGGCGAAGGAATGCCAGGGTAAAAAGGACCTAGCGAAGGACTGCTAGGCACTGGCGAAGGAATGCCAGGGTCAAAAGACCTAGCGAAGGGCTGCTAGGTGTCAGACAAAGGATAGTCTGAGATTGAAGCCCTAGCGAAGGAATGCTAGGCACCAAGCGAAGGGTTGCTCGGCATCCAAGACCTGACAAAGGACCGTCAGGCAAAAGTCCAACCAGAGGAACGGTTGGCATCAGGTAAATTCTCCCGATAGGAGTAGGTGAGGACGCGTTCCCCGTCGAGGGAACATTAGGCGTCGGTTCGACCTAGGGCTCCATTTTGGAGACCAAAGTCAGAACCAAGACAGCTAAGGCTGTATAAATTAATGCTTTATTTTGTTTTCGGACTAACCCTGGATGCAGGACCAAAGGAACGTGTGTCTGCAGCTCAGAGAGCCTCAAAGGAGTGAGGCAGCAGCTGAGTAGGGCGCCCTGAGTGTCTAGGGCACCTCCAAGGTGAACAAGAAACAAGTAAGGCAAAAAGGAGTTCGGCTAACCACTGGCCGAGGTGCCCTCTGCATCCAGGGCGCCCTCAGCAGCCAGGGCGCCCTGAGCGCCCAGGGCGCCTTCAGGTGCCAAGGCGCTTCGCGCCTATGCCAGCGAGGCCGATCAACTCTATCCAACCGAGAAGACCGCATCAACCAAGGCGCCCTCAGCGACCAGGGCGCCCCAGAGGTCAACCCTCATCCCTATTCAGGTGGGATAAAGCTTGACCGAGCGAAGTGCGGATCAGCTAACACGTGGCAGGGCGCCCCCGACGTCCAGGGCGCCCTAGGTGCTATAAATAGCACCCCTCGACCCCAAGCTTGACAATCACTTCGACACAACACTTCTACGCTCTTCTGCTCTCACGCCTTGCTCCGGAAACCTCCCAACTCGAGCCGACGACGTCCCGCTGCTCCGAAAAAGTCAACCTTCATCAGACGTCGGTAAAAAGAAGAGCTTTCTTTTCATTAAAGTTTACTATACCGTATTTGTAAATCAATATTTGTAAACTTTCTTTGCGCCTATATAGAATTGCCCAAAGTAAACGGTCAACGACCGTGGGCCTTGGAGTAGGAGTTGACACAGGCTCCGAACCAAGTAAATCGAGTGTGTCTGTGTGCTATTTTTAATTTTCTGCTGTGCAACTTCTCTTTATGAAAATCCGAACGATTTCCGATATTCACCCCCACTCTATCGGTTTTCTCGATCCAACACCAACTTCTCCGAAACTGGCATAGCCGGGTCATGCCATTCTGCACTCCTCATGCCCTGGCTGTGCCGACCTTGCCGGAAAGAGCGTGGCTGGGTCGTGCCATCCGGCATGACCTTGATCGTCGACCGTGCCTTGTTGCTAGAATAGGGCATGGCACGGTATGGCCGCGGCCTGGGTTCCAGGGCAAGGCACGACTAGGCCATGCTAGGCAGCACACCCTATTCCACCACCCGTGTGCCTCCTATAAAAGGGGGTTCTTCCCTTTGGAAAGGGGATCTATGGATCCTTTGGCTAGGGTTCATCCCTTGGCCTTGGGGAAGGGTCCTCCCCTCTAGGGGAGATCCTAGAGCCTCTCCTGCTGCCTCCTCAACGTCGTCCACCTCCGGATCAAGAAGGACCTTCAAGAAGACCCACACTTCGATGATAAGTCTCTCTTCCCCTTTCTCTAGCTCTAGGTATTGAGTTGTAGAACATATCTTTATTGTCTTCTTGTTATATTCTTCTTATAATAAAGTAGTTCTCCAATCTAGGATATAGGGAGTAGCTAGAATGTGATGATGTTGTATAAACTATGTATTGATGTATTTTTCTTATTCAACGAAATGTTTATGCTTTTTTTATATGTATGTTGCTTACCATGTATTTGTGGAAATGCTTGAATGATATATACATGTAATTGTGAGAGTTTGGCTACCATATAGAGGGAGTGCCCGAGATCGTATGCCCGGAGAGTCCTCTGTGATAAGGGTTATCCTTTTAACCACACGTCTTAGGCATCACCTCGAAATGGAGGTCAATCCCTTACAAGAGATTAGCTAACACTACTTAATGGGTTTTTCCCTATCCCGTGTTAGGAAGTACTAAGCGTAACTTAGAGACATATGATCGGGGAGCCTGTGACAGAGGCCAACCTTTAACCAGACTCTCTAGGTTACCTTTTCTATTTAATGATATTGGATGCTAAAGGGGGAAGCACTCCGGTGCATTTTTGTAGTGCTAACACTGGTACATAGTTAGGATCTCTACAAGGATATAGACATGGAGATTAGGATATGAACAATATATAAGCATCAACTAGCATTGTAACAAAATCAAAATCCTAGATTCCACCCATCCATCTCTTCCTCAAGGACCAAAGCCTTCTCTTTTTTCTCTACTTGTCCTCTCTCTCTTCCCTCCTTAAGCAAGCTCTGTCACAACTTTGCGAATTCTAGATAGCTTGTCTTGCCTAATCGACTAGTGCTTAATCAACAGTCCCTGTGGATTGATATTTTATTACTTGACAACATTTCGTGCACTTGCAGATTCCATATTACCAACCTATCTTCACTCACTAGGGCTGACTTCACACACCAAGACTTTCCTTGTCTAACCTTCAATTAGAACTAGTCACTTGGTAGACTTATCACCCCTTTGCCTAACTTTCAGTTAGAACTAGTCACTTGGTAGACTTATCACCCGATTAGGTCAACCTCAACCAAACTCCATTTAAAAATATTATTAAACAAATATCAAAACCCTAGAGGTCGATTACACCAACACCAACACCAACACCTACTACTCTAAGGCCCACAATCCCTTGATTGGTTCGATTGGGAAATCCACGAAAATTCTTTCTCAAAAAACCTTCAGACAAAGAGATTGGATATAAAGATGAAGAAAGTATAGAACACTATACTTTTCTATGCAAGTATAATAACAATCAACAATTAACTCTTTTACTAATAATAGGAGCTCAATGTTGGTATAGTTCTTGTAGTAGAATCTTGCTTGAATGTGAATTTGGCATAGTAAAGTTGCAACACAACAATTGTAGAGAGTGAGCAATAGTATGTCTCGAAGAATCGAATGGGAAAAGGATGATATGGGTTATGGATGAAGATATGCTTTTATAAGGCATTGGGGGCCCTCAGTTCATCCGATGAGCCTCTATGCATGCTGATCCAATCCAAAAATTTTAGCATTTATCTTCTTTGGGGTGCCTCTAATGATCTGAGGAGCCTCCAATAATCTAAGGCGCCTCCAACGCGTTGAAGCTCATCCTTCATGCTTATCATTTTTGAGGTGCCTCCAGTCATCTGAGGTGCCTCCCCTACTTCCTCTTGGGGGTGCCTCCAGTCAGCCGAGGCACCTCAGTTGATCCATGGTGCTTCAACCCATCTTACATGCATAGAATAAATTTTCCTGCATATGTGTTAGCTTAAAAGTAATATATTCCTGCAATATAGAGTTAGAAAGACAAATACATGAACAGTTATATGTTATGAATTATATCATGTCTAACCAAGACCAAAATCTAGTCTTGGTCTCAACTTAAATTCTCAGGTTGGATCTAAGTTGGACCAGCACCTACAATCTAATAGGCCTTGTGAACTCTTTGTTGGGACCTTGTCGTTGAGCTAGAGGGGGGAGGGGTGAATAGCTACTTTTCGATTTTCTTCCTACACGTGTTAGCAAGCGCAAGCGGAAAACATAAACAAAAACTAAAACAATGCTAACACAAACCGTTTACGTGATTCCGAGATGATACTCCTACTCCACGGTTGTCCGTAAGGTGGACGATCCTGATCCGTCGGTGAATGAGTCCCCGAAAGACCTCCGTCTAGCTCTTGTCGCTCCTTGTGGGTGGAGAAACCTCGCCACAATCCCTTGACTACTTCTGAGCACATGTAGGTTACTAACAGGCTTTACCCAAGTTTGTTTCGCTAATTCTTTCCCAGCCAATCCAAGCTCTCTTAAATAGAGCGCATAGCTGAAAATAGTCGTTACCAGTCGACTGGTCTAAGCAACAGTCGACTGGTTCAACTTGGATTCGAATGTTACAACCCAACGTTCGAATTTCTGCCACCATCAGTCGACTGATCCTAGGATCAGTCGACTGATCTTTCTGTGAATTTCATCAGCCGACTGATCCAAGCATCAGCCGACTGCACCTAAGGTTTCCCTTCCCAAGTACAATTCTCTCAGCACTCGAACCCTAGGATTTCCCTTCCAGAAATACTCTCAGCACTCGAATCCTCATGACTTAGCTGACTCTTCATCCAACAGCCTCGACCTATTGCCTTCAAGCCTTCTTCGGCTTTGGCTCTCATCCCTCGGATGTATGCAAGCCCACGGCTCGTCTCCCATGCCATCCTTCACGTATGCCTCGAAGTGCGTTTCCCTCGGCTCATCGTTCCTGCTTCCAGCAGCCTCGACCTGTTGCTTTCAAGCCTTCTTCGACTTCGGCTCTCGTCCCTTAGATGCATGGAAGCCCACGGCTCATCTCCCCATGTCATCCTTCGCGTATGCCTCGAAGTGCGCTTCCCTCGACTCATCGTCCCTGCTTTGTTCACGGTCCCTCGGATGCATGCAAGCCCATGACTCATCTCCCTATGCCATCCTTCACCGGTCCCGAAGCCGTCTAGCTAAGTCCATGTGTATCCTGCAAACCTGCACACTCAAATACACATATCAAGCACAAGGGTGCACCTAACTTAAATCCTTTGCCCAAACATTAAAACACATGGTCACTCCAGACCATAGATTGCCCCAACAATCTCCCACACCTAAACCTCCCCAATGAGTTTGGGGCTTTTACCAAATTGGACATTTTAAAACCTCTCCAAAGCTCCCCCTACATTGGTCTTACAAAGGCTTTTTAAGAACCTTTCCAAGGTTCCCCCTTTGCCAATTAATGAGCAACAATGCTCCTCCTTTATCTAAGCTCCCCCTTGACTTAGAATTTCACACAAAAACGTGTTTAGTTTCCCACTTAAACTCAACACTTCTCCCCCTTTGACACTCATCAAAAGGGCTCCAATAATTTCTCTCTTATTAGATTTTTTAACCTTTAATGATTATTAACAACGTGTATTAACCCCCATAAGATTATACACTTATTTTACATCATTACAACACTTTTTGATTGCTAAAAGATAATTTCAACCTATATAAGTCAACTGCCCTCTGAACCAGTCGACTGGTACCCTGAAAACTCTATTTTTAGCATTTCTGACCCAATTTCAGAAATGCACCAGAAATTTCATAAATCTCTAAAAATTTCCAAATTTTGTGGAGAGGTTTGTGGTACCCATATCTACTTGAAAAAAATACATTTAAAAATGTATCTATCACCAATCCCAAGATTGATACAAAACCCAAAACTGTCTATATGGTTCAATTGAACCTTGACCTAAAGTTCTAGTTTTGACCTCCTCTTGATGTCTCTGCTCATACCAAACCATAATGTATCCTTAGCATTGGTTTATATGACATCTACACATCAAAAACCAACTTCTATGCTATATGACCCCCAATGTCATATTTTATGCATGATACTCAAACCTAATGTGCCAATCCCCTAGGATTGAGACTTCAAATCCGTCTCCAACTCCTTTCGCACACTCCATGACCCATCTAGACTTCTGAGAGAAATCCTCCCGGGATCCATAAACCATGGGTCCCAACTTGGCTCCTAGAACTCCCCCTTGAGCTCTTAGCCTTAGCCACCTCCCTAGGTGACTCAACAAACACTAAGCCACACCGGTGTACCTCCGGTGACTCTTGGCCTACAGCCTTAACTTCCTTATCTTTGGACACCTTGTCCTTGGTTAAGGTCTTTTTACCCTTAAATGACACTCCATTTCCATTCTTGGACTTCTCCTCCTTGCCATAGTTATATGCTACCCTAGCATATTTCTTTTCATTGGCATTGGAGAACTTAGATCGGTATCCTAAACCCGATCTATCATTGTTGGGTTTTTGACTTCTCAACACCATACCCAAACCCCTATATCTAATAGTGAATCTATCTAGGGTTTTCTCTAATTTATCAAGCTTTGCCCTTAAAGCTTGATTTTTCCTCTCTAGGGTTTCAAACCTAGAGTCAATATGTATACCTTGGACATTCCTAGACTTACCCACCTTCCTAGGCATATGTCTCCTCTTCTTGGGATTAATGCTTTGGTCCTTAGGTCTAAAGGTTTTTATTTTATTATGATGCATGAACTCCCTAGGGTTTTGATATGCAACATTAACTCTATTTTTATCATGATATCTAAATCCATGATTATTCTTAATGAGCATATAAGAATTTGAAATTGGATTTAATTTTAAATAAGGGTTTACCTTCCCTTTTACCTTTGAAGCTCCTGTTGAGGCAATCTGTGGTCCAGAGTGACCAAGAGTTTTGATGTTTGGGCAAAGGGTTTAAGTTAGGTTTACCCTTGTGTTCTTATATGTGTATGTTGAGTGTGCAGGTTGTACAGGTTGTACATATGGACTTGACTGGACGGTCTCGGTACGATGAAGGGTGGCATGAAGACAAGCTGGAGGCTTGTGTGCACCCGAGGGACCTTAGAGAGCAGGGACGATGAGCTGATGGGCGCAAACTTCGAGGCATGCGTGAAGGATGACATGGAGGCAAGCTGGAGGCTTGCGTGTATCCGAGGGACGGGAGGCGAAGATGAAGAGGGCGCGAAGGCAACAGTCGAGGCTGCGGATGAGGAGTCAGTCGAGTCGTGAGGGTACGAGTGCTGTGTGATTATACTAGGGAAATCCTAGGGTTTGAGTGCGGAGTGAAATGTACTCAGGAAGGGTAACCTTAGGTATGTGAGTAGACCAGTCGACTGGCCTGAGGCAGTCGACTGATGAAATTCATAGAAGGGTCTCAACCTGGGACCAGTCGACTGCCCTGGGGGCAGTCGACTGGTAGGCGGCTGGTGAGTTGGCTGAGAATTCAAACATTGGGGTGCAATGATCGAATTTCAGTGGCACCAGTCGATTGCCCTGGGGGCAGTCTGTTGGATCGAGAGAACCGATAGAGGGGGGGGGTGAATATCGAAAAACGTTCGAATTTTAGATTTAGAGAAATTACGCAGCGGAATAAAAACAATTGCGAACACAGGTAGTTTTACTTGGTTCGGAGCCTAGGTCGACTCCTACTCCAAGGCCCACAGTCGTTGACCATTTTCTGCGGGCAATTCTATAAGTTCGCAAAATGATTTACAAATAGATGTTACAATTGCAGTATAGTAAACACAAAAGTAAAAGATCGCTCTTCGTTACCGACATCCAGTGTGGAATGTTTCTCGGAGCAGAGGGACGTCGTCGGTGCTTGTATCTCGAGTCGGGAGGTTTCTGGAGCAGAGCACGGGAGCAGAGGAGAGTGATTGCGTTGAATGAAGTGTTGTTCGAAGCCTTGGGGTTGAGGGCCCTTTTATAGGCCCTGGGGGCGCCCGGAACGTCGAGGGCGCCCCCCCCCCCACGTGTCGGCCGATCCGACTTTCACTCGGTCAGCTTCTGATCCCTTCAAACTCGGGATTAGATCTTGACCGGGGCGCCCGGGACGCTGGGGGCGCCCGAGTTGACCGGGTCAGAGCTTATCCCTTGGCTTCGCTGGCTTCACTGGCTTCTGCTTCGATGGCTTGCACAGGGGGCGCCCGGGACACTAGGGGCGCCCGGGAGCAGTGGGGGCACCCGGGAGCACGGGGGCGCCCCACCCATGAGCTGCAAAAGCAGTTCCTTTGCTCCATGTGTTTTGTGTTCACCTTGGGGGCGCCCGAGACACTCCGGGCACCCTGGTCAGCTGCTGCCTCACTCCTTTGAGGCTCTCTGAGCTGCAGACACTCGTTCCTTTGGTCCTGCATCCAGGGTTAGTCCAAAACAACACAGAGCAATATTATATTAATTTTATACAACCTTAGCTGTCTTGGTTCTGACTTTGGGCCTCCAAAATGGAGCCCTAGGTCGAACCAACGCCTACTGTTCCCTCGACGGGGAACGCGTCCTCACCTACTCCTCTCGGGAGAATGTACCTGATGCCAACCGGCTCCTCCGGTTGGACTTTTGCCTAGCGGTCCTTTGCCAGGTCTTGGGTACCAAGCTGTCCCTCGCCCGGTGCCTAGCATTCCTTCGCCAGGTCTTCAGTCCCAAGCTGTCCTTCGCCTAGTGCCTAGTAGTCCTTCACTAGGTCTTCAATCCCAAGCTGTCCTTCGCTTGGTGCCTAGCAGTTCTTCGCTAGGGCTTCAGTACTCTGGCATTCCTTTGCCAATGCCTAGCAGTCCTTCGCTAGGACTTTTTACCCTGGCATTCCTTCGCTAGTGCCTAGCGGTGCTTCGCTAGGACTTTTTGCCCTGGCATTCCTTCGCCAGTGCCTAGCAGTCCTTTGCTAGGACTTTTCCTGCACACTCGAGTAACATGTTAGATAGCAAATAAGACTTAACTTTTGAAGCCTTTTGCCATTATCAAAACTCAGGTTCGACTTGGGTGCTTTCTGCACCAACAATCTCTCCCTTTTTGATTTATGGCAACCCTGGTTCAAAAAGTTAAGTTAATCAGAGTAAGTAAAAATTAAATTCTATTCCCTCCCCGTGGAAGGAATCTCCCCCTAGATTTTTCAAAACTTCGTGGGGTTTTTGAAAATACATTCTAAGTCTAAAGATGGATTTTACTTAGAATAATTTTCAACAGAAATTTTATATTTTCCAAAATAATATTGGTTGTGTATTTTGGAAAACTTGTAAAATATTTAGATTTAAATATTTAGACAATTTTGAAAACTTAAGAAGGATTTTGAAAACTTAAGTTTGAGTACTAAAAATAATTTTAAAAATTTAAGTTTAGGTACTCAAAAAGTTGAAAACATAAGTTAAAAATACTTAGAGGGTTTTTGAAAACTTAAGTTTGAGTGCTTAGAAAAATCAGTTCAAAGTACTTAGGAAAATTTTTGAGTGAAAACTTCAGTTCAAAGTACTTAGAAAAATTTTTGAGTGAAAACTTCAGTTCAAAGTACTTAGAAATTTTTTTGAAAATTTCAGTTCGAAGTACTTAGAAAAATTCAAAAATCTCAGTTCAAAGTACTTTAGGAAAATTTGAAAAATTAAGTTTTAAGTACTTAGGAAAAAACTTTAGTTTTATGTACCTAGGAATGTTTGTATTTAGGAAAGTTTGAAAGACTTAAGTACTTTAGTGAAGTTTTGAGAAACATAAGTACTTAGGAAAGTTTTGAAAAACTTAATATAAGTTTTGAAAAATTTAGTACTTTGAAAAACTTAATACTTTGAAAAACTTAGTATAAGTACTTTTTGAATAAAGGATAGAGTTTGAAATTTAAAAAAAAAATTTAAACTTTCTCCTTTCCTATCTCTCCCCCTTTGCCATATATCAAACACAAATAAATATAGCAGAAACAGAATAATTAAATTGCATTAAGGAAAATGACTTGCATGATTTTGCTGTACTGAACCAATTCATGATGAGAATTAAATCAAATCGGTTTCAATTTCCTCTTTTAGGGACATGTCTAACCCAATTAGCTACTTACTAACTGTTATAAACAGTATTTTTCGCTGTGGTTAGTCAAGTTAAGTGTTCTGTTCAAGTTAGATTTTCTAAACTTGACATTTAACTTGATTGCTGTGTGAGTTGTATTTAGTGCCCCAATTACTGCAGATGCACTGACTTAAAACATCTTGAATTAAGGCAAAGACCTAAGCATCTTAACCCTTTCTAGGTTATCAATCAAAAGTACCCTAAGGTGCTTGTGAGATGCTGGCTTCTAAGTCTATAGGTGCATGCAGTTCTAGGGTTAGGGCCTAGGCTAAATCCATTTTTGAAAAAGCCCTAGTTTTGAAAGGGGTAGTTTTAAAATAAAACTAAGTCAAAAAATATTTTAAGATTTTTCACTACTAAGTAAGAGCTGATTTTGAACCCAAAAAATTTAAAAAATGATTTTAAAAGCTTTTGAAAATGAGTAAAGTAGTAGAAAAAAATCAAAAAGCCAGGTAAACCTATTATACCAAGCATAATCCTAACTGTCTTCTTAGTGAACTAAACTCAGACTCAGGTAGGGGTTTGGTGAATATGTCAGCTAAGTTGGATTTAGAGTTTACATGCTTAAGGACTATCTCACCCCTGGCCACATGATCTCTTACAAAGTGGTGTTTAACTTCTATGTGTTTAGTTCTAGAATGTTGGATTAGGTTCTTAGTCAGGTTGATTGAGCTAATATTGTCAATGTAGACCTTAGTTTGATTGTAGTCAAGCTGGAAGTCTTTGAGTGTGTGCATCATCCATAAGAGTTGTGCCACACACTCTCCTACAGCTACATATTCAGCTTCAGTTGTGGATAGAGCTACACAGTGTTATTTTCTGCTGCACCAACTTACTAGACTATTTCCTAACAGTTGGCAGCTTCCACTTGTGCTCTTTCTATCTAATTTACAACCAGCATAGTCAGAATCTGAGTATCCTGACAAATCAAAGGTTGAGGTCCTAGGATACCAAATCCCTAGATTTAGGGTGCCCTTAACATATCTAAGTATTCTTTTTAGGGCTGCTAAGTGCGTTTCCTTAGCACAGGTTTGGTATCTAGCGCACATCCCTACAGCAAAAAGAATATCAGGTCTGCTGGCTGTAAGGTACAGTAGACTTCCTATCATACTTCTATAGAGTTTAAGGTCTACTGATTTACCATCAGGGTCACTATCTATCTTTATATTAGTGGCCATGGGGGTACTTATGCTTTTAGAGTTATCCATTTTAAATTTCTTTATTAACTCTTTAGCATATTTGGATTGATGAACATAGTTTCCATCCCTAGTTTGTTTAATTTGTAAGCCTAGAAAAAAATTAAGCTCACCAACTAAACTCATATCAAATTCATTTTCCATGATTTTAACAAATTCTTTTAGAAAGTTTGAGTTGGTGGACCCAAAGATTATGTCATCTACGTAGATTTGGGCAATGAATATATCTTTTCCTAGGGTTTTAATAAATAAGGTTGAGTCAATTTGTCCTTGTTTAAATTCTTTAGAAATTAAGTAAGTTGACAAGCGTTCATACCAAGCCCTAGGTGCTTGTTTTAGTCCATATAATGCTTTAGTAAGTTTGAACACGTGGTCAGGTCTTTCTAAGTCCTCAATGTAGCGACCCGCCTTCTCTGCCTCAGACGGATCGTTACTTGTCTCTACTTCTCGACTCTAATGCATGACTAAAAATGCGGAAATCTTTTTTTTTCTTTTAAATTCATCTAAGAATGATATTCTAACTTAAATAGTCATGCATGATACCATGTCACACTTTCTTTCTCAAAATCTCGTAAGAAAATACCTATTGAAACTTGCCTCGCCCAACTCAGCTTACGGGTATCAGTCGACTGGTACTGTACCAGTCGACTGATAAGCCTGAAATCTGAAAATTCAGGTTTCGAAACTTGTTTCAAAAGCCCACCAAACATATAGTTTCGAGCCATATAAAATCATGACACCATTTCTACACTCTATACCAGTTTTCTAAACAATTTAGCCAATCAAGACGGATCCATAAACTTGAAATTAGAACTCTCGTGGAAGTAAATAAGCTATTCAAGTTTATATGAACTTTAACCTTAGAGTTTGTACCAATCTTGACTCCTATGCATTCATAACACCAAATATATGTTTTATAACCTTGCTAAAGCATTATGAAATGTGAATGCAACTTTTCTAAACATATTTAAGCAATAAAAACTTGATTCAAAGAGAAATTAATACTATCTTGGCACATGCATCTATTTCTCTAACAAAGTATCAATATTTCAAACTACTCACACTTCTACTCATCCAATGCAATCATAAGGATATGTATGCTAAATGAAATGACATGGAATCTTTACTCTAAGAAATTGAGCATGTGAGACTATCCAAAGCTTAAATGTTCGCTAAACTCCATAAAGCAAGAACTTGAAATTTGAATAAACTAAAACATTGTAATTCAAATAACTAAATTGTCTCGTCTCAAGGATCTCTCCAAAATCAGCCACCACACACACTTTACTCAGCACCGCCTCGTCGCCTTCCTTCAGAATTGCTTGCCTTTACCTTTATCTGCAGTAAGAGGAAATGCAACTAGTAAGCAAAAAGCTTAGTAAGTACTATCTAGCTCACAAAATTTCGAAATGTGCAAACATGCTTCTTGAACAATGTGAAAATCATATGAGATACTTATATGCTTGAAAGAAAACTAAGAACATGTATAACTCAAAACATGCATACTCAAGCATTAATAAATCTCAATTTACTTTTCTTGGCTCAACTTGAAACTTTAGCTATTCTTTAACTCTTTGAAAACTCTTTATACTTTAGAAACTTTGCTAAAGCATATACTTGAAAATAATAATCACTTGGATCCACTGAAGACGTAAGTACCATCTCATGCGCGTTCCCTAAAAGGTTGGGGTAGCGAGCCACCAATCCTAATAGAGCAGACCTTGGTCTACCAGGGCCAAGACCTTGGAATTGGACACCTGGATTTCTTTAACGACGCCCTTGGACGCCGGGTACTAGCCTTAGAAAATAAAATAGCTTTTCTTTCTTTTCTTTCTTATCTGTAAATGCCTTGGCATTTTCTCGAGCACCTTGCGTGCTAAAATCCCTAAGTCTTGACTTTTGGGGATTTCTTAAGGCCTTGGCCTTTTCTTTTCTTATCTTTATCTTCTCTTTTCTTTTCTCATAACTTTCTTAGCTCCTAATCTCATATAGGGTGCTTAATCAAACTTATACAAGCATATAATGAACTAAGATCGCATGAAAAATCTCAAACTAAAGGTAAATGTCTCTTTTAAAACTTTTAAAGGAAATTCTTGCGGAAAAACCGCCTCTTACTGCAGGTGAGCAGTACTTACATTGATATCTTGGACTTACAACCAAGAACGGCGTCGGAGGTTCGGAAGAAAATTAAGATCTCGGAGAATTCTTCGCGCCTACGCGTTCCTCTCGTCGCGGGGATCCCGAATATAGGAATATCTCTCGGAGGAGAGCCTTGGCCGGCCCTCTAGGGCTTGGTGTTGGTGTCGCCCAAGAGAGGAGGAAGAGAGGGTTTGGGCGTCGCACGGCTAGGGTGAGGAAGAGAAACCCAAAATTCTAATTTCCTCTCTTTAATCATCTATTTATACTATCTTTATGAAAAAGCGTAAGTACTCTATAAATATATTTCTCTCCATCTTCTGTTGTGCTTGATACCCTAGCCCAGCTGGTTCCGTGCGCGCCTGCTCTCCTGGTGGTCGCGGGTTCGAACCCCCTGCTGCCCTTAAACGTTTTTCTTTCTTTTTTTTTTAAATATACTAAACGGTCTCGGAAAATTCCATAAAAATATTCTAAAAATTCCTAAAAATATTTAGAATATTTCTAAACCATTTTTAAATAATTCTAAGGACTTTAAGAACTAAAAATGAGAATTTTGGGGCGTTACACTCAAACCCAGGGGGTTGTCCTACATAGACTTCTTCTTTAATGAATCCATTTAAGAAGGCTGACTTTACATCCATTTGGTATAGCTTAAATTCTTTTTGGGATGCAAAGGCTAATAACATCCTAATGGACTCAAGTCGAGCTACTGGGGCATATGATTCGTCGTAGTCTAACCCTTCTACTTGGCTGAATCCCTTTGCTACTAAGCGGGCTTTATTTCTGACTATGTCTCCTTGATCATTTAGCTTATTCCTAAAAACCCACTTAGTGTCAATGATGGATTTACCTTCAGGTTTAGGCACTAGTTCCCAGACTTGGTTCCTCTCAAATTGGACTAATTCTTCTTGCATAGCTATAATCCAATCAGGATCAGGTAGAGCTTCATCTATAGTCTTGGGTTCTATTTTTGAAATCATTGCTATTTGACTAAGGTTTCTATAGGAGGATCTAGTCCTGACTCCTAGAGTTGGATCACCCACAATTTGATCGGTTGGGTGACTTAGTCTGGGTTTCTTGGTTTTTCTAGAACTTGGTTCAGCCTCAGGTCCGGCTGGTCGGTTTGGTTCATTATTTGATTCAACTCTTTGAGCTGGTTCAATTATTGGTTCAATAATTGGTTCATTCGACTCATTAGTTGGTTCAATAGTTAGTTCATTTATGGGTTCAATTAAGGATTCATCAATTTGTTGATTATCTTCTTGATTAGTGTTTGATGAAGTTAGATTTGGATTTGAGTTAATTTCTTCATCAAATATTAGATTGGTTATTTCTTCAATTTTCTTGGTTTGGTTGTTGTAAACCCTATTGGCTCTACTTGTTGTTGAGTATCCTAGGAAGATGCCTGGGGTTGACTTAGACTGGAATTTTCCTAAGTAGTCTTTGGTGTTTAGGATATGAACTTTGCATCCAAAGACCCTTAGGTAGTGTAGGTTTGGAAGTCTATGGTAATATAATTCATAGGGTGTTTTGTTGTGTCGCTTGTTAATCAGGACCCTATTTTGGATATAGCAAGCCGTACTAATTGCTTCTGCCCAATATTGGTTAGCTAAGTAAAATTCATTGAGCATAGCCCTAGCGTCTTCCTGTAGAGTTCTATTTTTTCTTTCGACTATCCCATTTTGTTGGGGGGTTCTAAGACATGAAAATTCATGTAAATACCCATTTACCTTATAGAATTCTTCGAACCGTTGGTTTTCAAATTCTCCCCCGTGGTCACTCCTAAGTCTTTTGATTTTAGTATCGTTTTGATTTTCAATTAACTTACAGAATTCACTAAATAGGTTTAGGGTTTCATCTTTGGTCTTTAAAAACCTAACCCAGGTAAACCTTGAGTAATCGTCAACTATTACTAAGCAGTACCGGTTTCCGCTTAGTGACTTGGCTCCGTGTGAATCGAATAGGTCAAGGTGCAGGAGCTCAAGAGTGGTTTGAGTTACATCAGATTGAATTAGTTTGTGATTTGATCTGGTTTGTTTATCTCGATTGCATGATTCACATATTAAATTTTCATGGTTTTTAATTTTGGGAATACCTTTGATTAGGCCAAGTTGGGTGATTTTTGAAATAATTCTTAGGTTAGTGTGACCTAGTCTCCTATGCCAGAGGTTTGATTGTTCTAACTAAGTTAACATGCATTTAGGTATAAGGGGAAGGTTTATAGTATAAACATTATTTTTCCTAGTGCCCTTAAGCATGATTTCTGAGTCTTGTACGTTTCTAATCAGGCAGTTAGAATTGTTGAATGTGACTATATAACTAGAATCACATAACTGACTTATACTAAGCAAGATAAAATTGAAATTTTCGACCAAAAGAACTTTCATAATAACAAAGCCAGATTTAAGTTCAATATTACCTGACCCAATTACCTTTAGGGTAGCATTATTGCCAAATACCACTGAGCCTAGGTTCTTGAACTTGAGTTTGGTGAATTTCAATTTATCTCCAGTCATGTGTCTGGAGCAACCGCTATCTAACATCCATTGGTCCAAATCTTTATGTTCCTACACATAAAGAGTTTTGTTGATTTGGATCCAATTAGAGTCAGGAATAGCTTAAATTGATTTTCACTGCCTAGTCTGTCTCACCCAAATCTAGGGTTTTCAATCACGTTAGCCTTATAGGTTTTGTGAGACAGGTTTTGATAAGTAAAATTATTTTGAAAATTTTAATTTTTATTTTAAAAAAACTTTAAATTAATTTTTGAAAACAATTAAATTTATTTTGAAAAGAATGTTTAAGTCTACAAGTAACTGAAAATTTGTGTTAGATTTGAATTTGACAGAGAATAATTTGAATTTGAATTTCAAAAATTGGCTTCCAGGTCTTGGCGAGGCACTAGGCCTTCTTTGGCCGAAGCCTTATTGGATCATCAACCCTTTCCTTGACAAAGCCTTTTAATGAAATTTCATTTTCAAAATTAATCTTTGAAAAATTCTGGTCTAACTAGTTTAGGTTTTGGATCGGTAGCTTCGGCTAGTTTCACCAGTCTAAAGAGACCAAGTATAAAATACTTGACCTTATTAGAATTGGTTTCTCTAACGTACTATCATCTCACCTCTACCCAATACTATGTTGTCAAGTTTCAGTTAAGTTTGTTCAGTCCTTAAACTAACCATTCCTAAGTCTAAGCATGGTAAATTGCAGAAATTTAAACAATCAAACAAGCAAATTGCAATCAAGAATTAAATTCTATCTAATAATAAATATAGTCTTTAATTTGGCTCCCCCTGGACTAAAGCCACGATAATGATTAGACAAGATATGAATCTTGTCCTTGGGGATCCAAAATTGATTTGATCAAGTTTGTTGGTTCAGGCATAGTTTTGGTACCCATGCCTGAACTTTTGGTCTGGACTGGTTCAGTACAGCAAAATAGGATCTTTGTCGAGACTTGGTTCTATAACCTAGTCCGGATCGATTTAGAATCGATTTTTATTTTCCAAGAATCATGTCAAGATTCTTGGAACCAGAAGTAAATTGTTCTAATGCTGATCTAAGATCCTTAACCTGAGTTTTCAGGGAGGAGTTCTCTTTCTCAAGTTTTTCAACTTGATTAGAGGTTCCTTCTTGAACCTTCTCGGTTAAGGGTCTAGATTCTGCTCCCTCTTTCAGGAGTTTTACTTCCTGTCGGAGGGACTCGACTCGGAGTTAGGCTTTCGCCAAACTCGAGAATGATAAGCAATTAATTCACTTAACTGAATTCTAGTAAAACCACTTACCTTGATTTCGCCGTTTTCTGAAAATGTTAGTCTTCCGTAGTCCTGTTTCGATTCTGATTCGGTCCCTATTTCTTCCGAGGCGGTTAGTGCAAGCAGGTTAGATTGTGGGACCTCTTCTTCTTCTTCAGATGAGGACTCGTCCCACGTTGCTTGAAGTGCTTTGTTCTTCCTTGTCTTCTTTGCTTCCTTCAAGTTAGGGCATTCGGTCTTGTAGTGGCCCTTCTTCTTGCACTCGTAGCAGGTCACATTGGGCTTGTTCTTTTCATTTGCGGGTTCAGCCGGCTCATCCTTTCTTCGGCTGGCTTTCCATCTGTTGGTTTGGTTTTTTAACTCCTTGTAATAGTTTCGGGCCAGTCGTACCAGCTTAGGTCGATCTCCTTCTTCGTCTTCTGAGTCTGAGTCTGAGTTATACTCGGGTTCAGGTTGATGCTTCTTCTTGGTTGTCCTTCCAGTTGTACCTACAACAAAGGCAATACCTTTCTCGGCCAGATTGCAGTTAGTCTGTTCGTGTAACTCTAATTCAGAGAATAATTCATCTAATTTTATTTTCGAAAGATCCCTTGAAACCTTGTATGCATCTACCATAGATGCCCACAAGGTGTTTCTAGGGAAAGCATTTAAAGCGTACCTTATTAAGTCACGGTTTTCTACCTTGTGATCGATGGTGTGCAGTCTGTTCATCAGTTCTTGGATTCGGGTGTGAAGCTGAGCTGCTGTTTCGTTGTCGATCATTTTAATTGTATATAGCTTGTTCAGGAGGAGATCCCTCTTGCTGATCCGTGTGTCTGATGTTCCTTCGTGCAGCTCGATCAGTTTCCCCCACAGGTCCTTGGCACTGTTGAAAGGGCCCACCCGGTTCAGCTCCTCTTTTGTTAAGCCGCATTGAAGGGTCTGGGTCGCCTTTGCATCCGCTTCAATTTTCCGTTTCAGAGCGGTGTCCCACTCTGTGTAGCTTTGAGGTACTCCTTCAACATTTTTGGGGATCTCCAGTCCGGACTGGATGATTATCCACATGTCCACCGGAGTTTTCAGGTGGACCTCCATTCTGCTCTTCCAGTAGGAGAAGTCTTCTCCACTGAAGAGAGGTGGTCTTGCGGTGCTGAAGCCTTCTTGCATGACCATTTATTTGAAATGAAAACTAAACAAAAAAGAATATCCCAAGACTTGGTCTTGGATTAGTAGTGCGGGATAAGAAAAAAATATTCGTCGAGGGGTGTTGCACCAACCTCGATTAATGGGAAGAGATTCGAAAAAAATATTTAGAAGAAATTTGAACGAAAAAAATTTTTAAACAAATCCGAAAAAAATTTCAAACTGGTGGTTGCACCAAATTTGAATTTCCCCACTCTGATACCACTTGTTGGATCGAGAGAACCGATAGAGGGGGGTGAATATCGAAAAACGTTTGGATTTTAGATTTAGAGAAATTACGCAGCGGAATAAAAAAAATCGCGAACACAGATAGTTTTACTTGGTTCGGAGCCTAGGTCGACTCCTACTCCAAGGCCCACGGCCGTTGACCGTTTTTTGCGGGTAATTCTATAAGTTCGTAAAATGGTTTACAAATAGATGTTACAATTGCAGTATAGTAAACAAAAAAGTAAAAGATTGCTCTTCGTTACCGACGTCCGATGTGGAATGTTTCTCGGAGCAGAGGGACGTCGTCGGCGCTTGTATCTCGAGTCGGGAGGTTTCTGGAGCAGAGCGCGGGAGCAGAGGAGCGTGATTGCGTTGAATGAAGTGTTGTTCGAAGCCTTAGGGTCTAGGGCCCTTTTATAGGCCCTGGGGGCGCCCCCCCAAGTGTCGGCCGATCCGACTTTCACTCGGTCAGCTTCTGATCCCTTCAAACTCGGGATCAGATCTTGACCGGGGCGCCCGGGACGCTGGGGGCGCCCGGGTTGACCGGGTCAGAGCTTATCCCTTGGCTTCGCTGGCTTCTGCTTCGATGGCTTGCACAGGGGGCGCCCGGGACGCTGGGGGCGCCCGGGAGCACGGGGGCGCCCCGCCCATGAGCTGCAGAAGCAGTTCCTTTTCTCCATGTGTTTTGTGTTCACCTTGGGGGCGCCCTGGTCAGCTGCCGCCTCACTCCTTTGAGGCTCTCTGAGCTGCAGACACTCGTTCCTTCGGTCCTGCATCTAGGGTTAGTCCAAAACAACACAGAGCAATATTATATTAATTTTATACAACCTTAGCTGTCTTGGTTCTAACTTTGGGCCTCCAAAATGGAGCCCTAGGTCGAACTGACGCCTACTGTTCCCTCGACGGGGAACGCGTCCTCACCTACTCCTCTCGGGAGAATGTACCTGATGCCAATCGGCTCCTTCGGTTGGACTTTTGCCTAGTGGTCCTTTGCCAGGTCTTGGGTACCAAGCTGTCCCTCGCCCGGTGCCTAGCATTCTTTCGCCAGGTCTTCAGTCCCAAGCTGTCCTTCGCCTGGTGCCTAGCAGTCCTTCGCTAGGTCTTCAGTCCCAAGCTGTCCTTCGCTTAGTGCCTAGCAGTCCTTCGCTAGGGCTTCAGTACTCTGGCATTCCTTTGCGAGTGCCTAGCAGTCCTTCGCTAGGACTTTTTACCCTGGCATTCCTTCGCCAGTGCCTAGCAGTCCTTCGCTAGGACTTTTTGCCCTGACATTCCTTCGCCAGTGCCTAGCAGTCCTTTGCTAGGACTTTTCCTGCACACTCGAGTAACATGTTAGATAACAAATAAGACTTAACTTTTGAACCCTTTTGCCATTATCAAAACTCAGGTTCGACTTGGGTGCTTTCTGCACCAACACAGTCGACTGGTAGCGAGGGTTTCAGCCCGAGTCCTATTTAATGAGGACTTCGTGGTGGCTGAGATTCTCGATGAAACTCGCTTGGATAAAGTGAGTTAGTAGTTTTTTGTACTTAGATAGCGTCCGAAGTGTTGTGGTGAGGTTTCTCCACCCACAAGGAGCGACAGAGTTAGCCGGAGGTTATCCGGGGCGTGATCCACCGACGGATTCTTGGATTAGTCACCCGTCCGGGGTGGATACCAAGTAAATCTTCCGTGTTAGCATTGGTTAGTATTTGTTTAATTGTTTTTATTGTATATTCCGCTGTGCAACTAACCGTGTAGGAAGAAAGGGGTTCGAAAAAGTGCTATTCACCCCCTCTAGCAACGTCTTCGATCTATCAACTCCCCCTTGACGTGAGCTCCTCTTCTTTTTCAATTTCTTCAAGTGTACCAATTTCTTAATTTCTCCTTTCTTTGAGCACTTGGTGTGGTAGTGTCCACGCTCACCACACGTGAAGCAAATTATATGCTTCTTCTCCTTGTTTTCCCTACGACCCATGTTAGTTTTTGAAGAAATTGACTTAAGTTTAGGGTTTATCTCCTTTTTCATACCCAATGAACACTTGTCCTTGTAGTGTCCCTTTTGATTGCACCCAAAACAAATTATGTGTTCCTTTGCCTTTGCTTTGGTAGAGGTGGAGACTTCTTCTTGCTTCGGTCTTGAGGATGGTCTTTCCTCCCCCTCAATCCTTGACGTGGAGACTTCTCCTATTTCTTCCTCACTTGAGGATGTGGACGATTCCACTTTCTCCTCCTTTTCGGATGTTGAACTTGATTCAACCTCCGATTGGTCCTTCTCCTTCTCTTGGACCAATGACCCTTTTTCCATGGACTCCTCTTCTACTTGTCTTTGTGTTGAATTTTCAAGTAAAGCTATCACCTTTCTCCATAGCTCATACTCATTCTTGTATTCTCCTACATTTGACACAATATATGGAGGTAATAAAATTAATACAATTCTAGTTACCTCCTTATCCGCCTCCGCTTCTTCCGTTTGATCCTTGATCCAATACCGAGGTCGAAGGTGTTTTCCCTTATTGTCCGTTGGAGCTTCAAATAGAACCTCCAATGTGGTCCAAGGGTCCCATTCCATTTAAAACCACGTCTCCAACCGCTTCCTCCAATAATCGAAGTCATCTCGATCGTATGGAGGTGGGATCTGAATATCCCATCCAAGCGGACCTTTCGAATCCATCTTCCTCTAGCACCTTTGCTCTTTTGGCGGTTATTCCAATAAGTGTGAACCTTGCTTTGATACCACTTGTTGGGACCTTGTCGTTTAGCTAGAGGGGGGAGTGAATAGCTACTTTTCAATTTTCTTCCTACACGTGTTAGCAAGCGCAAGCGGAAAACATAAACAAAAACTAAAACAATGCTAACACAAACCGTTTACGTGATTCGGAGATGATACTCCTACTCCATGGCTGCCCGTAAGGTGGACAATCCTAATCCGTCGGTGGATGAGTCCCTGGAAGACCTCCGGCTAGCTCTTGTCGCTCCTTGTGGGTGGAGAAACCTCGCCACAATCCCTTGACAACTTCTGAGCACTTGTAGGCTACTAACATGCTTTACCCAAGCTTGTTTGCCAAGTCTTTCTCAGCAAAACCGAGCTCTCTTAAATAGAGCTCATAGCTGAAAAGAGCTATTACCAGTCATCTAGTCCAAGCACCAGTCGACTAGTTCAACTTGGATTCAAACGTTACAACCCAACGTTCGAATTTCTACCGCCATTAGTCGACTGATCCTAGGATCAGTCGACTGATCTTTCTGTGCATTTCATTAGTCGACTAATCCAAACATCAGTCGACTGCCACCTAAGGTTTTCCTTCTCAAGTATAATTCTCTCAGCACTCGAACCCTAAGATTTTCCTTCCCGAGTACAATTCTCTCAGCACTCGAATCCTCACGACTTAGCTGACTCTTCATCCAGCAGCCTCGACCTGTTGCCTTCAAGCCTTCTTAGACTTTGGCTCTCGTCCCTCAGATGCATGCAAGCCCACGGCTCATCTCCCATGTCATCCTTCGCATATGTCTCGAAGTACGCTTCCCTCGGCTCATCATTCCTGCTTCCAGCAGCCTCGACCTGTTGCCTTCAAGCCTTCTTCGACTTCGGCTCTCGTCCCTCAGATGCATGTGTTGGTGCCGGAAGCACCATATCGAACCTTGTTTTGATATTGACAAAGGGTTCAAAGTTAAGTATTATTGGTGATCTAACAATGCTGATCAAGTGTGCAGGAAAGTCCTAGGTACACTAGGTACTAAGTCCTGGTTCATTGAATTGGGCACTAAGTCCTGGCCGCGGGCTGGGCAACTAAGTCCTGACCTAAAGTTGGGCAATAAGACCTGGTGAGTGAAGCTGGGCACTAAGACCTGGTCGAGGACTGGGCACTGAAGACCTGGTGAGTGAAGCTGGGCACTAAGACCTGGTCGAGGACTGGGCACCGACGACTTGGTGAGTGAAACTGGGTAAAAGTCCAACCAAAGGAGCCGGTTAGCAAAAAGGGTAAATTCTCCCTAGAGGAGTAGGTGAGGACGCGTTCCCCGTAGGAGGGAACATTAGGCGTCGGTTCGACCTAGGGTTCCATTTGGGAGACCCAAAGTCAGAACCAAGACAGCTTAAACTGTAAATAATATCTAACATATATTGTATATTTGCTTCTTGTGTTTTGGAACTAACCCTAGTTGCAGGAAACGAAGGGACTGTATTTCTGCAGCTCAGGTGCCTCATTAGAAGGAGGCGCCTCACTGGGCTAGGCGCCTGTAAGGATACAGGCGCCCCAGTGCAAGGCCAAACCGAGACCATCGAAGCAAACTGCCAAAAAAGCCTATGGACCAAGTCAAGCTAGGCGCCCCAGTCAGCTCAGGCGCCTCATTGAAGGGGATAAGCGCTGACCGAGCCTGCGGATCAGAGTTCGTGCAGGAGAGGCCACGTGTCAGGCGCCCCCTTCAATACAAGCGCCCTGGAGTCGACTATAAAAGGGGGTTCACCCCCAAGGCTTCAGGACAACTCGCTCAATTCACTTTCAACACTTTCGTTCAAGCGCTACTCTCCGGCACGCTCTGCCTTCGAGATTCAAGCGCCGACGACGACCTGCTGCTCTGAGATTCCATCCACTTCGGTCGTCGGTAAAACTGTCAATTTTTTTAAGTGTTGCAACTGCTTTTTCTGATTCTATATCTCTACTCGAAACTGTAATTATTTTTACGAATATAGAATTGCCTAATGTAAACGGTCAAGGACCGTGGGCCTTGGAGTAGGAGCCAACCGCAACTCCGAACCAAGTAAAACAAATCGTGTTAGCGACTTTGCTTTACTATTTCCGCTGCGTATTTCTCTTTATTGTCCAAAAATTTTCGATCGATATTCACCCCCCCCCCCTCTATCGATTTACTCCGATCCAACAGCATGCAAGCCCACGGCTTATCTCCCCATGTCATCCTTCGCGTATGCCTCGAAGTACGCTTCCCTTGGCTCATCGTCCCTGCTTTGTCTATGGTCCCTCGGATGCATGCAAGCCCACGGCTCGTCTCCCCATGCCATCCTTCATCGGTCCCGAAACCGTCTAGCTAAGTCCATGTGTATCCTGCAAACCTGCACACACAAATACACATATCAAACACAAAGGTGAACCTAACTTAAACCCTTTGCCTAAACATCAAAACACATGGTCACTCCAGACCATAGATTGCCCCAATACTCTCTTTAGTTTCTTACCTTCACTTCTCATTTGCAGAACTTGTCTCTTTGATGTCTAATTTTTTGACCCACCAGGACTTCTTGCCATATTTCTATTTGGACTTTAGTGAGTCGTCTATTCTTATTGACCCAATTGGACTTCCTGCCAGATATTTGGTACTCATTGACCTATCAGGGTTTCCTGTAGTTATCTGATCCTCTAGACCTAACTAAACTTCAGCTTGGTATCTGATCCTCAAGACCTGTCAAATTTTTCAGTCTGTACACTTGGTAAATATATTAGATTACAATAGGACTTAACTTTGAATCTTTGACAATATCAAAATATAGGTTTGATTTTGGTGCTCCTTACACCAACACGTGACAATACCAGTTGTAATAGTTTGAATAAAATAATTTCTACATAGATGTACTTTCATGATATTTTCATCGCGGAAAGATGTATTTCTACATATGAAATGATTATACGGACAATGTAACTCAATACCTTTCATACATTCTAAATGACTCTCAGTAAAATTCATAAACTCTTCAACTCCAACAAAATAATTATCTAGAATAAATCTATTTTTTAATATATTATATTATACATCCAAGCTTTGTTCATGTACATTGTATCCTATTGAGAATAAAATTTCTATCATTACCAAAACAAGGACGAAACTAAACATCCATAGTTTAAATTAAACTTACCCTAAATAATTCAAACCTAATATGTATAATAAAACTAAATATAACATAAAACTAGAGCTCAGGGTGTAACCGCCCTCGCGAGCACAAGGTAGAACATGGTTGCCCTCACGAGCACAGTGTAAATTCCGTCAACCTGTCACGAGCATAGGCCGCATCTAGCCTCGCGTGCGCAGCGTGAGGTCGCGATAGGGCTCGATCTACTCCGCTTTGATCACGAGGCAACCCATGTTTTGCCTTGTTCTCGCGAGCATAGCTGAGGTCAGTTGAGCAAAATGACTAACCAATTCAAGCACAAAATTAGGATAGCTATACTGTTGGGGCAATCGACCCAAGTATGATCGGGAAGATCATGGTTTTGATATGTGTGTGTCAATATGGTTAAGGTTAGGGTATTATGTTATTTTTATATGTGTGAATGAGTCTTGCAGGACTTGGTGAGTCACACATGGAGGACACATCCAAGGGATGAGAGTCGAGGGAAGAGGACTCCGACGGCAAGTCGGGAAGTGGAATTCAAAGGGCACATGTGAAGGGTTGCATGGAGGCAAGCCGGGGGCTTGCGTGCACATCCGAGGGACGATAGCCGGTAGAAAAAGACTTTAAGGGGCAAGCCAAAGGAGTATACTTGAAGGCACACGTGAAGGAGGGTCGTCGGAGTGAGGAAGAGTATTTTTGTAAGCTGGGCAGTCGACTGGGAATGAATCAGTCGACTGCCAGCAAAGGACTGAAACTCACCAAAACATCAGTCGACTGGTCCAAGACCAGTCGACTGGTAAACCCGAAAAACTAGTCGTTCTGCTAGCCGTTGGCTAGCAACTTCGGTAGGATCAGTCGACTGCCCTGGGAGCAGTCGACTACCCTGAGAGCAGTCGACTGGTATCGGGCTGGATTGCTTTAGGAGTTGTCCTTTACTTTATTCAAAGTTATAGTTCTTGAAGGTAACATTATGCTGTTGGTGCTCAAAATCTTCTGCTCTTTCTGTCATTTTTATTCCCATCTTGTAAAGAGGAAGAGGGCAATCTTGTGAAGATTTTCTCCACCTTGAAGGAGGTTTTCATAGTGGAGCTTATGCGTGCGTGTGAATCCTTGGATTAGTCACCTCGTTGAGGTGGATACCAAGTAAACAAAGGTGTTAGCATTGTTCTTATCATTTTTATTGTTTTTGTTTGTGTTTAGCTAACAATTCTTGTAGAGAAAATCGAAAGAAGCTATTCACCCCCCCTCTAACTTGGCGCCCGATCCTAACATATACCTCACTCCAGAGAAGATATCGCTCATGTCGGAATGGAGGACTCAGACTCTAAAGCACACTGGAGGGGAGCTGTGCGCAGGAGGACTCCGGAGAGACAAGGCATGCTGGATCAAGATGAGCACACCAAAGAGCACCATGCCTGAAAGGGAGGACACCCAAGGGGAGCACATCGGAGAGAGAGCACGCGGGAGAGAGGTTCCTGGAGAGTTTGAGTGAGAGAAAAGCAGTCGCCAAAGAGGAGCACAACAAAGGGGAGTTGCATGCAAGTGGAAGCCAGAGAGATACGAGCACGCTGGATCAAGAAGATGACCTGAGAGCAGCACATCGGAGAGGAGGATGCCTGAGAGGAGCACACTGGAGAGAGAGGTCACCAAAGAGAGAAGTCACTGGAGAGGGGAAGCCGGAGAGATCGGGTGAGAGAAAAAGCAAATATCACGTGAGAATGATGAGTGGGACCGAAATTCTAATTTTATCACGAATTAGCAATGGATTGATAATCCATCGCCGATTCCTTTGCTACTTAGTGATAGAATCAATATTCCGTCGCTAAATAAGCAGTGGAAATATATCCTCAATTTCAAATAAATGACTATATATTAATTTTGTCTCTGATTTAGCAATGGAATTTATATTCTGTGGCTAATTTATTGACGGTCTTAATATTCCGTCGTTAATTTATTTAGTGACGGAATATAAATTTCATTGCTAAATTTGGGATAAAATTTGGATTTTGGATCGCAACCCAATTATACTATCGGTAATTAGCAAACGGAATGTAATTTATATTCTGTCACTAATTTAGTGAAAGAATATAAATTTCGTTACTAATTCAGTCATTATTTAGAAGGATAGTGTGAAACTGATAATATTAAGATTTTACAACCATGTATCTCTTTTTTCCATTAATAATTACATCATTATAATTATAATTGATTCTAGTTAATTTGTCTCGCATGGATCAAAAGTTAAAACACATTAAATTCTAATTTGTTTGTTTATTGAATCAAATAAATTTTTAAAAAAACAATTTGAGAAATATTTATATATTATGGTAACTCTATATTAGAAATTCAACATGTTGTTTTATTTTAAAAAGAAATATTTCAATAACATTACAAATATATTTATAAGAGTACTTTAAAAAAAATTTGGAATTTAGTTGAAACTCGATTAAGTCCCATCAAATTTAAATCAAACAATTCTAGTTTATTTCTATTTGTTTAGTATTAAGACATAGTTTTTATTTAATTAATTTCTTACTAATTCGATTCAATATTCATTCGATTCAATCATTTAACCCAAGAAACAACAATAGATCAAACTGCAAACTGTATGAATGATTAATAATTGATTAATTATAAACTACAAAGTTTATTAATCAGATATATCCACTGGAATCAAGTTGAAAAAATTAACCCGCCCTGAATCTACTCATCTACATGTACTCGATTAGATTCTAATCCAATAAACTTGATTAACCAACAGCGACAATGATCTAATTAATTAACTTAAAACAAATTAATTCAAGCTTAATGACCATGACTAGCTGACTTATTCATCATCCTTGTCCGAGTCTTTGGCGGCCGCCGCCTCCGCCAGCATCTTCTGCATCCTCTCTTCAGCCGCCTTCTCCTCCTTCTCTTTCATGTACGCCTGGAAGAACTCCTTGTTCTCCTTCTCCAACTCCTTCCAAACTGTACTTTTAAATTAAGACTGCGTATGATCAATACATTCATATATACATGAAATATGGATGTTTATATACATATATACCAATGGAGGTGATGACGGGGTTGATATTGGCGTGCTTGGAGAGAGCCTCGATGCACTCCTCCTGATTCATGTGGAACACCAGGCATTGCTCGATCAAATGCTGCACCTGCGATCGGATCATGAACAGATATTGTGTAGTCAAAAGTTAAGATCTCAGATGGCATGATCATGATCTTACTTACCGTTCTAATGTAGGAAGCCGATGAAGATTCAGCCATGTTTTTTTTCCCTTCGCGGTTGTGATCGATCGATTCGTCAGCTGCGAAACCGCGAGCAGAGAGTGAGGAGGGAGAGTCGATCTTAAAGGCGATGCCAGTGCGGGGCCCGCGGTCACGTGGGCTACGCGTCGCCATTGGCCGAGATCGGATAAGGAGATCTTGCCTATCCCCGTCACGTTCCTGCGCTAGATTCCCTCCTCGGCCATCGCCTCCGGGCCAATGGAGGCGCGCCACGCGGCCCACCCGGAGCGGTCTCTGGTGCAGGATGCCGTTTCGGATCACAACTCCTGCCGTTGCGGTCGCGGTCGATCGCCGGATCATGCAACGGCGGGAGGAGCTGCCGTCTCGGGGTAAGTCATCGTTGTCGATCGTTTGTTATTCCACTTCCGCACGCGTCATTATCGCATCGAATATACGATAAAAGTAATAATATCGCTATTAATTAGGACTGGCATGCAATTATGCATGAAATTAGATTGAAAGCTACTTGCAGGGAGTAATGTGTTTTGATCGCATGCATGCTAGCTACCTACGCCCTCGTTGTCGAGGAAGAAGAGCGGAAACGACGGAGGGGTCGCCGTCAGTTAGCGTGGACCCGGTTGGAACGTTACGAAAGGGTTGCTGTTGGTGCTCCGATTCTGATCGGATCGTTCGGCCGAGTTTGTTCGAAATCCGGGCTGCTGAATTTAAAAAAAATAGAAAAAAAAGCAACAATCAAATTAAAGATCTGTGCCCAATATTCAATAATATCCTTGAGTATGCATCAACTTTTTGCATAGTAGCGAGACACCGGCCGTCTGTCCGTGATGTTACAGAGTCGAGGCACCTAAGGCATACACATAAAAACAAGCTAAGTTCACAGGACGCATTGTGACCCGATGTCGAAGGGGATATTGCTATCTGGTTGCTCGGCAATGAGGGGCCAGTGAAAAGAAAATGACTTTTTATCGAATGACATACGTGAGGATTAGGAATTATTAAAAAGTGTACTGATGTTTTATTTTTATCAAAAGGCGCAGTGATTGAAGTGATTCTCCTTTTATACCACTCGCGTCAAGAATTACTTTTCTTTTTCTCTTTCTCAGTTAGAATTCCAAGACATCTGAATCTGATTTTTCAAACTTTTCAATTTAAAATTATATATTATGGGAATCTGCTAAAAAACGTAAGGTAAACAAAGAAAAAATATTTCAATTAAAAGAAACAACTCTTCCATGATTTCAAAAATATAAAAAGATATTTTTTTATATTTGATTAATATAAATTAATATATTAAATAATATATTAATAAATATATTAATATATAAAAAATCTATCAAAATATGTAATTTCATATTCAAACCCACGAAATATATTAAGATGACTTCAGGCCCAACGTGTACTCAAAATTTTTTTCATTTAAAAAATATTTTTTATAATATTTAATCATGATTTTATTAAATTAATTATTTATAGGATAATCTTTTATATAATTCTACAAGTTGTGATAAAATCCTCTTATTTTGTTGAAATATTCAGGTATGATCAAAACATGCTTACATTTGTTTAAAATTAAAATAAGAAGTTTCCATCTGGATACTACCTAAATATACAATGCATAGTAAAATTGGGTTCCTTGCAGACCATCAACTCATATTTTCAGAATTTGTTGCAATAGAACTTTTGTAGGTCCATCAGTGGGTACGACACAAGTGGCACGACACAAGAAAATCATTTTTAGTAGTTATGACATCATAATTACCTTCTCCTAACTCAACCCAACCTAGTGATATCAAATATTAAGAAATTCAAATATCGTAGGTGTATTAGTGGATTTTGGCGAAAACTCACTAATGAACCTAGAAAAGTCCGATTGCAATAATTTCATATATTATGAGTTTATGTTGTTGCAAAAACTCGAATTGTGTTAGGGGCATTTGGGATATTCTTGAAATGCGACACCTCAGCATTGTGTACAATATAGAATATCTCTCGATGTATTTTCTGTGTGTGATTCTACCCAGGAAGTTGAATAATTTTAGAACTCCCTGGATATTTTAAGAAAGGGGGAAAAATGCTCCAAAACTTCATCTCCTGGAAAAATCAATTGGATTTCGACAATTTACCAAAGGGCGTACCCAAGAATTGGTATTTACCAAAAGGCGTACCATGGTTTCATTTTTACCAAAAGGCGTACTGATTTTAGTGAACTTCCTCTTATACCCCTCCCATTAATTACTACCTTTCTCTTTCTCTTTCAGTAACAAATTCCGAGATGTCTGCACAGGCTTTTTCAGACTTTTTATTTTAAAATAATATAATATAGAATCGACGTAAAAAACATAAGGAAAAAATCGAAAGGAGGGCCTGAATACAAATGTATTCAGGCCCTCTTATATTTTTTTTCTTTCATTTTTTTAACTCAAACCTATGGGAAGATGGTTTAATCCAGAACTGCTCGAACCAATAATGCCTAAGCAAATTTGTATACATTGGTTTGAGGTATTGGATTCGTTTTATGCTTTCCAATTTCATGGAAAAAAAATGTTGGTTAATAACGTTAATAGCGATGAGAAGATTATCAATATTGTCATTGGGCAATTAATTGTATACATTGGCTCTGTGTTGTCCAACTAATTGACATAACAAAGAAGAAAAAGAATCTTCTTCTCGAAGCTCACACAACTTCTTTCCTTCTTTGCCAAACTTATAAAGGTGATTCTGATTCTTTGAAAAAAAAACAGAGCATGGGCCTGAAATAAAAATATTTCAGGCCCAGCGTGGGCCTGAAATTTTTTATTTGGGCCTGAAATCTTTTGATTCAGGCCTGACGTGGACTCAAATTTTTTTTCTATTTTAAAAATATATTAATATATAAAAAAACCTATCAAAATACATAATTTCATATTAAAACACAGGGTCTGAAGTCACGTTAGGAGCCCCTAAACACAAATATGTTCAGGCCCTCCTTGGGCCTGAAAGGTCTGAACAAATCTTGGATAAAAAACCCATTGGAGTTTTCAGTAGATATCTAATATATAGATGGTTGGACCAAAACCATCCAACGTGATTTCAGTTAAACTCATCCAACATGATTTAAAAATATAAATAAATGATTTTTCAATATTTGATTAATATAAATTAATATATTTAATAATATTTAATAAATATATTAATATATGAAAAAATAAACACAGAAGACACTTCTGTCTTCTGATTTCAGGCGTGGGCCTGAAATAAAACATTTCAGGCCCAGCGTGGGCCTGAAATATTTTATTTCAGGCCCATATTGGGCCTGAAATCTTTTGATTTCAGGCCCGACATGTACTGAAATTTTTTTCTATTTTAAAAATATATTAATATATTAAAAAACCTATCAAAATACATAATTTTAGATTTAAACGCAGGGTCAGATGTGTTCAGGCCCTCCTTGGGCCTGAAAGGTCTGAACAAATCATGGATAAAAACCCCACTGGAGTTTTCAGTAGATATCTAATATATAGATGGTTGGACCAAAACCATCTAATATATAGATGGTTGGACATCTAAAACATCATCTCCTACCTCTAACCTCTCTATTCATATGGAGTTTTTAGAAATCTAGATATGGGAGGTCCATCAGTGGGTTTTGGTCAAAACCCACTGATATTTCTAAACTACTCATATTGCATTGGTGATATCCAATATATAGATGTTTGGACACCTAAAACATCATCTCCTACCTCTAACCTCTCTATTCATATGGAGTTTTCAGAAATCCAGATATGGGAGGTCCATCAGTGGGTTTTAGTCAAAACCCACTGATATGGCTAAACTACTCCATTGCATTGGTTATATCTAATATATAGATGGTTGGACACCTAAAATATCATCTCCTACCTCTAACCTCTCTATTCATATGGAGTTTTCAGAAATCCAGATATGGGAGGTCCATCAGTGGGTTTTAGTCAAAACCCACTGATATGGCTAAACTACTCCATTGCATTGGTGATATCTAATATATAGATGGTTGGACACCTAAAACATCATCTCCTACCTCTAACCTCTCTATTCATATGGAGTTTTCAGAAATCCAGATATGGGAGGTCTATCAGTGGGTTTTGGTCAAAACCCACTGATATTTCTAAACTATTATTGCATTGGTGATATCTAATATATAGATATTTGGACACCTAAAAAATCATCTCCTACCTCTACTCTCTCTATTCATATGGAGTTTTCAGAAATTCAGATATGGTAGGTCCATCAGTGGGGTTTGGTCAAAACCCACTGATATTTCTAAACTACTACTATTGCATTGGTGATATAGAGTGTATAGATGTTTGGACACCTAAAACATCTTCTCCTAGGTCAACCCTGTCTATTGATATCAGGTTTTCAGAAATCCAGATATGGGAGGTCCATCAGTGGATTTTGGTCAAAACCCACTAATATAGCTAAACTACTCCTATTGCATTGGTGATGTCTAATATATAGATGGTTGGACACCTAAAACATCATCTCCTACCTCTAACCTCTCTATTCATATGGAGTTTTCAGAAATCCAGATATGGGAGGTCCATCAGTGAGTTTTGGTCAAAACCCACTGATATAGCTAAACTACTCCTATTTCATTGGTGATATCTAATATATAGATGTTTGGACACCTAAAACATCATCTCCTACCTCTACTCTTTCTATTCATATGGAGTTTTCAGAAATCCAGATATGGTAGGTCCATCAGTGGGTTTTGGTCAAAACCCACAGATATTTCTAAACTACTCCTATTGCATTGGTGATATAGAGTGTATAGATGTTTGGACACCTAAAACATCTTCTCCTAGGTCAACCCTGTCTATTGATATCAGGTTTTCAGAAATCCAGATATGGGAGGTCCATCAGTGGGTTTTGGTCAAAACCCACTGATATGGCTAAACTACTCCTATTGCATTGGTGATGTCTAATATATAGATGGTTGGACACCTAAAACATCATCTCTTACCTTTAACCTCTCTATTCATATGGAGTTTTCAGAAATCCAGATATGGGAGGTCCATCAGTGAGTTTTGGTCAAAACCCACTGATATAACTAAACTACTCCTATTTCATTGGTGATATCTAATATATAGATGTTTGGACACCTAAAACATCATCTCCTACCTCTACTCTCTCTATGCATATGGAGTTTTCAGAAATCCAGATATGGTAGGTCTATCAGTGGGTTTTGGTCAAAACCCACTGATATTTCTAAACTACTCCTATTGCATTGGTGATATAGAGTGTATAAATGTTTGGACACCTAAAACATCTTCTCCTAGGTCAACCCTGTCTATTGATATCATGTTTTCAGAAATCCAGATATGGGAGGTCCATCAGTGTGTTTTTGTCAAAACCCACTGATATGGCTAAACTACTCCTATTGCATTGGTGATGTCTAATATATATATGGTTGGACACCTAAAACATCATCTCCTACCTCAAACCTCTCTATTCATATGGAGTTTTGAGAAATCCAAATATCCTAGGTCCATCAGTGGGTTTTGGTGAAAACCCACTGATTGACATAAAAATTTCCTATTGCAACATAATTTATAATCATTAGAAGTTTGGACACCAAAAATACCATCTCCTAGCTCAACTTTAACTAGAACTATTGATATTTTTATTTAATTTACTTACATTTATCCAATATTTGTTCAGACCCTCCATGCCCAAGGAGGGCCTGAACACATCTGTGTTCAGGCCCTCCTAGCGTGACTTCAGGCCCTGCGTTTTAATCTGAAATTAAGTGTTTTGATAGGTTTTTTTATATATTAATATATTTTTAAAATAGAAAAAAAATTTAAATCCACGTCGGGCCTGAATCAAAAGATTTCAGGCCCAACGTGGGCCTAAAATAAAAATTTTTAGGCCCATGCTTTGTTTTTTTTTCAAAGAATCGGAATCACCTTTATAAGTTTGGCAAAGAAGGAAAGAAGTTGTGTGAGCTTCGAGAAGAAGATTTTTTTTCTTCTTTGTTATGTCAATTAGTTGGACAACACAGAGCCAATGTATACAATTAGTTGCCTAATGGCAATATTGATAATCTTCTCATCGCTATTAACGTTATTAACCAACATTTTTTTTCCATGAAATTGGAAAACATAAAACGAATCCAATACCTCAAACCAATGTATACTAATTTACTTAGGCATTATTGGTTCGAGCAGTTCTGGATTAGACCATCTTCCCATAGGTTTGAGTTAAAAAAATGAAAGAAAAAAAATATATAAGAGGGCCTGAATACATTTGTATTCAGGCCCACGGTGGGCCTGAATACAAATGTATTCAGGCCCTCCTTTCAGTTTTTCCTTATATTTTTTACGCCGATTCTATATTATATTATTTTAAAATAAAAAGTCTGAAAAAGCCTGTGCAGACATCTCGGAATTTGTTACTGAGAGAGAAAGAGAAAGGTAGTAATTAATGGGAGGGGTATAAGAGGAAGTTCACTAAAATCAGTGCGCCTTTTGGTAAAAATGAAACCATAGTACGTCTTTTGATAAATACCAATTCTTGGGTACGCCCTTTGGTAAATTACCGATTGGATTTCATTTCAGGTCCAAAGAAGACCTGAAATAAATTGATTTCATGCCCACTTTGGGCTTGAAATTTTTTATTTCAGACCCAAAAAAGACCTGAAATTTTATGGATATTTAGTTGTTTTCTTATGAGTTTTGGTTTCCTAGAAGAATATATCAACGAGGTTATACTTTTTAGTTGTTTTCTTAAGAACAATTGCTTCCTGTAATTTGCTTTCATACAGATAGTTGGGATGTGCATTGGTTATGTTATTGAATTGCAATAGTTTCCCATATTAAACATCAGTTTCTAGCAAATACTTTCAGGCGAAAGAGGGCCTGAAATAAAAAATTTCAGGCCCTTTTTGGGTTTGAAAATATTTCAGGCCAAAAGAGGGCATGAAATAAAAATATTTCAGGCTCAAAGAGGTGTTATCTGATTGCAATAGGACCTACAAAAGTCCTATTACAACAAATTCTGAAAATATGAGTTGATGGTCTATAAGGAACTCAATTTTACTATGCATTGTGTATTTAGGTAGTATCCAGATGGAACTTTCTTATTTTAAATTTAAACAAATGTATGCATGTTTTGATCATACCTGAATATTTCAATAAAATGAGAGGATTTTGTCACAACTTGTAGAATTATATAAAAGATTATCTTATAAATAATTAATTTAATAAATCATGATTAAATATTATAAAAAATATTTTTAAAATAAAATTTTTTTTGAGTGCACGTTGGGTCTGAAGTCCTACGTGGGTTTGAATTTGAAATCACATATTTTGATAGGTTTTTTTATATATTAATATATTTATTAATATATTATTTAATATATTAATTTATATTAATCAAATATAAAAAAATATCCCTTTATATTTTTGAAATCATGCAGGAAGAGATGTTTCTTTTAAATGAAATATTTTTTTCTTTATTTATATTATATTTTGTAGTCAATTCCCATAATATATTATTTTAAATTGAAAAGTCTGAAAAAACAAATTCAAATATTTCAAAACTCTAATTGAGAAAGAAAAAAAAGTCAATTCTTGACGGAAAAAATATAAGAGACAGTATTTCAATCGTTACGATCTTTGATAAAAATAAAATTTTAATATGTTTTTTGATAATTTTTAATTTTCATGTATGGTTTTCTTTTAAAAAATCTAAAAGAAAAAGTGATGAAAATTCAAAGACCTATCGATCGAATAGGCATGCGAGACTCCTGACAGGTGGGAGGGAGGTTGTGCCTGAACTCGTCCTTTGATATTCTTCTCTATCTGTCTGGCAGTGGCTGGCTGTGCCGTGCGTCAGAGATCTACGATCGATTGTGGCCGATAATCAATCAGCTGCCGCGGAAGGAAACAAAGAGATCGACAAGCATTCCACGGCTTTCATCTGCAAAATTTGCCAGACTTGTCGCTAGCTGATCATCAATGGCCACAGGCTTTCCAGGACATTCATCTGGACATACCGAGAGAAGCAAAAAAATGGACGGTGCTTCAAAACGTTTATTCAGATATTTTAGGGCCAAAATTAAAAGCATAAAGGTTTGAATCGTAGACGTCTATTGTATTATAATCCCAGGGTAATAATATAATTTTTTTATAAAAACATAATTAACGAGATTTTTTTAATTTCGAATGATCGATTCGATTTCACGGAAGTTTCCTACCGACCGTCAAAGTAAATCAAGAAGCGTTCGCAGTGGGCGGTCTAGAAGCCCAGCGTCCCAGGGTTCGTGCCTTAGTTAGAAAAAAAATTTCTATAAATACGTCGTAACTGAGAATTGAACCGCGAATATCTAAAATAGTAACTTGTTAGATATAAAATTATGTGGATCTTACAGTTACTAAGGATCCTTCACACTGAATCCTTCCTAGATTTTGGCCTAATTGACTCCAAATAAGGGGCAAACTTTTATTTATTTATTTTATATATAAATAACGAAGTGTCGATATATCAACTAGTACAAATTTAAGGGGTTTTCTCAAATTAGCATGACTTTTGTTAGTATCTAATTTAATACAACTAATATAAAATTAATATATTGAAATTTAGTAACCATGAATTGATTGTTCAATCTCCACCGATAAATAATGTAATATTCACATGAAATGTGGTCATGTGTACAAAGTGCACCTCACTACTATCTTTTTTCACCCATCTTTATATCTCCCAACTCTTCACAACTACATTTGCTTTCCTTCTTTGTTCATTCTCCTTTCTATTTTCATGTCATATGCACAATAGTAGATGCATGTAAAAAATATGTTATGTTTTTTGCTATGACATCCTTTGAGTGAATATATCCTTGCTGCCTAAGTAATTGACTAGAATTTTACTCATTCAAAATCGTGTGACTCAATTGAGCAAATTTGTTGCCCTTGGCCCTCATTGAAGAAGGTGAAGAAAAGACCTCCATCCGCAGGGGCCACTAGTGAGATGTCGTTGATGTTGACTGTGTCACCCTTCCAGGAGGACGGAGAGGGTAAATTACCTTCGATATTGACTAGGCCACGAAGTCTCCGAAGAAAAAGTGAGTTGTTCTATGTATTGACGGAGTCACCTTGAACTGGAGGGAGATGGGGCCATTGGTGCGGTGTCGCTAATGTTGACAAAACCACGATGAGTTGGAGGGAGGTAGGGCCATTGGAGATGTTCATGAGTGTTGTAGAAAGGCATCACTGTGCGCTGCAAGGAGAACCAAATCCTCTGAAAAGCCTACAGGGAGTAGAGAAGCGAAGGAGAGAGTTAGAATGGGGGTGCTCCGGCTCGTCCACTCCGATGTTTAAGTTAGTCTCCGACAAGGGAGATGAAGAAGATTAACAGTAGTAAATGTGTGTATGTAATCATATGTAAAGGTGTATGTGTACATTGGCACATGGGGCAGGGCTTTTTATAGTACGAAGGAGTGGGATGTGAGTCGAGGCGTCCGAACATCACGACCGATCAGAGATAGAGTTGTACACTTAGTTGATGGGGTCAAGTGAAGAGATGGGGTCGAAGAGTGATGTGTGCATATTATATATGATTTTATGCATTGTTTGAAGCACATCTACGTGTATTTCATGAGCATGATCTACTTTATCACACTCTATTTCTTTATGATTTTGCTACTTTTACTATTTTGGTTTGGAGAATTGCTCTTTGTTGGTTTTTATTGACAAAACACGATTTGGACTTAAAATGGAAGTGGAAGCCGAACCAGAGCTAGAGCTGGACTAAGGTCGTGTGAGCTCATATGGCTCCATGCCTTGTTACACGGTAGGGTTGTGCCCCTGATATAGCCTGTGCCCCTTTGGGCGAAGGGGGCACAGCAGGGCCATGCCACCCCGCACGACCCGGTGCCCCTTTGGTCGAAGGAGGCATGGCGAGGTTGTGCCATCCGACACGACCCCGTGCCTCATGTGCATGGGGGGCACAACAAGGTCGTGCCACCCCGCATGGCCCCGTGCCATGGGTCACGCGACACCCCTATAAAGGGGTGCCCTTCTCTCATTTTGGGAGAGTTTTGGCTAGGGCTTTGTCCTATTGTCTCAGGGAAGGGTTCTCCCCCTAGGAGAGAACCTAAAGCCATCACCGTCACCTTCATGATTCGTCCACTTCTAGAGCAAGGAGATCCTCTAAGAAGACGAGCAACACCTCGATAAGCATCCTCTTCTCTCTTCTCTTCATGTTTTGAGTTGTAGATGATTTATTTATCGTCTTCTTGTTGTATCCTCCTTGCAATGAAGTAGTTTTCTGTATCTAGGATGTAGGGAGTAGCCACTATGTGATGATGTATAAACTATGTATTTGTGCATTTTCTTATTCAATAAAATATTCTTGTCTTGTTCAATGTGTATTGTACTTTGTATGTGTTTGGCAAAATGTATATGTAGAGAATACATATAGTTATGAGGGTTTGGCTACCAAGTAGAGAGTGTCTGAGATCATATAATCGCGGAGCATTCGTGACAGAAGCTACCTTTAATCGGATATTTCGGACATTGTCTCGAAATGGAGGTCAATCTCATACAAGAGATTAGCTAACACGACTTAATAAATTTCGTCCAATCCCGTATTAAAAAGTGTTTAGCGTAACCTAGAGACATATGACCGGAGGCCCTTAGTAACAAAGGGTTACCTTTAACTGGACTCTCTAGATTACCTACTCTACTTAATGACATTGGATGCCCAAGGGGGAAGCACTTCAGTGCACTTCTGCAAGGTTAACACGGGTACCTGTTTAGAATCTCTATAAGCTCATAAATATTGAGATTAAGATATGAACAACCCATAGGACATCAACTAGCATTGTAGCAAAATCGAAATCCTAGATTCCACCCATCCATCCCTTCCCCAAGAACCAAAGCTCTCTCTTCTCTCTCCCTCTCTCTTCTTCTCTTCTCTCCTCCTACCTTAAGCAAGCTTTCTCAAACCAACCCTACGATCATCTATATAGCTTACCTTGTAGACTCGACTAGTACTAAATCAACAATCCCTTTGGATCGGTATTTTATTCCTTGATGGCGTTACAATGCACTTATAGGGCACCACAACAAATAGGACATCGAAGATGATGTTGGGACCGGGTGCATGTTAACATGGATGCGGGTTCGTAATTTTAAAATTTAATTACGTGCAGCGGAAGGTTTAGCATAAATAATTTCTCAAATTATTTAACCACACATCTAGCATGCAACCTTATGTTGTGTGGACATGATCATATATTTAAAATTTTGCAGAAACGTAAACTAATTTACTTGTTACCTCGCGTAACTCGAATAAAGGGACGAGATCCAACCATAGTGTCCCTTGGAAGCTCCGCCTCTATTCGCGTCCACGCCGAGTTTTCTTCGGGATGACTTCGCAAAGCCATGAGTTTCGTGCCGACAAGAACTACTAGATTCTCCAAAGGCACGACAAGAATAGCAAGAGAGAGATGGGAAGACTAACCACCAAACGAAAAACGGAATCAAAATTCCGGGAGGAAGGAAGGAGTTGCGCCCGCTTCTTCTTCTTCTTCGGCGGCTGCTTGGTGGATGAAGCTCACGGCAACAAAGGGTTCCTCCTTTAGGGCCGGCGGCACTAGAGGAGGGAGAGGGAGAGAAGGAGAGAGAGCGCGCGCTTATTTCTTGATCTCTTAGATTAAATCCCATGCCTTGCCTTGGTTCCTTTATATAGTAGTCTCTCAACCGCCAAGTCTCCATTTTATGGAATAAATTTTCATAAGAAATTTATCATATAAATTTTTCTATGATTTATTCCATCATGCCAAGTTTTTATCATAATTTAATTTATAATAAAAACAACTATGTCTCCCTTTTCTTATGGAACAAATTTTCACAAGAAATTTATTATATAAAATTTTCTTACCATGAAAAAATCAATTCATAATTGATTTTATAAAATAAAATAAACTATTCAAAGTTTATTATAATTTCCATGAAAATAATAAACCAAATCTCGGTTTATAAAATTTATATTATCCATAATTTTATAAAACAAACCACACTTGGTTTGTTTTATAACTTGAACCAAACAATTTGGTTCTCCCTTTTGATGTGGCCGGTCAAACAAAGAGCGTAAGGACCCTCTTTGGCCGGCCAAACACAAGCCAAGATCATATGAATTAAACTCATTTAATTCATCCAATAATCCTTCAAAAGACTTAGCCATTTTATACTTCCGATGCGTCTCTGAAAAATTCAGATTCGACTTATCTCTCTTGATCGGAAAATCCAATTTTCAACTCGTTCTAAATCTCGTAGTGCGTGTGACTAAATAGGCTTTCGATTTATGTTGGCCGTCTATAATTAACCAATTATAGAACGATCATGAGTGGCACCTAATAGTACATCATGATCCCCAATTAATCGAAAGATCAACGGTTGACCTCAGAAATAATTCTAAAACCCTTCAGCAGCTATAATGAATCGTGCCTCATTCCCTTCACCATCTTATAACCACTTGGTTCAGGACATGGTCTATGTGTGTCAGTCCCCACTAGGCTGACTACGTCACACCTAGCCCAAGTAACGTTTCTTCGTCCTATGGATTCTAATTACTCTCATGTATTTAAGAGATTCATACTCTGAACATGTCATGCTCTGGCCAGAGGCTTCGAGTAACAATCCGACGATAGGCCTCGGGTATACATCTCCTCGCAAGGAGTGGTGAATCCTTTGTAGGCTGTTCAAACATCTTCGGGCACTTCGGCTTATACCCAATCATCCTGGGTCCACACCTCCTTGGAGATGCTTGCTTAAGATGTCAAAGTATAAGTCTCCATGACCAAGATGACTTGAACACCGCAAGTCAAAGGAACATCGCACTTAAGCTGCAGTAAGAACTTCACTGACATGTCTACATGTAGACTACCATATAAAGTTTTACAGCCAGTCACTCCAATGAACTAGTTCCCTTAACTAGCATTCATGTTTATCTCCGGACATCCCAATGTCACCAGCCAGTGAGAATCGGCTGATTAGAGAATAACCCATGCTAGTCTCAACAGAATTGACAGTGTCCGTATCTATCAATTCATCGACTAGGGACAATTTCAATACTTCACAATTGCACATGTAGAGATAATCACTAGTTATGAATTCATCACAAATTCTCTCATGCTGTGAATTATATTGCGGACATTCAGTAAATGAGTTTAAGATCTCAATCAAATACACTGACATGTATACTCAAATAGTGAATATTCATTTATTAAAATAAATGATTACAATCATAAGACGATTGCCTTAAGACACTTCTCTCATATTACTAACAAACTCCCACTTGGCCTAATGCCAATCGCTACGGTACCCAATACCACAGGCTCTAACATAACCCTCAAACTTACTTTGAGGCAAGGCCTTAGTTAAAGGATCCGCTAAATTCCTTTCAGTGAGAATTTTCTCAATTTGTATATCATTCCTACTTATAATCTCTCTGATCAGATGATAGCGGTGAAGCACGTGTTTGGATCGCTGATGAGACCTTGGTTCCTTTGCTTGTGCAATAGCTCCATTGTTGTCGCAATAAACCGGTATTGCTTCATCAATGGTTGGAACCACACCAAGTTCTGAGACACACTTCTTGATCCAGACTGCTTCCTTTGCTGCTTCCGAAGCTGCAATATATTCCGCTTCCGTGGTAGAATCCGCTACGGTGTCTTGTTTGGAACTCTTCCGACTTATTGCGCCTCCATTCAAAGTAAATACGTATCCAGACTGAGATTTGGAGTCATCCTTATCTGTCTGGAAACTGGCATCTGTATACCCACGTATTACCATATCTCCTTCTCCATATATTAGAAACACATCCTAAGTTCTTCTTAAGTACTTAAGGATTGTCTTGACAGCCGCCCAATGATCCATTCCTAGATCAGACTGGTATCTGCTTGTGACGCTCAGAGCATACGATACATCGGGCCTAGTACATAACATAGCATACATGATAGATCCTATCGCGGATGCATAAGGAATCTTATTCATGCAAATCCTCTCATCTTCTATCGCGGATTTTGGAAGAGTTGCATGATTTATCATAGATCTAACCATGTCTATCAAGGTTCGGTTACGCCTCTCAGATACACCATTATGCTGTGGTGTATATAGCGGAGTCCATTGAGATAATATCCCATTGTCCCTAAGATAATCTTGAAACTCTTGACTTAAGTATTCACCACCCCGATCGGATCGAAGTATCTTAATACTTTTGCCAAGCTGTTTCTCCACTTCATTTCTGAACTCTTTGAATTTCTCAAAAGCTTCAGATTTGTGTTTCATTAAGAACACATATCCGAATCGTGAGTGATCATCGATAAAGGTAATGAATTAGCTATAGCTTTCTTGTGCAAGAGTTGACATTGGTCCACATATATCAGTATGTATTAGACCAAGCAATTCTCCCACTGGTTTATCTTTTCCGGAAAAGGGTAATTTGGCCATCTTGCCTTTTAAGCATGATTCGCATGTATCAAATGAACCGGGTTCAAATGATTCCAGAATTCTACATCAGTGTAATTTGGTCATGCGTTTCTTACTTACATGGCCAAGACGACAATGCCACATATAGGAGTCTGTTTGATTATCTATTCGAGCACGTTTGTTGCTAACTTCGATATTGAAATCGTCACCGGATAAATCTAACGTGTAGATACCATTGCACAAAGTTCCGGTCCCATAAAGAACACCATTTAAAGTTATGTAACAACAATTGTTACTAATAGTTAAATGATAACCCTTTTCATTCAAACATGAAATAGATACAATGTTCTTTATTAATGAAGGAACAAAATAACAATTATCCAATTCTAAGACACGTCCAGTAGGGAGGTTTAGTAAATATGTTCCGATGGCACAGCAGCAATCTTTGCTCCATTTCCAACTCGCAAATTCGCTTCTCCCTTGACGAGTCTTCTTCTATTCCTTAGCCCCTGTATGTCATTACATATATGTGAGCTACACCCAGTATCAAGTACCCAGGTGGTTGAGGAAATAGAGTAACATTCAATAACGAAGATACCTGAAGAGGATGGGGCATCGGATGCCTTCTTCTTCAAGGACTCAAGATAAACCTTGCAGTTTCTTCGCCAGTGACCCTCCTTGCCACAGTGATGACAAGTGCCTTTTGGTGTCTTTTAAGTTTTTTGGCCTTTTTCTTCTATCCTTTATTCTGTTCTTTGGCCTTCCTCTTAGACCTTTCTTCGAGGAACCAACTAACAGTACCGGTCTTCTGATCCTGCTTCATAGAAGGCTCTATAGTCTTCAGCAGGTTGAGCAACTCAGGAATGGTAGTCTCCAGCTTGTTCATCCGATAGTTCATCACAAATTGTGAATAATTTTGGGCAAACAATGCAGAATTAAGTCAATACTTAGTTCATGATCCATTACAAAACCGAGTGTGCCTAGTCGCTGAATGTACCCCAACATCTTCAACACAAACTGTGAGACAGAAGTGTCTTCCTGCATCTTAGAGGTGAAGAGGAGTCTGGAGACCTCGAACCTTTCGGATCTCGCCTGCTCGTCAAATAACTCATGAAGATGGAAGATGATGGTATAAGCATCCATATGCTCATGCTGCTTTTGCAGCTCAGGTACCATAGCGGCTAGCATGATGCAACTCGCAAGTTCAGAGTCGGTCACATGTTTCTGATAGGACACTAACTGGTCTGGAGTTGCATCTTCTGGAGGACGGTTGGGAAGTTGATCTTCAAGGACATAAGCAAGCTTTTCTGCCTTGAGGACTATCCTCAGGTTTCGAAGCCAGTCCATGAAGTTTGGTCCAGTCAGCTTATTGGTGTCCAAAATGGAATGCAAATTTAGAGAAGACATGATCAAGTGATTATCCTAGAAATACAAATTGAGCTTATGTGAGAAGAATGATAAAGAATGCGTCAACATACATTAATTAAATCCTATTTAATTTTTCGAATTGAATTACCCTTTTTATCAATTCGGGAGATTGTAGGAACATCTCCAATAGGTTGATATCCAACCATAGATAAGAACAACCATGGCTGTGGCCATCAAGTTATTCTTAGCTATGANGGATTTGGAAGAGTTGCATGATTCATCATAGATCTAACCATGTCCATCAAGGTTCGGTTACGCCTCTCAGATACACCATTATGCTGTGGTGTATATAGCGGAGTCCATTGAGAAATATCCCATTGTCCCTAAGATAATCTTGAAACTCTTGACTTAAGTATTCACCCACCCCGATCGGATCGAAGTATCTTAATACTTTTGCCAAGCTGTTTCTCTACTTCATTTCTGAACTCTTGAATTTCTCAAAAGCTTCAGATTTGTGTTTCATTAAGAACACATATCCCGAATCGTGAGTGATCATCGATAAAGGTAATGAATTAGCTATAGCTTCCTTGTGCAAGAGTTGACATTGGTCCACATATATCAGTATGTATTAGACCAAGCAATTCTCCCACTGGTTTACCTTTTCCGGAAAAGGGTAATTTGGCCATCTTGCCTTTTAAGCATGATTCGCATGTATCAAATGAACCGGGTTCAATGATTCCAGAATTCCTACATCGTGTAATTTGGTCATGCGTTTCTTACTTACATGGCCAAGACGACAATGCCACATATAGGAGTCTGTTTGATTATCTATTCGAGCACGTTTGTTGCTAACTTCGATATTGAAATCGTCACCGGATAAATCTAACGTGTAGATACCATTGCACAAAGTTCCGGTCCCATAAAGAACACCATTTAAAGTTATGTAACAACAATTGTTACTAATAGTTAAATGATAACCCTTTTCATTCAAACATGAAATAGATACAATGTTCTTTATTAATGAAGGAACAAAATAACAATTATCCAATTCTAAGACACGTCCAGTAGGGAGGTTTAGTAAATATGTTCCGATGGCAACAGCAGCAATCTTTGCTCCATTTCCAACTCGCAAATTCGCTTCTCCCTTGACGAGTCTTCTTCTATTCCTTAGCCCCTGTATGTCATTACATATATGTGAGCTACACCCAGTATCAAGTACCCAGGTGGTTGAGGAAATAGAGTAACATTCAATAACGAAGATACCTGAAGAGGATGGGGCATCGGATGCCTTCTTCTTCAAGGACTCAAGATAAACCTTGCAGTTTCTTCGCCAGTGACCCTCCTTGCCACAGTGATGACAAGTGCCTTTTGGTGTCTTTTAAGTCTTTTTGGCCTTTTTCTTCTATCCTTTATTCTGTTCTTTGGCCTTCCTCTTAGAACCTTTCTTCGAGGAACCAACTAACAGTACCGTCTTCTGATCCTGCTTCATAGAAGGCTCTATAGTCTTCAGCAGGTTGAGCAACTCAGGAATGGTAGTCTCCAGCTTGTTCATCCGATAGTTCATCACAAATTGTGAATAATTTTTGGGCAAACAATGCAGAATTAAGTCAATACTTAGTTCATGATCCATTACAAAACCGAGTGTGCCTAGTCGCTGAATGTACCCCAACATCTTCAACACAAACTGTGAGACAGAAGTGTCTTCCTGCATCTTAGAGGTGAAGAGGAGTCTGGAGACCTCGAACCTTTCGGATCTCGCCTGCTCGTCAAATAACTCATGAAGATGGAAGATGATGGTATAAGCATCCATATGCTCATGCTGCTTTTGCAGCTCAGGTACCATAGCGGCTAGCATGATGCAACTCGCAAGTTCAGAGTCGGTCACATGTTTCTGATAGGACACTAACTGGTCTGGAGTTGCATCTTCTGGAGGACGGTTGGGAAGTTGATCTTCAAGGACATAAGCAAGCTTTTCTGCCTTGAGGACTATCCTCAGGTTTCGAAGCCAGTCCATGAAGTTTGGTCCAGTCAGCTTATTGGTGTCCAAAATGGAATGCAAATTTAGAGAAGACATGATCAAGTGATTATCCTAGAAATACAAATTGAGCTTATGTGAGAAGAATGATAAAGAATGCGTCAACATACATTAATTAAATCCTATTTAATTTTTCGAATTGAATTACCCTTTTTATCAATTCGGGAGATTGTAGGAACATCTCCAAATAGGTTGATATCCAACCATAGATAAGAACAACCATGGCTGTGGCCATCAAGTTATTCTTAGCTATGAAGGTAGGTAATTATACCGATTACATATCACATATATGTAATTATCACTTTATGCTATCAACTAATTGAATGTTTGCATAAATCATTGGGTTATTAACTCATTAACAAGTATGCAACAATATACATAGCACCCAACTGCACCTCTCTTTACATCGACCTTGGCTGTGACACAACAAATCGATGCTCCAAGCTTAAGGCTGACCCATTAATCAAGAAATAGTTTTAATATGGTTGGAGCTCATTCAACTGTTTAGTCAGGCTTGGATGTGTCCAACAACCAAAACTAAGGATTGACCTCTGACTCCAACTATATTAATCATAAACTAATTCCATGGTTTGAACATGTTGAGGTTCAAGCCGGGCATGGATGTGTCCATCAACCCAAACGAGAAACAAAACTCCGGTTCTAACCATATTAATAGAAGGTGTCGGCCTTAATAATTTGCAAGGGGTTTTGGGTCTCATCCTTTTCTTTCTAAGCACATTCATGACATATAATTATGTCATGCACTAACGATTTCCTTAATAAAGTATGTATGTGACTTAATTTATCAAGTCTCATTAATTGAATTAGGAACCGGATTTCCTAATTCTAATTTCATACTTTATTCAAGGAATTGTTTTGGGAAACAATTTCCTAAATTGTCATAATCAATTTCGGAAATAATATGTTTAAGACTTTGATTTCTCTAAATCAAATCTTATTAAATTAAGAGACAGATTCCCTTAATTCAACCACATATTATTTTCATAAAAATCTTATTTAAGAAAACTCTATAGAAAATAATTTTCCTAATTAATTTTGGAGACAACAATATGTAAGAGCATCACCTCTTAAATCAAATAAGGAAATTATCGTTTGAGAATCACCTCAAAATTTCCAAGATTTGATTACATATTTTATTTATGGATTTATTAATTACAACAAAATATTTTCTTTGGATGACTCCCCGAGGCTCAGATACCCAAAAAAAAAGAATTTGTTGTAAATCTAATTTGGTCCGCTCCCCGAGGCGTAACCAAATTAAACATGACAATTTTATTCAAAAAAAGGAAATTAAATTACAACAACTAACTTTAAATTGGACGGCTCCCAGAGGCTCAATCCAAAATAAAGAATTTTGTTAATAATTTAAAACCAATTCGAATTTAATTGTCAATTAATGATCCATAAATTTGTCTAGACTTTCTTGAAAGAAAGTGCCCAAAATTGTGAGATTTCATAATAGATTTTCAGAATAATTGTAAGTTTCTGGTACAAAGAAAACTTACATATTTTCAAAATTGAAAAATTTCCAAAATAAGAAATTTCCAAAATAGGAAATTTCCAAAATTGGAAAGTTTCCAAAAATGGGAAGTTTTCACAATTATCATAAAATTTCAGAAACTAGGATATTTCAAAAGTTTGAGAAATTTCATAAGGATTTCCAAACTTTGAAATTCCTAAATCTAAAATTTATCATAATTGGAAAGTTTCCATAATTGGAAAATTTTCCAAAATTGAGATCATGACAAAGTTTTCCGCAAGACAATTATATGATTATGTTGAACACTAACCGGCTCTGATACCACTGTTGGGACCGGGTGCATGTTAACATGGATGTGGGTTCGTAATTTTAAAATTTAATTACGTGCAGCGGAAGGTTTAGCATAAATAATTTCTCAAATTATTTAACCACACATCTAGCATGCAACCTTATGTTGTGTGGACATGATCATATATTTAAAATTTAGCAGAAACGTAAACTAATTTACTTGTTACCTCGCGTAACTCGAATAAAGGGACGAGATCCAACCGTAGCGTCCCTTGGAAGCTCCGCCTCTATTCGTGTCCACGCTGAGTTTTCTTCGGGATGACTTCGCAAAGCCACGAGTTTCGTGCCGACAAGAACTACTAGATTCTCCAAAGGCACGACAAGAATAGCAAGAGAGAGATGGGAAGACTAACCACCAAACGAAGAACGGAATCAAAATTCCGGGAGGAAGGAAGGAGTTGCGCCCGCTTCTTCTTCTTCTTCGGCGGCTGCTTGGTGGATGAAGCTCACGGCAACAAAGGGTTCCTCCTTTAGGGCCGGCGGCACTAGAGGAGGGAGAGGGAGAGAAGAGAGAGAGAGAGCGCTTATTTCTTGATCTCTTAGATTAAATCCCAAGCCTTGCCTTGGTTCCTTTATATAGTAGCCTCTCAAATGCCAAGTCTCCTTTTTATGGAATAAATTTTCATAAGAAATTTATCATATAAATTTTTCTATGATTTATTCCATCATGCCAAGTTTTTATCATAATTTAATTTATAATAAAAACAACCATGTCTCCCATTTCTTATGGAACAAATTTTCACAAGAAATTTATTATATAAAATTTTCTTATCATGGAAAAATCAATTCATAATTGATTTTATAAAATAAAATAAACTATTCAAAGTTTATTTTAATTTCCATGAAAATAATATACCAAATCTCGGTTTATAAAATTTATATTATCCATAATTTTATAAAACAAACCACACTTGATTTATTTTATAACTTGAACCAAACAATTTGGTTCTCCCTTTTGATGTGGCCAGCCAAACAAAGAGGGTAAGGACCCTCTTTGGCCGGCCAAACACAAGCCAAGATCATATGAATTAAACTCATTTAATTCATCCAATAAGCCTTCAAAAGACTTAGCCATTTTATGCTTTCGATGCGTCTCTGAAAAATTCAGATTCGACTTATCTCTCTTGATCGGAAAATCTAATTTTCAACTCGTTTTAAATCCCTCGGATTACTCGTAGTGCGTGTGACTAAATAGGCTTTCGATTTATGTTGGCCGTCTATAATTAACCAATTATAGAACGATCATGAGTGGCACCTAGTAGTACATCATGATCCCCAATTAATCGAAAGATCAACGGTTGACCTCAGAAATAATTCTGAAACCCTTCAGCAGCTATAATGAATTGTGCCTCATTACCTTCACCATCTTATACCCACTTGGTTCAGGACATGGTCTATGTGTGTCAGTCCCCACTAGGCTGACTACGTCACACCTAGCCCAAGTAACGTTTCTTCGTCCTATGGATTCTAATTACTCTCATGTATTTAAGAGATTCATACTCTGAACATGTCATGCTCTGGCCAGAGGCTTCGAGTAACAATCCGACGATAGGCCTCGGGTATACATCTCCTCGCAAGGAGTGGTGAATCCTTTGTAGGTTGTTCAAACATCTTCGGGTACTTCGGCTTATACGCAATCATCCTGGGTCCACACCTCCTTGGAGATGCTTGCTTAAGATGTCAAAGTATAAGTTTCCATGACTAAGATGACTTGAACACCGCAAGTCAAAGGAACATCGCACTTAAGCTGCAGTAAGAACTTCACTGACATGTCTACATGTAGACTACCATATGAAGTTTTACAGCCAGTCACTCCAATGAACTAGTTCCCTTAACTAGCATTCATGTTTATCTCCGGACATCCCAATGTCACCAGCCAGTGAGAATCGGCTGATTAGAGAATAACCCATGCTAGTCTCAACAGAATTGACAGTGTTTGTATCTATCAATTCATCGACTAGGGACAATTTCAATACTTCATAATTGCACATGTAGAGATAATCACTAGTTGTGAATTCATCACAAATTCTCTCATGCTGTGAATTATATTGCGGACAGTCAGTAAATGAGTTTAAGATCTCAATCAAATACATAGACATGTATACTCAAATAGTGAATATTCATTTATTAAAATAAATCATTACAAGCATAAGGCGATTGCCTTAGGACACTTCTCTCATATTACTAACAGATGAGACCTAGACCAATGGCTCGGAGACTGGAGGGCTCCGAGAGGTAGACCATGGTAGCGCGACTCATGACGACGAGGACAAAGAGAGGGTGGCCAGCTATGGTAGCTACTTGTGTGGACCGCGAAGCAGCGTCGGTGATCGGACATGGCTACAAGGTCAGTAAGGGGAAGGGGATGAGGTTGGAATTGCGATTGGAGCCTCAGAAGTGGGCGATCATGCTAGGGGTACGGATGGTAGAGAGGAGGGTGATCGGAACAATGACGCATGGCATATGGGAGAGGGAAAATCGCCTTGATGTTGGAGATGAGAGGGAGAGGGGGCAACACCCTGCCATGGCAACGTCGGAGATGAGAGAGAAAGGGGGCCTCTAGTGGCAACAACAACATGAGGAATTGTGAAGGTCGCATTGAGGTGGAGTTCCAACGAGGGTGTAACATTGCTCCAAGAGGTGGCTACAGAAGCAAGGAGGTTCTCTACTGAGGTGGCGAGGCAATGATGCATGCATTTTGCAAGTGTATGGTGTGGTTGTCAAATAATAAGATATTAAATCCATAGAGATTAGCGAGTAAGTACTAACCTACTAATCAAACTCGATCATCTGGACCAAATCAGGGGTTGAAGGTTTCATGACTAGAAATTTTAAAGGGAATAATGGAAAAATAGTGGGAGAATTAATCAGAATCAGCTGAGAGATAGAGGTAGACAGAAAGAGGGCAAACAAGGGATCTAAGTACCAGTCAGAGAAATAATTCTAGGATTTCGATTTCATCTTTACGTTAGCTAGCATTAAGGCGATGTTTTAGTCTTTATCCTCAATGTTGATTGTATAGGTGGGCCATCCTAATTTATTCAATGTGAATTTGTGGAACTACATCGGCGTCCCAACCCTACTCAACGCCTATTTCAGAAGATTCACAACTAGGGTTTGCAACCTAATGAGGACCCTATCATGAGATCCCTCTCCACCTAGTTAACTCTATTCCTATTGTGTGACATTGCAATTGGGTTGATTCATTAAGTTCTATGATGACCTAGGATCCCTCGCAAGTGGTCGGGTAGTATTTTTGTGTCCCAACATCCCCGTGTCACGGTTCTCCACGGGTCAGAGAAAAAGGGGTTTTTGTCGGTTCATCCCCTAATCCTTGTATGATATTGATTCTCGAGCTTTTCGTATCAAGATCGAGTTAACACAGTGAAGCCAGAACACAATTCAATCACATCATGGAATAAGAAACCAAAACATACAATAAAATATGGAAATTATTCTTACACAACGAAATGATTACTCCCTAATCCTAGAATCCAATGATTACCCCATAAAAGCGGGGTTACAATCCAACATCATGATCAAGAACAATAAAATCCAATATAAATTCAAGAAATAAAGAAAAGGGGGACTAAAGCTTAGAATTGACCATCGAAGTCATCTTCTTTGTTGCTCCTGATCTTCTCTTGGTGCTTAGATGAGCCTAGATCACCTCAAAATCACCTCCTTCCACCGCCTTGGGGCCCTTAGACGACCCACCAATCAGTTCCTCAAATCCTAAGGGAAGGATTCTCTTAAATAGGGCATCGAGGCGATTGTGTGCCCGTGCCGCTGGGTACGAGCACTCATGGTGCGCAGTGGTTGAGTTTGCGGTGGTGGATGACACGCCTGTGCGGCTGGGTACAGGTGACCGTGGTGAACAACGTGGTCTAGCCATGCTCGTGCTGCTGGGCACATGCGACCGTGGCAGTTGCGATGGCCTGGCCAACCCTGTGTCGCCTGGCACGGGTGGCCATTTGGGGGGGGGGGGGGGGGGCTTGCCGAACAGGCCACACCCGTGCCACCGGGCATGGGCGCCTATGGTAGGCCTCAGAGCTCCTCCTTTTGATCTCCAACTCCAAATCTTGCTCCAAATTTCATACCTGTCATCCAAGTGCACGAAAGCAATATCTAAGTATAGAAAAGCATAAATGAGACAAAAAAAATATAATCAAATATAATCTATACATGCAAAGTAGGTCAAAATAGCCAGAAATTATAATGGAAAACTTTATATTTTTCTTGCCATCCTGTAACTATCCTAGTTGGAATCAACTCATCATTTTAATTTTTGACCACTGCCATCCTCCCTTTCTTGGGTATCATATGAACTAGGTTTATCCATTCACTATATGAAATTGGATAAATTACTCCTGCATCTAATAACTTCAGCACCTCTTACCTGACAATCTCCTTCATTTTAGGATTTAAATGCCTCTGATGCTCTACTAAGATTTGTAGTTATTTTCAAGTAAAATTCTATTTGTGCAGTAGGAGGGGTTGATCCCTTTTATATCCTCAATTGTATACCCCAGAACTTTCTTGTGCAACCTGAGCTCCTTTAGCAGCTTTTGGGTTTCATCCTCGTTTAGATCTACATTCATGATCATGGGATAAGTAGCTTGGGGCCCCAAAAATTCATATATGAGGGTTGGAGGAAGTGACTTTAGCTCAACCCAAGGAGCCCATACTTGTCCCCTTTATCTCCCCTCAAGACTAAGCCCTCATCGGTATCTTCTACCCTGAATAGATTTGGGTTGTTATCCATTCTCGATGATAGATCCAGGCCACCTCTTTCACTATTTAACTCTTCATCCATTCCTTCCTGAACTACAGTGTGCAGTACTTCCACCTTGTAACATGTGTCGACATTTGATGGTTGTTGAATTGCCTTTGTTAAATTAAATTCAACTGTCTCTCCACTCATACTTAACGACAACTTCTTCCCTTTGACATTGATGACAACTTTGGTGGTAGAAATCGGCGCCATAATGTTGGGATCGATGCGTACAGATAGAGGGGGTGAATAGCTGTTCACCCACTTCGATCGCGGTTTTCTTCCTACACGTTGTTAGTTCGCAAGCGGAATAACAAATAACAAAACTAACAACTAAGAAGACAAACCGATTTACGTGGTTCGGAGATAAGACTCCTACTCCACGGCTATCCGTATGGTGGACGATCCCTATCCGTCGGTGGATGAGTCCCTGGAAGACCTCCGACTAGCTCTTGTCGTTCTTTGTGGGTGGAGAAACCTCGCCACAAACTCTAAACAACTTCTGAGCACTTGTAGACTACTAATAAACTTTAACAAGCTTATTTCGTCAAACTTTTCCCAGCCAAACTGAGCTCTCTTAAATAGAGCTCAAAGCTGAAAACAAACGTTACTAGTCGACTGGTCCTAGCACCAGTCGACTGGTCCACTTGGATTCAAACGTTACAGTCCAATGATTGAATTCCAGCCGACACCAATCGACTGCACCTAAGATCAGTCGACTGATCTTTCTGTGCAGTTCATCAGACGACTGATCCAAGCATCAGTCGACTGCTCTACCCCTAAACCTAGGGTTTCCCTTCCCGAGTACAATTCTCTCAGCACTCGGACCCTCACGACTTAGCTGACCCTTCCAGCAGCCTCGACCTGTTGCCTTGAAGCCTTCTTCAACTTTGGCTCTCGTCTCTCGGATGCATATGAACCCGCGACTCGTTCTCATTCCATCCTTCGCGTATGCCTCAAAGTTCGGTTCCCTCGGCTCATCATTCTTGCCTTGTCCACGGTCCCTCCATCCAGCAGCCTCGACCTGTTGCTTTCAAACATTCTTCGTCTTTGGCTTTCATCCCTCGGATGCATATGAACCTGTAGCTCATTCTCATGCCATCCTTTGTGTATGCCTCGAAGTTCGCTTCCCTCGGCTCATCGTTCCTGCTTTGTCCATGGTCCCTTGGATCCATACAAGCCCACGGCTTGTTTCCTCATGCCATCCTTCACAGGACCCGAAGCCGTCCAACTAAGTCCATGTGTATCCTGCAAACCTGCAGACTCAAATACACATATTAAACACAATGGTGAACATAACTTAAACCCTTTGCCCAAACATCAAAACACATGATCACTCCGGACCATAGATTGCTCCAACAATCTCCCCCTTTTTGATGTTTGGCAATACGTTTAAGTTAGGGAAAACAAATAGCAAATACAATGCTAATAACCATTTGGACTTATGTTGCCAAGGCCTCACCTTGGACTTATACCGCCAATGCGTATGCAATGCAAACATGCATGGATCCTATCATAAGACATCCCCACACCTAAACCTCCCCAATGAATTTAGGACTTTTACCAAAACGAGCTTTTTAATAACCTCTCCAAGGCTCCCTCTATATTGGACTTACAAAGGCTTTTTAAGAACCTTTCCAAGGTTCCCCCTTTGCCAACCAATGAGCAACAATGCTCCCCCTTTACCAAAGCTCCCCCTTGACTTAGGATTTCACATAAAGGCGTGTTTGGTTTCCCACATAAACTCAACACTTCTCACCCTTTGCCACACATCAAAAGGACTCCAATAATTTCCCTCTTATAAGATCCTTTAACCTCTAATGATCATAAACAAAATGTATTAACCCCCCCTAAGATTATACACTTGTTTTACATCATTACGACACTTTTCGATTGCTGAAAAATAGTTTCAGCCTATATCAATCGACTGCGACAGTTACCAGTCGATTGATCTCCATCAAAAAAACCATACAGTAGCTAGTCTCTCTCCGACAGTACTGTTACCAATCGACTACCCCCTGAACCAGTCGACTGGTACCCAAAAATTGTATTTTTCAACACTTCTGACCCAATTTCAGAAATGCACCAGAAATTTCATAAATTTTCAAAAATTTCTAAATTTTATGGAGAGGTTTGTGGTACTCGTGTCTTCTTAGAAAAAATACATTAAAAAATGTATCTATCACCAATCCCAAGATTGACACAAAACTCAGCACTATCTAAATGGTCCAATTTAACCTTGACCTAAAGTCCTAGTTTTGATCTCCTCTTGATGTATCTGCCCATACCAAATCACAACGCATCCCCAACATTGCTCTACATGGCACCTATACATCAAAAACTAACTTCCATGCAATATGACCCCAATGTCATATTTTATGCATGATCCTCAAACCCAATGTGCCAAATCCCTAGGATTGAGACTTCAAATCCGTCTCCACATCCTTTGGCACACTCCATGGTCCATCTAGACTTCCGGAAGAAATCCTCCCGAGATCCATAGACCATGGGTCCCAACTTGACTCCTAGAGCTCCCCCTTAAGCTCTTAGCCATAGCCACCTCCCTAGGAGACTCAACAACCATTAGGCCACACCGGTGTACCTCCAGTGACTCTTGGCATACAGCCTTAACTTTCTTAACTTTGGACACCTTGTCTTTGGTTAAACACTTTTTCCCTTTAATTTTGGACAACTTATCCTTAGTTAAGGTCTTTTTACCCTTAAATGACATTCCCTTGCCATTCTTGGACTTCTCTTCCTTGCCATAATTATATGCTATCCTTATATATTTCTTTTCATTGGCATCGGAGAACTTAGATCGGTATCCTAAACCCGATCTATCATTATTGGGTTTTTGACCACCCAACACCATACCTAAACCGTTAGATCCAATAGTGAATGTATCTAGGGTTTTCTCTAATTTATCAAGCTTTGCCTTTAAAGCATGATTTTCCCTTTCTAGGTTCTTAAACCTAGAGTCAACATGTCCACTTTGGATATTCCTAGACCTACCCATTCTAGGCATGTGTCTCCCCTTCTTGGGATTAATGCCTTGGTCCTTAGGTCTTGTAACGCCCGCTTTTTTTTTTTCATGAAGCGGCGTTACGCTAACATACTTAGGGCATGTGAGCATTGTAAGGCAGCGGAATAACTTAAACTTACACATACATGCACCTAACTATCCTTGCTAACTTGGTGACATGGGAACATAATATTTTAACATCATACTTAACATCATATCATAAAGTCACATAGTCATCCATCAAGCACACAAGTAGCAAGTGTAAGTTGTTTAGACAACACCATCATAAAATTTGCATAAAACTTGTAATTATGTATTTCCTTGGCCAAGTCATTACCACACACATACATTCTTGCCCCTCCTGCTGCTTCCTTATTGTCCTCTCGCTTGATCTGCGGTATGAGGAAAATAAGACTATAAACACATAGGCTTAGTAAGACTCTTTCCTACTCACAAAAATCCATACGTCACATAAACATAAACGTAATGCTTCAATCCTACATATCATAGCATACTTCTTATCATAAACATAAACACAATCATGACATCATTCTTAGCATGAACATAAATAAAATCATGACATCATAATTTAGCATGAACATAAATAAAATCATGACATCATAATTTAGCATGAACATAAAATCAGGGCATCATAATTTAGCATGAACACAAACATAATCATGAGCATACATTTGCTATCATGGCATATTTCTTAACATAACACATGGGCATATTCTTAACATAAACATAAGCATAATATTCGCTATCATGGCATAATGCATAGCATGAATGAATGCATGGGTTGAATGCATAGACATAAGGATGCTTAATTTAAAATCATACTTTCTTTTAAATACTTAAACATAATCATAACTTCATTGGGGTCCCCGGCTTGTACCACATACATACATCATGTGCGCGCATCCCTAAGTAAATACGAGGTAGCTAGTCTCGACCTACTAGGGTAAGGACAGCATAGTCGGTAGTCCCAGAACCGGGGCGTTCTTAAGGTGCCCATCCCTGTTGGACAGCTTCGGTAGTCCCAGAACCGTGGACAGCATAGTCGGTAGTCCAGAACCGGGGCATTCTTAAGGTGCCCATCCCTTGGACCCATACTTCGGTCTGGTACAAGCCCATTCATAAAGTAAAATAACTTTACATGCTTCATCATTCATGAGACATTCATAGCATACTTAGACATAGCATAGCTTTGTTACATGAAGCATGACATAGAGCATACTTGACCTTTCATTGTTCATACTTAATGCATAGCATCATGATGCCTTAAAGGCATGAGCATTATCTTCATTCATAAAACATGGCATGCATCTTCATTCATAAAACATGGCATGCTTACATAAAACATCATTCTTGTTCATAGTGCTTGCATTAACTTCATTCATAAACATGGCATGCTTACATAAGATATCATTCTTGTTCATAGTGCTTGCATGATCATGGCATATAAGGTAAGCATTGCATTATATTTATTAAATATGACATGTCTACTTAGACCATCATCCTATTCCATAGAGCTTGCATGATCATGATACATAAGGTAAGCATTGCATTTCATACATAAGTATAGTATCTATCACAAGCATGCATAGGTGGGACTTCTATAACCCTGTTACATACTATCTAAGCGCATGACATAAAACATAAGACATTCATGAATAAACCCTATTAAGTATGACATCTAACATGAACATACAAACATGTAACATAGTACATAAGGTTAAGGTTATAGGTAACATAATTTCTACTACATGCTTGAACCTATATATGTACATCATAATGAGCCATAAACTATCCTTCTTCAAACCCTAACTCCACCTAAACCCTATTTACATTGCTTGGCCGAAACTTGCAAGGAAGGGTTCCATCATTCACATAACATGTAAGGTAGCATAAGGTAAAGAAACAACCATACATTACCTATAAGGCCATAGGAAGCCATTAGGGCTCATGATTAGGGTTAACCCTAACCTTTAGCCCTCCTTCTTAGGGTTGGCCGAAACCTTACAAGGCCATGGGTGCATGGAAAAATTTCATAAAATTCCCAATCAAACATTAAACACCGACTATACCATACCATAGGGGCCTTTGGAACCCATACTTGAAGAAAACTTTAACTCCTTGCCCTAAAACCCTTCTTGGCCGAAACCTTTAGGGTTATAAAGCCTTGTGAAAATTCACATAAATCACCCTCAACCTCTCTTGTATCATGAAGATACACAAGATACATACTTGAAGGGTTAGGTCCAATCCTAACCATGAAATCATGATGAAGGTCCCAAACCTTAAAGGGTCTTAGGGTACCCTACAAATTTTCCAAAATTATCTTCTATTCTATATTCATCATGAGAACACATTAGAAAACATGAGAGATATTTTTAACATCATTTTTGAACCCAAACACATGGTGGCCGAAAGTTCAAGGGCCAAGATCATGGGTTTTTCTCAACATAAAATCTAAACGAAACTTCATAATATGATAAACATCAAGGGGAACTATCATACCACAGGTGAGGGAGTCTTACCTTGGGTTTTCTTGATTTTTCACCTTGAATATAGAGAACCAAAAGAACTTCTTAGACCTTAGGTCACCCCTAGCCCTTGTAGCCTTGTGAAACCTTTAGATCTTGAAGATGAGGCCTTCTTGTGGAGCTTTTCCAAGGGAAAACCCCACTTGTGGGTTTCAGCTAGAGGGAGGAAGGAGGAGGAAGAAGAGTGGCTTGTGGATGAAGGAAGAAAAGTAACTCCCATGCCACCTCCCTCATTCCTTTATACTACATTAAGGAGGGTAAGTGAAGAGTCATGTTGTCTCTTCTCTTGATGACTCTTCATTTTCCTAAGCCTTAACCAAAATCCACTTCATTCCCTCATAGCACTCCCTTGCTAGGTGAATTGGTTAGTGCATGCATGGTAGTACAAGAGGTCCAAGGTTCAATCCTTGGTGCATGCACCCATTTTCTATTTTATTTTTTATTTTATTTCGAAAATTCTCCTAAAACTCACCCATAATCATGCTAATATTCCTCATTAAACCCCATTTATATTTATATTAACTTTTACCTAAAATCTACTAATAACCATGGTACTAGAAAGCCCATATAAGGCCAATTAGTACTTAGTTTCCCAATTTAAATGAGAAAAATCATGGATTTCTAAGCTAAGGTTCATACTAATATCTCTAGGTCCCTCGGAAAATTATCTAGACATGGTCCATATTTTAAAGAAAATATTGAGAGAATTTTCCGGGTCGTTACAGGTCTAATGGTCTTGGATTTATCATGATGCATGATTTTCCTAGGGTTTTGATCTACAATATTAACCTTACTTCTATCATGATATTTAAGTCCAAAATTATGCATGGGTAAATAATTTCCATTATTTCTAACATGCATAGAGGAATTTGAATTATGCTTAAAGTTAGGGATTACCTCCCTTACCCTTGTAGCTCCCCCTTGATGTGAACTTTTCTTCTTCTCCTTCCTTTCCCATTTTATCAAATGCTCTAATTTCTTGAATTCTCCTTTCCTTGAGCATTTGATGTGGTAGTGTCCTAGCTCACCACATGTGAAGTACCTTATATGCTTCTTTTCCTTCTTTTCCCTAAAACCCATGTTAGAATTTAAAGAAATTGACTTGGGTTTAGGGTTTACCTACTTTTCTTACCCTTTGGACACTTGTCCTTATAGTGTCCCTTTCCATTACACCCAAAGTAAATAATGTGGTCCTTTGACTTTGCCTTAGTGGAGGTGGAAACTTCTTCTTGCTCAGGTATTGAGGATGGTCTCTCCTCCCCCTCAATCCTTGAAGTGAAGACTTCTTCTTTCCCTTTTGATGAAGTGGATGATTCTTCAATTTCTTGTGCCACTTCACTTGAGGAGATGGATGAATCTTTTTCTTCTTTCTCCTTCTCTTCAGATGTTAAGCTTCTTTCCTCTTCCGATTGGTCCTTCTCCTCATTTTGGACCATTAAGCTCATTTCTTTAGACTTCAAATACTTGAGCTTGTGTAGGGTTTTCATGAAGCGCTAACATCTTGCTCCATAATTCATGCGCATTTTTATATTCACCTACACGACTAATCACATCGTTAGGAAAAATATTAAGTAAAATTGAAATTACATTATCATTTGCCTTTGATTGTGTTTGTTGCTCCTCATTCCAATAACGCGGTCGGAGCTTTTTTCCATGTTTATCTTTTGGAACTTCAAATGGTTCTTCTAGTGAGATCATGAGATCCCAATCCATGCCGAACCAAGTCTTTATCTGCATCCTCCAATAGTTGAAACTCTCGCGATCGTAAGGAGGTGGAACATTGATATCGTCTCCTAATCTTTCTTCGATCACCATTTCCTCTAGCTTTTTGCTCTTCCGGCGGTTAGTCCGTAGACATGCGAACCTCGCTCTGATACCACTTGTTGGGATCGATGCGTATGACTAGAGGGGGATGAATAGTCGTTCACCCACTTCGATCGCGGTTTTCTTCCTACACGTTGTTAGTGCGCAAGCGGAATAACAAATAACAAAACTAACAACTAAGAAGACAAACCGATTTACGTGGTTTGGAGATAAGCCTCCTACTCCACGGCTGTCCGTAAGGTGGACAATCCCGATCTGTCGGTGGATGAGTCCGCGGAAGACCTCCGGCTAGCTCTTGTCGCTCCTTGTGGGTGGAGAAACCTCACCACAAACTCTAGACAACTTCTGAGCACTTGTAGACTACTAATAAGCTTTAACCAAGCTTATTTCATCAACCTTTGCCTAGCCAAACTGAGCTCTCTTAAATAGAGCTCAAAGCTGAAAACAGTAGTTACCAGTCGACTAGTGCCAGCACCAGTCGACTAGTCCACTTGGATTCGAATGTTACATCCCAACATTCGAATTCCAGCCGACACCAGCCGACTACACCTAAGATCAGTCGACTGATCTTTCTGTGAACTTCATCAGTCGATTGATCCAAGCATCAGCCGACTGCTCTACCCGTAAACCTAGGGGTTCCCTTCCCGAGTTCAATTCTCTTAGCACTCGGACCCTCACGACTTAGCTGACCCTTCCAGCAGCCTTGACCTGTTGCCTTCAAGCCTTCTTCGACTTTGGCTCTCATCCTTCGAATGCATATGAACCCGCAGCTAGTTCTCATGCCATCCTTCGCGTACGCCTTGAAGTTCGTTCCCTCGGCTCATCATTCCTGCTTTGTCCACGGTCCCTCCATCCAGCAGACTCGACCTGTTGCCTTCAAGCCTTCTTTATCTTTGGTTCTCATCCCTTGGATGTATACGAACCCGCGGCTCGTTCTCATGCCATCCTTCGTGTATTCCTCGAAGTTCGCTTCCCTCGGCTCATCGTTCCTGCTTTGTCCACGGTCCCTAGGATGCATACAAGCCCACGGCTTGTCTCCTCATGCCATCCTTCATCGGACCCGAAGCCGTCCAGCTATGTCCATGTGTATCCTGTAAACCTGCACACTCAAATACACATATCAAACACAAGGGTGAACCTAACTTAAACCCTTTGCCCAAACATCAAAACACATGGTCACTTCGGACCATAGATTGCTCCAACACGTAATAATAAGGAAGTCTTACGTTTCCTCCCTCATGTCCAAAACCATAAAATCTGTCGGTACTTCATACCCTTTAATCCCCACTGATACATTCTCTATAATCCCCAAGGTTGTTGGATAGAGCGGTCCACTAGCTGTAATCTCACTTTTATGGTCTTCAATTCATTAAGTCTAATTTTTCTGAATAGATTGTATGACATAAGACTCACACTTGATCCCATATTGCAAACAACTCTATCAATATGAGTATTACTAATAGTGCAGGGGATTGTGAAGCTTTCAAGGCTTGGTAGTTTGGGGGATATCCCATTCCGTATCATAGCATTGCATTCTTTGACAACACCTCGGTGTGTTGTTCCTTCAATTCCCTCATAGGGGATAGACCATCATTTAGAAATTTTGCATAACTATTTAGTTTTTTTTGTATAACTATTTAGTTGTAGTCGCCTTTTCTGTGATATTGCTCTAGATGGTATGCTTTGACATTCCAGACAACTTAATTTCTGCCTTGATTCCATGGATACGAGGTTTCCCAATTCATCGTCGGGGCCTACAGTTTCAACAATCGTCTATGTCTGTGCTGCATCATATGATGGGCTTATTTTGTACACGATCACTTTCTGCATGGGGGGGGGGGTGATAAGCACCATTTTATTGATTATTTTAATTGCTTAAATCTATGTTTGACCTATGTTTTTATTGCTTAATTATGATTTTACCCTAGGTTTTGGAACTTTATCTCATTTTGGATTTAATTACAAAATTACACAATTTTTGGATTAATTGGCCACTAATTTTTTGATATATTTTTGTAGGCATGAAAGGATCCTAGACCTAGGGCATATTGGGTCAAACTTGAGTCGGATATGAACCGGATCGAATTATCATGTTTTGGATTAATCCGGGCCATCCGATTCAAGAGCGGCTAGATCTGAGCCATCCGGGACGATCTGAAGCAATCCGAGCTAGGGTTAGGGTTGATCAAGCTCTATGATCAAGATCTGAAGGTTTCATCCCAATCAGAGCTAGATCAACCGTTGGATCAAGCAAGGAGGGCTCTAGAGCGTCCATTCACAGATAGAGTTGATCTGGACCATCCGTTGTACATCTGGAGGATCCGAGCTACCACAAGGCAGATCCTGACCCCAGATCATCATCATAAAAGTTTGGCTCCAATCAGACCAAGATTTACCGTTGGATCTCCTCCGATCAATCTGGGTCGTCCGTTGATAACTATTTAATCAGAAATGTGCCCAGCTCTTCCCTGGTCGCGTTTCCTCGCCGCAGCTTCGTCTCCTTCATTTTGTTCATCAGTTTTTAGTAGTTTTCTTCATCTAAGGGGCGCGACCCCTCAATTCCTTTCCTAGATCATGTGTTAGGTCATTTGGAAGGTTTCATCGGTGAGGTTCTAGCTCAGATTTGCCCAAAAACAGAGCTGTTGAGAGGTTTCCGCAGTTTTGTTCAATTGCTGCCTTTGGATCGGTTGTGCTCCATTTCCATCCACCCGAGCTTCTGGAGGGGTTCCCTAGATTGCTTGGATCATCCCCAACTCATCACCAATCGCGGACACAGCTGAATTGAAGGATGCCGAATGGGAAATTCAGTTTTGAGCAAGCTGAGTTGGAATTGAATCGCAGAGGCAATTTCTTGATGATTTGCTGAGCTTGCGGGTTCGAGGCTCACTCTTGCTTGACGACCAAGAAGCATTTGAGCTAGGGAAGAATTGAGGAATAGTTTAACTCGTTTAATTTCTATTTTTGTAGCTGTAATCTTTATATTCTGCACTGTTCTATTTTTGCAGTTCGTATCAGCTGCTTAGATTTAGTTTTCTTAATTGTTTAGCTGTAATTTAGCTTCAATCTTCAAGTTGATTAGTTAAGGAACTTGTGTAGTGATAGATTGCGTTTAATTTTAGTTTATTTCTGTGTTTAATGCTTGCGTGCCAGTTCTTGTTGCTTGCGTATCAGCTTTTTGCTGTAGATTCTAGTTTAGTTTTGAATTTCTTCAGTTTATTTCTAATTCGAATTCAGTTATGTCTAGTTTAATCCTTTCCATTGAAGACCACATTTAGTGTGTGAATTCATTAGATTTAAGTTCGTTTCCTATTCAGCTTTATTTCTGATTTTCAGCTCCCTGTTCTGCGCATCACTCTATTCCTGCAATTATGGGTTATTTCTGCAAGTGTAGTTATTAGTCATCTGAAATTTGTATCAAGTGAGCTTGAGAGTGTCTGAACCTTCCCAAGCATTAGTTCATGATTTTACAGCTTGACTTGTGAGGAACTGCATTAGGGTTGTTTCTGAATTTATGTATTCAGATCCTGCATCAAGCCCTGCTGCATTGGAAATTTCTGCATCCAAAAATTTGTTCATCCAATTCTGCATATCATCATATTTTACTTCTGAAGTTGTATCAGGAAAATTTGCATTCGAATTTTACAGCTTTTGACTTCAATTGCTTGCTGGACTTTTCATCCATTGAGTTGCAGAAATTAATTCTTGAAAGCCTGAACTGTATTTCTGCAATTCCTGCACTTTTGCTTGCTTCACATCCATTTACTTAACATTCTTGGCTTCACACTAGTTGTAGACCTGCTTTTCGCATCAAGGAACAACTCCAAACTGCAGCTTGTTGCCTCTGAACTTTGTATCAGCCATTCTTTGCGCATCAGACCCCATTTATGCAATTCGAGTCCATTTCATTTCTGCAATAGGGCAATTTGGTGGAGCATCTTTTTGACTCGAAATCTTCATTCATATCTGAAAGTCCTTGATTGGTAGGTTGCGTGTCACACTGCATTCGGTCAGTGGCATTTCTGAACTGATATAATCAGTTTTAACTTGGCACAAAAATTCAGCCCTTGGCACAAGAGTTTCATCTTGTGTGCCAAGTTGTTAGAATACTGATTTGTATCAGATTTCACCAGTTTTTCTGGTGTAGGACAGCTACTGAAGTCTATTGATATCATCTTCAGAATCCTTGAGTTTGTATGCATTGGTTAACCTCCGGACTTTTTAGCTAGTTGTGTAGTGATTGTCCAAAGTTTGATTGTTGAATTTTCATAGATAGCATTTGATCTAAGTTGGCTTGCTTCTGAAAATTGTATCCACTGTTTTGTTGCTTCTTTGCTTAGCATTTGTTGCTGAATTTGAGATCAGATTCACTTTCTAAAAATTGCTTAAGTGCTTAGGATGAATAAGTGGTCCTTTTGCTCGAGTTATTAATTGCTATCACCTTGTTTTGTTCATTGATGTAAGTTTTCTTAATTTTCATTGCAATTTCGATTCGAATTGAGCCCAAACCCAAATCTTTATTTGAAACCCAAATTTCACGAACGACACCTAAATGCAAGTTGGAATCAAACTAGACAACTAGTCCCCGAGAAAAATACGACCTGTGGCCCCTATATTACATTTTCATATTCTTGATTGTAAAAGGGTTTCCAGCAATTCATTGATATTTAAATTTGATACACCCAATTTCGTGACAATATTTAATATATCATTTGGGTCTTGTCAAATTTTTGGCGCCGTTGCCGGGGAAGCAACTAGTTGATTTGTTTGATTTTTTGCTTGTATGCTTTTTGACATATCATTGGGTTCTATTTTCTGTTGCTTTATCATTTGTATACGGTTGCTGTCATTTGTCTTGTTTGTTTTGTGACAGGGCTGCAAATTCAAAATGGGGTCAAAAGAGATAGAAGAGGCATTGGAGGAGTTAAAAAATGTGTTAAAGGGGTTGGACTACCAACTAGAACGTAAAGCTCAGTCATCTACTTATCAGAAGCTACCTCAGCCACAATTTCAGCCTCTCCAGAAATTTCAGCAGCTAAATCAAGAATTCCAACAACCCTATTGGAATTTTCAGCAACCAAATCAGTTTTTTCAGCCACAAGATCAACCATCATTTCAAAATTTTCAGCCAAATCAGTATTTTCAGAACGGGCAGCCACCATTTCAGAGCTATCAACCCCAATTTGAGCAACCAAATCAATTTTGTCAGCCTCAAATTCAGCAACTACAACAATTCCAGCAACCACAGCAATTCCAACAATTTCAGCCGGATTTTCAGCCAATTCAACCAAATTTCCAGAATTTTCAGAATGGGCAGCCTTTCCAAAATTTTCAGCCCAATCAACCAAATTTTCAGCAAGAGTTTCAGCCCGAGTTTCAGCAATTTCAGCCTTCTAATCCTAATTTCCAGCCTACATTTCAGCAATTCGAACCTCAATTTCAGCCTTATCAACAGGGGCAGCAAGTGTGTCAAACATTTCAGCAAGATCCGCCTCAAAACCAGCCATTTTATCAGCCCACACAGCCCTTGAATCAAAATTTTCAGCCATACAACCAAGGGTTTCAAAATCAAAATTTTCAGCCCTTGCCACAGAATTTTCCACACCAAAATCAGAACTTTCAAGGCTACAACTCCCAGCAAAGTTTCCAAGAATATCAGCCCTTTAATCAGCCTCAACAGCCATGTTTTCAACCAAATCAGCAAGCTCAAAATTTTCAGCATACTTCATCCTTTCAAAATAAGTCAAGGAGCTATGCTAACCAAGGAGTCTTTGAGAATCTTAATGAGAATGAGGCACAACAACAAAGAATGGAGGAGATTTATGAACTAGTTGTACAATATCATCAACAGCAGCAAAGGCTTCAAGACATAGAGAGAGGCGTTGGACAAATTGCTAGTCAAATGAATCAAATGCAAGTTCAAGGTGACCCTAGTGCATGGCCAAGTCCTTCTTCAAGTAATCTTGCACATTTGATAGAAGAAGAAGAAGATGACGTACTCATCAAAGTCTGGGCACCTACAGCATGCATCCCTCCGGAGATTCCTATTCAAAATCCATTGCCAAATTTTTCTGCTCCAGAAGAAGAAATTGAAGCTCCACAGGACCATTCTAGACTTTTATTTTCTGATGATAGCATTATTGGTGGTCCTAATTTTTCTAATGTTGTTGTTGCAGATATTACAGAAGAAGAATGCATAGGAGATGATTCCATAGGTGTAGGGGACTGCACTAAGCCCCAGGGACCACTACAAGATTCTGAAGATGAACCAGAAAGTGTAGGGACTTGCATGGTGGAAGCAAGCACCCAAGGATCACCAGTTGATTGTCCACCAGAGTCTGAGGCTGAAGAGGAGCATGTACTTGACCAGGAGGAGGCCACAGTTACATCTACTTCTGTAGAACCTCCAGGTATTTTTCAGCACGATCAGGTAAATACTCCTGCTAATTTTTTTAAAAATTGCATAGAGGTACCTCAAACTGATCTTATTGTTTTTAATACACCTAGGGATGCATCTCTTGTAGAATTTGATTATGAAAAATCCCTAGAGGTACCTAGTGTTGAATTGGTTGAAAATGAAGCATGTGGTGTTACATTAAATGCAAATGCTGAGTGTGAAAAATTTTTAGAAGTGCCTAGTATTGTTGATTTTTGTGATGAGTCTCTTGATATATCTTCTGCTGAAAATAATTGTGAAAAATTCATTGAGGCACCTCAAATTGATTTTATTGGCTGTGATACATTGCTTGATACATCTTTGTTGAAAAATAATTGTGATATTTTTATTGAAGTGCCAAAAATTGATTTTATTATTTGTGATGAGTTTTTGGATGCAAATTTTGTAGGAAATAACTGTGAAAAATTCATTGAGGCACCAAGAATTGATTTAATTGAATATGATGCAGTTCTGGATTCATTTCATGCAGAGACTGATATTATTTTATTTCTTTCTGACCCTGTACACTTGAGAGAGGTATTACATTGTTTTGCAGGGTCCAGAAGACTTCAGGAGTGGGTGCTCCAACTGAACAGACTTCAACCTCCTGGAAGGACTTCTGAAAGACATCAAGAAGGAGGAGAAGATCTTACTTTAATCCATAGCCCTCCATTCCTTCAATGGATTTTGAACCTGAATCGCCTTAGGCCACCAGAGAAATTTTCTGCAAAGTTCAAGTGTGGGGGAGTCCGAATTCTCCCAGCCACCCATGTTCCTCCACTACCAAGATGGAGGCTACTTCTGGATAGACTCCGCCCACCCGAATAAAAGGGAGATTGTTCTTTCTTGCATTTTCTTTTCTCGCATTTTTCACTTTTATGTTTTCTAGAGTAAATTGAATAAATAGATTCCTCTAGATTATTGTAAATAACATGTCTTTTCTTTTAGCATTTTTTCTTGCATAAGTGGAAATAAATGTATCCCTCTAGGTTATCTTCATGTCATTTTAGAGTCTTTTGAAAATAAATTAAATTTGGTTGTCGAAACTTAAGGTTTAAGCTCATGGATGAACTCTTGGATGCTTGAGTACTACTTTGCTTTAGATGCTTGATTGAGGATTTGAGATGGATTATTTTTACCTAGTGAGATTAGCCTTAGTTTGCGATACACATATGTCATTGTGCTCTAGAACTTGCTTAGGTTCTTTCAAAATCATATTTCGATGATTGGATCACATCTATAGAGACTAATTACTTTGTTTCTTTTCCATATCAAATTTTGGCAAAAATCATGTTCATTCCATTTTTCTTCACTTATTTCTTACTCTTACCCTCACTTTTCTTTGGACTTGTTGTTTGATTTGTTTCTAATGTTATTTTGCCCGAGACGGACAAAGATTTAAGTGTGGGGGAGTGACTAGCTTTTTGGAAAGATTTGGTATCAAGGAGGCACTTCAATTCGAAAAAAAAAAAATTTCATGTGCCAATTTAGTTGAGTTGGGTATCAAAAATGAGCAAGAAGAAGTGATTAGTGTGGAGGCAATTGAGACAATCTAGAATTCTCATCATTCATTGAAGACCCACACAAAAAAAAAAGAAAAAAAAAAAGAAAATCTGCAATGAGGAGAAAAATGGCACCAAATGAAGTAAACTTGTGCCAAGAAGAAAAGAAAATCTGCCAACTTGGATAGGGAATTGACTTGGATCAAAACTGAAAAGTTGGAATTTTGGGAAGCAAGATCAGCAACACTCTGTTAGGGACTGGTTTGAGGCTGTGCAAAACTGAAATCAATGCAGAAATTGGTGCCAAAACAGAAGAACAAAAATCTGTGCCATTTTGAGAAGAAGAAATTTCTACACCAAGGTGAAAGAGAAGTTCCGAGTGAAGCACGTCCTGATCTGTAGTACTCTGAATTGCAGCTGGGAATGATCTGAATTGCTGTTTTGACAGGAGTTGAATTGCAAGGTCCAGCCATCAGAAACTCTGGAAAGCAGAAAGGCTGTAAACATGGCAGTAGAAATTGTTCATTGCAGAAATCTATGCATTGATGAGCTAGAAATCCAATCTACTGATCTGAAAGGGAATGGAATGAATCTGCAGCTGAACAAAATCTGAGCTGGAAATCCAATTCTGATCAGAACAAAGGAAATGCTGCTGCGGTAATGTTTTATTCAGAACAGCAGAAACAATATGAAATGCAGCTGTTCTTGGCTAGGAAGATCAGTAATAATCTGTTAGGATCCTAATGGCAGCTGAAAATAATCTTAATGGAGTCTAAACGTAGCTGTGAAAAAGGAATCAGAAATATTGTAAGGAATTCTGGGATTCAGCTGTGCAGGAAGTGAAATCAAAAGCAAGGGTTGCTAACAATTGAAGAAAACTGTATTGCATTGGTGCTGCAGAGTGCTGCATTCAAGAGCTCTGAAATGATATGAAATGAAAGGGAGTAGGCTACGAGTTCTGAATTTATTGAAGGAATGTTTGTGAAGCTGATTTAGAGGAAGCAGATTTGAATGTGAAGAAGAACAAAACAGAATTTCTAGTGAGCACATTGTTGTAGCTGCAAAAAGAAAAGAAGAAAGCTGCCGAGTGCTGAATCTTGGAGCTGATGAATGATACAAATAAAATTTGTGCTGGAATCTGAAGACCAGCTGAAGACAAGCTGAATTGAACCCAAACCAAAGCTGAAACAATTGCAACAGAATTGCAAAAGAAAAAAAAAGAGATGAAATGCAGTGAAAGGAGTGGCTGAAATTCAACATGCTGATTAGGATTTTCGAGTGAAACAATTTGAATTCTTGTAACGCCCCAAAATTTCCATTTTTAGTACTTAAAGTCCTTAGAATTATTTAGAAATGGTTTAGAAATATTCTAGATATTTTTAGGAATTTTTAGAGTATTTTTATGGAATTTTCCGAGTCCGTTTGGTGTTTTTGGAAAAAGAAAAAGAAAAATAAAAAGAAAAATAATAAAAACGTTTAAGGGCAGCCGGTGGATTGAACCCGCGACCACAACGAAACAGCCCGCGCGCGCAACCAGCCGGGCTAAGGTATCAAGCACAGAAAAGGAAGGAGAGACCTATATTTAAGGAGTAGTTAGGTCGATTTGCCCCCATAAGTATAAATGGAAAAACCAATTAAGTGCAGCTGGAGGATCGAACCCGCGACCAGCTCGCAACCAGAAACGCGCGCGACCAGCTGGGGTAGGGTATCAAGCACAGAAAAGGATGAAGAGACCTATATTTAAGGTGTAGTTAGCTTAATCCGCCCCATAAGTATAAATAGGCAATTAAAGAGAGAAGTTTTATTTTCTCTCCTCTCCAAACCCTCACGCCGACCCCTCCTCTTCTGGACGAAACTACACCAAGCTCTAGGGGGCCGGTTAAGGCTCTTCTCTAAGAGATAATTCTATATTCGGGATCCCCGCGGCGAGAGGAACGCGTAGACGTGAAGAATTCTCCGAGATCTCAAGTTTCTCTCGAGTCCTAGACGTTAATCTTGGTTGTAAGTCCAAGATATCAATGTAAGTACTGCTCACCTGCAGTAAGAGGCGGTTTTTCCGCGAGAATTTCCTTTAAAAGTTTTTAAAAGAGATATTTCTTTTAGTTTTTAGTTTTTGCATGTGATCTTAGTTCATTATATGCTTATATATTTTATTGAGTGCCCTATATGAGATTAGGGACCAAGAAAAGCTATGAGAAAAGAAAAGAGAAGATAAAGATAAGAAAAGAAAAGGCCAAGGCCTTAAGAAATCCCCAAAAGTCAAGACTTAGGGATTTTAGCACGCAAGGTGCTCCAGAAAATGCCAAGGCATTTACAGATAAGAAAGAAAAGAAAGAAAAGCTATTTTATTTTATAAGGCCAGTACCCGGCGTCCAAGGGCGTCGTTAAAGAAATCCAGGTGTCCAATTCCAAGGTCTTGGCCCTGGTAGACCAAGGTCTGCTCTATTAGGATTGGTGGCTCGCTACCCCAACCTTTTAGGGAACGCGCATCAGATGGTACTTACGTCTTCAGTGGATCCAAGTGATTAGTATTTTCAAGTATATGCTTTAGCAAAGTTTCGAAAATTTAAGAAAGTTTTCAAAGTTAAAGAATAGCTAAAGTTTCAAGTTGAACCAAGAAAAGTAAATTGAGATTTATTATTGCTTGAGTATGCATGTTTTGAGCTATACATGTCCTTAGTTTTCTTTCAAGCATATTAGTATCTCATATGATGTTCAGTTTGATCTAGAAGCATGTTTGCATATTTCGAGATTTTTGTGAGCTAGATAGTACTTACTAAGCTTTTTGCTTACTAGATGCATTTCCTCTTATTGCAGATAAAGGTAAAGGCAAGCAATTCTGAAGGAAGGCGACGAGGCGGTGCTGAGAAAAGTGTGTGTGGTGGCTGATTTTGGAGAGATCTTTGAGACGAGACAATTTAACTATCCTAATTACAATGTTATAGTTTATTCAAATTTCAAGTTCTTGTTTTAGGGAGTTTAGCGAACATTTAAGTTTTGGATAGTTTTACATACTCAATTTCTTAGAGTAAAGATTCCATGTCATTTCTTTTAGCCTACATATTCTTATGATTGCATTGGATGAGTAGAAATGTGAGTAGTTGGAGATATTGATACTTTGTTAGAGAAATAGATGCATGTGCCAAGATAGTATCAATTCCTCTTGAATTAAGTTTTATTGCTTAAATATGTTAGAGAAGTTGCATCCATATTTCATAATGCTTTAGCAAGGTTATAAAACATGTATTTGGTGTTAGGAATGCATAGGAGTCAAGATTGGTACAAACTTTAGTGTTAAAGTTCATATAACTTGAATAGTTTATTTTCTTCCGCAAAAGTCCTAATTTCAAGTTTATGGATTGATTTTGTTTGGCTAAATTGTTTAGAAAACTGGCATAGAGTATAGAAATGGTATCATAGTTTTATATGGCTCGAAAATACATGATTGGTGGACCTTTGAAGCAAGTGTCGAAACCTGAATTTCAGATTTCAGGCCTATCAGTCGACTGATACAGTATCGGTCGACTGATACCCGAAAGATGAGATGGGCGAGGCAAGCTTCAAGGAGTATCATCTTGCGAGCTTTTGAGAAGGAAAGTGTGATATGGTATCGTGCATGACTACTTAAGTTAGTATATCATTATTAGATGAATTTAAAAGAAAAAAAAGATTTCCGCATTTCTATTAGTCATGCATCAGAAGTCGAGAAGTAGAGAAAAGTAACGATCCGTCTTAAAGCAGAGAAGGCGGGTCGCTACAGTTAGTATCAGAGCAGTTCCCATTCTCCAGCATCACACACACATCAGCATCAACCTTGCCGTCTTCAAGTAAGAAAGCTTTAAGTTTCAGTTTTTCTATTGCTCCTTTACTTAACTTCAGTATAGAGAAATGCTTAAGTACTTACTCACATGTGCATAGAACAAGGAAGCATGTTTAATACCTTAGTATCACGGAATAATGTTTAATCCCTAGAATGGATATTAGAGAAATGCTTAAGTACTTACTTGATTTGCCCAAAAGTAAGTTTTGGGATTATGGCACGCAAGGTGCTTGATAAAAGTTTTGAGTAAGACCAAGGTCTTACTAAGCCCTAGAACGAGTTCTAGGACTAAGAAATGAGATAAGAATCAAGACCAAGGTCTTGTTATATCCTAAAGCAAGTTTGGGAACATTACCATTAAGTGTTAAGTTATACATTTGAGGACGTCCTAGAAAGGCCCAAAACGAGGAGCAAGCTCCTAGAGGGCAAGAGGCAACAGAGTCAGTACCCCCACCAAATCTCTTAGACGTGGTGGCTCAGTTACAGAGACAGTTAGCAGAACAACAGCAAGTTATTGCCACTAGGATGGCTAACCAGCAGGTCGTTATTA